>SKCR01021746.1:0-217200 GCA_019454045.1 Zanthoxylum bungeanum | reverse complement strand
GATATTTATTCTTCCTCGCATGAATTAGTGATTTAGAAGGCATGTAATTCAGTTTTCTCGCATGAATTATTGATTTAGAAAGTATGTAATTTACCTCATTTCGCATGAATATTGTAAATTAGTATACGATGTGATTCCGGGTGAATGGAATATGTGTTCCTTCTTGTGGTATATTGGATGGAAAACCGGACATAAATTCCGTAGCCGAATCTGAATGGACGGTATTATGGTTTGCACTCGGGATACAATGCCCTGTAACACTTGAGAGATTCACATGTTTCATTTCATCCAAACTTGTATTCGAGCATGATTAGGCCGTTAGAAAGTTATTTTATTTTTAGCATGAATTAGTTATTTTCTTTCGCAATAAGAGTTTAATTTACATCATGTTTAGATCGTTATTTGTCCAACATGTTTATTTTGTGATATCAAGTGTTTGCCGTTATGAAAGTTTACTTTTGAAGCAAGCAAACTTAGATTTAGGCTTTATAGGAATTTAGACTACTTTGGCCAATATGTATGTTGAGTAGACTTGGTTAAAATTGCACAAATCCATTCATTACAAATGACATAAGGAAGGGACCATTCCGAACCCAACGGTTTGAGGTCTTCCCTTACGAGGGGTGAATGCGGCCTTAAATCATTTTCCCAGTTCACACTGGGTGGTGACTCCATTATTCTCCGGTTTAGTCCCCCGCGGGCTACTCCGTACTCCTGACCGGACCACGAGCCTGGAACAACGTTGTCGGTTTCTGTGTCCTACAGATACACACGGAAACAACCCTCTCATTCCCATACCCTTCCTTCGGCCTGACATGAACAAACCCTAAACACACAACAACCATCTCTCTCTCTCATCTGTTTGCTCACACGACCAGCTCCCTTTATTGGCCCTTCACTTTGCCCAGCCAAAATACATAAACCCTTCAAACATCCTCGTCAACTGCCCAGTTCACGCACAACACTGCCCTTCAATGTGGAACCACACTCGGCAATAGCTAGCACCTTCATAGCACATACATAACACATAGACAACATAAAATACCCCTTGAAGACAGCCTCTAACACGCCATTCACCCTTACATACTGCCCCTAAACTCACGCTCAAACCAGCCCCTCAATCAGCCCTCTATTCACACACAAGAACCTCTAAAATAACCCCTCAACCTCACGCTAAAAGACCCCGCTTGCAGCCCCTGAAGCACGCCTATTCCAGCCCTTGAATCACCCTCATTCCAGCCCCTGAAGCACGCCTATTCCAACCCCTGATGCCCGCAAATACTGCCCCTGAAACACACAAACACAACCAGTAAACCAACCCCTGAAATTGACGCCAAAAATCCCCTGGATCAGCCACTGATCCTCACGCCATTAGCGCTCCATTCCCCCTGAAATTGACGCCAAAAGTCCTCTAAAACAGCCCTCATTCTGCCCCTTTGCTATTCACGCCAAACCCCTCACTGCACTGCCAGTAATTACCGCATAAATACCCCCTAAAACTGTCCAGAAAACACCCCGAAACTGCACAACAAATTGCCCAGTCCTTAGCTTTAAAACCGCACAAAATAGCAGCCAATACCCTTCCAAACATGCCAAAACAGTCCCTAATTCACTGCAAACCAGTAAGCCAAATACCGTGACCTGAAACATTGCGAAACGAAGTGAAAACAACGAGAAAAACAGTGAAAAAGTGAAGGAAAATGTCGAACCAGTGAACCAAAGGAGTTACAGAGTGTTAGCCCTTCCGACGGCCGTGAAACGCACTTCCAAAAGATGACACAAAAGGTTAGACCTGAGGGCACATGTTATTTATTCTATCTCGCATGAATTAGTAATTTAGAAGGCATGTAATTTATTTTCTTCGCATGAATTAGTGACTTAGAAGGCATGTAATTTATTTTCTCCGCATGAATTAGTGACTTAGAAAGCATGATATTCATTTTACTTCGCATGAATTAATTCTTTAGAAAGCATGTAATTTATTTTACCTTGTATGAATTAATAGTTTAGTTTAGAAAATTATTCATCTTTGAAATATGATTTGGCCTAGTACGTTATTCCTTCAAGCATGACTTAGTTATTTACCTTTCGCAATAGGAATTTAAGTTATGTTATGTTTAGATCGTTACTTATTTAACATGATTGATTTGTAATATCGCATGAGAATTTACTTTTAAATCATACAAACTCACATTTAGGCTGTATATGAACTTAGATGTAGATTAATTTTGCAAATGTATGTTGTGTAGACTTGGTTAAGATTGCACAAATCCGTTCATTACAAGTGACATAAGTAAGGGACCATTCCGAACCCAACAGTTTGAGGTCTTCCCTTGCGAGGGGTGAGTGCGGCCTTAAATTATTTTCCCGGGTCACATCGGGTGGCGACTCCTTTATTCTTTGGTTTAGTCCCCCGCGGGCTACTCCATACTCCCGACCGGGCCACGAGCCTGGAACAGCATGCGTCGCCCAGTTTCTGTGTCTTACAATCTGGCGACTCCACTATGGATAGAGAATCGGCCCCGAATAAATGTCTTGTAATGTTTGTGATTTATGCTTTAATTAATCATGTCTACTGTGGGTTTAGGGAGTTTAATCAAAGGCATTGTTAAGGCTAGGTGATGCTTTGGTGTCTTCCTTCACTCACTATCTTTCTATAAGGAAAAGCTGTGAAGACACCTAGATAATCATTATCATAGCTCACTGTGACAGACTAATTTGGAGGACTTGTTGTTTATTCCTGTCACCAAGGCGATAAGAGCCTAAGAGACTTGGGTATTTAAGAGAGTTCGCTCCACCCTCTCTCTGGGGAATCTACAATGGGAAATCCATTTGACAGTTAGTCACATACAGTAACTTGTTGGCACGTACCGTAAGGTATAAAAAAAGGTGTGCTCACTTGGTTGTTTGAACCCTTGAGTGGGGAGTCCTAGTGGGCAATTCTTCGTCAGTGAGAGCCTTTGTATATACTCCTATAAACCCATATGTGAACCATTGTTGTATATCCTATAGAAGTTGCCCCTTTATGCTTTTGATAACAACATGCATACTATATCTTGTACATCGCACGCATCACATGCACTTCATGCATACACGCATCATGCTAACCCTTGTGTTCAAAAAGCCATCATAGATATTCGTTGGGTTAGGAAAAAGAAGACTTTTCAAGAAGGGTTTAGCAAACACGGATATCGGGGAAAGGGAAACCGAGGAACATAAAACTTTACGGCAGGAATAGAAAGACTATTTGGGGGCCTTCAACACAAAAAAAAAGAAAAAAAGAGAAAATGCAAAATATATATATATATATATATATATATATATATATATATATATATATAAAATTGTTTGTTTTTAGTCTTTGATAGTTAGACATAAGTCCGATGATGAAATTAATTGCTTTAGGGTGAAACCTTAGAAACGATAAACTCTTGATGTGCTTTTATCTGATGTTTTGAGTAATTGATCTATGTTAGACTCGTAAGCACTTAATTATAGGTTCTTAGCGGTGAAAACCTGAGTGGTTGGCAAGATGACTAGTTGAAAAAAATTATAGGTTCAGTGAATGACTGTTTGCTTAGATGTATATACTGATTGCTTGTGTTATGATGTGTGGTATAGTTGAAAATAAAAGAAAAAGTCTCTAAAGAAAAGAATTGAACCACCTATAATCGATAAGCGTGAAGCTACCCATGGGTGAGTATTAGGACCACCATGAGGAGAAATGCTACCTTAAAGGGTAGGTGTGTTGAAAAAAAAGGTTCAAAATGAAATGAAAAAGAGAGACAAAGGAAAAGAAAGATAAAACCATACCACATTGAGCACGAAAAAGTAACTGCAGAACATAATTGAGACATCTAGGTTGGTTTGACCCATCGATCCCGATTTTTGAAATGAAATCATTGAGTTGGCTTACTTAAGGATCAAGCTGTGAAAGAACCTTTGCACACACACACTTTGAGTCTGGCTTAGATCATTTATTCAAAGACTTGGATTTGAGTTGCATCGAATGTTTTGAAGATTCTCTGGTTTCATTACTGAGCATTCTTTGAGGACAATGATATGTATAACTATTGAGACTAGTTCATAGCTTAACATGTTGACGTGGTTCATCTTAACCAAATGCAAATGGCGGAGAACAGAAAGCTAAACCAAATCTGGGGGCGACCAGTCTACCACCTTGTGAATCAGGGATACAACGAGTCATGGGACCAAAGAGAACCGAGCAATCACCAAAAGAGAATTGACAGAAAGAAATTGTAAAACCAGGGGGCGACCAGAGACATTCATCACCAGAGAGAATTGACAGAATGAAATTGTAAGCAGGCCCTGAGGGGCGATCAAAGACAGTTACAGGCGAAGGACACCAGGGGAACTGGCAGAAGATCTAACCTGACGGAATAGGAAATGCATCCATGCATACATGCATACACGTAACACACTTGCATCCTTTTTGTGTCTTGTTTTGTTAACAGGTTTTAAATAAAAGAATAAAGTGGCAAATGCCAGCCGATCAAGAGCAGCAACACAACACATCAGTAATAGTTCGGAAATGGACCATCATCTCTCATCAGTAGCGGTTCGGAAATGGACCCTTATCACTTTCCGAAAATGGCACTCCGAAAATGGAGCACGGTTCGGAAATGGAACTTTATCACAAGCCGAGAATGGTAATCTGAGAATGGAGCGGAATCCGAGAATGGAGCAGAATCTGAGAATGGAGCAAAGTTCGAGAATGAAAAAGCCGAGAATGGCAATCCGAGAATGGAGCAGGGTTCGAGAATGAACAAGTTGAGAATGGCAATCTGAGAATGGAACAAGGTTCGGGAATGAATAAGTCGGGAATGGCACTCCTAGAATGGAGCACGGTTCGGGAATGGACCACCTCACAGTAACGGTTCAGGAATGAACCATCTCATACAGCACAGTTCGGGAATGAACCATTACATCAGCATCAGTGTCACTTTTGGGGATGAGTCCCAGGGTCGAGGCCCACATTAGCATCAGCGTCAGTCTTGCCGGGTATGGCACTCTGGGGAAGAGGCCCACATTAGCATCAGCATCAGTCTTGCCGAGTATGGCACTCTGGGGGCGAGGCCTATATTAGCATCAGCATCAGTCTTTGCCAGGTATGGCACTCTGGGGGCGAGGCCCACATTAGCATCAGCATCAGTCTTGCCGAGTTTGGCACTTTGGGGGCGAGGCCCATATTAACATCAGTATCAGTCTTTTCCAGGTATGGCACTCTGGGGGCGAGGCCCACATTAGCATCAGTATCAGTCTTGCCGGGTATGACACTCTGGGGGCGAGGCTCATATTAACATCAATATCAGTCTTTGCCAGGTATGGCACTCTGGGGGCGAGGCCCACATCATTATCAGTCCGGCCGAGTATGGCACTCTGGGGGCGAGGCCCACATCAGTATCAGTTTTTACCGGGTATGGCACTCCGGGTACGGAGATATCAGTATCAGTTTTGCCAGGTATGGCACTCCGGGTATGGAGACATCAATATCAGATTTTCTGGGTATGGCACTCCGGGTATGGAGACATCAGTATCATTTTTGCTGGGTATGACACTCCGGGTATGGAGACATCAATATCAGTTTTGCCATGTATGGCACTCCAGGTATAGAGACACTACTACGGCACTCCGGGTATGGAGATATTTCAGTGACACCTTGGGTATGAGGTTTAGCTTGCCAGGTACGGCACTCCGGATATGGAGATATTTCAACGACACTTGGGTATGAGGTTTAGCTTGCCAGGTATGGCACTCTGGGTATGAAGATATTTCAGCGACACATTAGGTATGAGGTTTAGCTTGCCAGGTACGGCACTCCGGGTATGGAGATATTTCAGTGACACCTTGGGTATGAGGTTTAGCTTGCCAGATACGGCACTTCGGGTATGGAGATATCACTGCGACACTCTAGGTATGGAGACGCAACCGCGACACCTCGGGTATGAGGTTTAGCTTGCTAGGTATGGCACTCAGGGTATGGAGATATCAATGTGACACTCTAGGTATGGAGACACAACCGCGACACCTCGGGTATGGGGTTTAGCACATCGGGTATGGCACAATAAAATCAACTCTGTGACACTGTAGGTATGGAGACGCAACCGCGACACCTCAGGTATGGGGTTTAGCACGCCGGGTATGGCACAACAAAATCAACTCTGTGACACTCTAGGTATGGAGACGCAACCGCGACGCCTCATGTATAGGGTTTAGCATGCCAGGTACGGCACAACATCAACTCAACTTAAAGCAACAGGCAAGTCAGGTGGCAGCTGGCGAGCCAGGTAAGTAAAAATGCATTGCATAGACTTTGATAGGATTGTCATTGTCACACACTGCACAAGTCCCATCAAAGTGGGGGCGACTGTAAGCACTGCATTTTTACATATAAGTCCCGATGATGAGCCTCGTGCGGAGGTACTACCTTTTAAGTCGCGGAAGTTGCGGGAAACGGACGTCGGAAGGGAAGAGTCAAGAATTGACATCTTGTTGGATTTACTTCGCTCGCTTAGCTTCGGGTTTGCTCGTTAGGCCTCTGTTTTAAAACTTATCCTCGGTCCGAACCTTAAACCAAAACCCTAACACACACCACTACCCACACAAATTCAAAAAATCAATTAATTAAACCTACCCACATGCCCCACATCACTACACAAATTCAACAAAACAAATAAAACAATTCAACAAACAAGACAAACCCATTAAATAAGGTAACTTCCCCCACGTGAATACACACACAAATTCAACCAAAACAATAAATAAACCACATCACAAATTCAACTTTCCAAAACACTAAAAGCCAAAAACCTTTTCTCACTCCTCACCATTCATGCACATGCCTCACCCCCTTTTCTAAAAGCCAAACCCCACACATTAAACACATTGCCACCCTAATAAATTATCCTACCTCTCACCAAACAACCAATATTAATTAGCCTCACTCTCCTCCTCATTCCCCTCCATCCATTATAAAAAGAAAACCAAAACCTTGTTCCCGGGGTCCCCCTAAGAGATACACACGTAAACAACCCTCTCATTCCCATACCCTTCCTTCGGCCTGACATGAACAAACCCTAAACACACAACAGCCCCCTCTCTCTCTCATCTCTTTGCTTACACGCCCAGCTCCCTCTCTCGGCCCTTCACTTTGCCCAGCCAAAATACATAAACCCTTCAAACATCCTCGTCAACTGCCCAGTTCACGCACAACACTGCCCTTTAACGTGGAACCACACTCGAAAATAACTAGCACCTTCATAGCACATACATAACATATAGACAACATAAAATACCCATTGAAGACAGCCTCTAACACGCCATTCACCCTTACATACAGCCCCTCCTTCATCACGCCATTCACCACTGCAATCAGCCCAAAACCACAAATAATAGCCCTTAAAGCAGCCCCCCTCATTCTCGGCAGCCACAGACCTGCACACCCCCACTATTTCACGTGAATAGCTATCCTCACAACTGAGCCACTGCCCACGCATGAATCAAATAACAAACCCCACTGCCACTTTAACAAACAACAAACACAACTCTCCACGTAAGGCATGCAAAGAAGCCATATAATTCACATGCAGACAACCCTTAGGGCACAATAACGTGAACATCTCACCAAAAAAACCCCATCACCGACTCCTTCAACAACAGTCCATACAAACCCTTCACGCCCTAAGACCTTCAACTCTCGGCAAACCCTAGCAGCCCTCCACGTAACCAGACACAGAACAGCCCTTAAGCGCATACCAAACTGCCCCTGCCTTAAAGGACGCACAAACTACAGCCGCAAACTGACCACCGAAACTGCTTTAAAATCAGCCCGTAATACCGTAAAACAGTCACCAAAATAACGACCAGAAACAGCGAGCGGAAATTATGAGTGAAAACTGTAAAAAAACAGTGAAAACGGGGAAAACCATGAATCAGTGAAAACAAAGAAAACAGCGAGCGGAAACAACGAGTGAACAGAGAAAACAGCGGGCGAAAACCGTGAGTGAATCAGAGAAAATAGCGGGCGGAAATCGCGAGTAAAAACAGAAGAAACAGTTAAAATAGTAGAAACGGCGGGCCAGTGAAAACAGTGGAAACGATAACCCTTCCGGCACCGTGAAACGCACTCCCGAAAAGCGACTTAAAACGTAAGACCTGAGGGCACCCTTTGTTATATTTTATTCTGTTGTCCCGGACACGGCATGCTCGGTTGAAGTGGAATACGTCCAACCGGGTATGCGAGGTCCTACATTGAGAACGGCCAAATTCCTTGGCCACATGTTTATTTTGCATGTATTAATTTAACGTATTCATGAGTTATGTATTTACCGTTATGAAGACTTAATTTTAAAGCATGCAAACTTAGATTTAGGTCATATAAGAATTTAGACGTAGATTACTTTTTGTAAATGTAAGTTGAGTAGACTTGGTTAAAATTGCACAAATCCGTTCATTACAAGTGGCATAAGTAAGAGACCATTCTGAACCCAACAGTTTGAGGTCTTCCCTTGTGAGGGGTGAGTGCGGCCTTAAATCATTTTCCCGGGTCACACCGGGTGGCAAATCCTTTATTCTCTGGTTTAGTCCCCTGCGGGCTACTCCGTACTCCCGATCGGGCCGCGAGCCCGGAACAGTATGCGTCGCCCAGTTTCTGTGTCTTACAATTTCATAGTGGACTCCTCCCGGGAAACCTCTATTTGACGATGTGTCCGAACAAACAAACCGAACTTTGTTGGACATGGTAAGGTTAATGATGAGTCGCTCTGAGCTACCAATTTCCTTCTAGGGATACGCATTGAACAGTGCAATACTTATTTTGAATAAGGTTCCATGAAAATATGTTAGACAGACTTCATATTAGATATGAACAGGAAAGAAACTGGGTTTCTCATTCCAGAAGATTTGAGAATGTTGGGCATACGCTAAATGTTTGGATGATACCAAACTAGAACCCAAATCGGATAAATGCCTATTTGTAGGTTGTCCTAGGGAAACCAAAGTATAGTACTTATACAACTCACAAGAGAACAATGTAATTGTTGCTCTCCATGCGGCTTTCCTAAGAGGAATTCCTATATGCAGTGGTAAAGGGGAGGAAAGTAAAACTCGATGAAAATTGGAGTAATACTATTCCAGGCACCGAGTCCTCACAGAATACCAACAGTTCATCAGGGATGAAACTGTACCAATAATCTTCGAATACACAAGAACCGCGTAGGTCAGAGAGAGTCAGAAAACAACCTGGGAGATATGGGTTTCTGATCTCACCTCATGTAGATATCAATCTTATTGAGGAAGATGAACCGACTACGTATGAGGAAGTGATACAAGGTATCGACTCCTTGTATGGCAAAGTGCCATGAAGTCCGAAATGGATTCCATGTATACCAACTAAGTTTGGACACTGGTTGATGTTGGAGTTCTACGATCTAACCGGGATCGATTTAAGTAAGAAACACATGTGCGAATACAACAAAGAAGTTGTGGAATACTTACATTGATCGGTTGAGCGATGCGACGAAGAACAAAACTTTGTGCTCCTCCTAGAAGCTCTCGGCATTGTGCAGAATTTTGAGCTCCAAATTGTTCCATTTTCGGTCCTCTCCAAGCTCCAAGCTTGGTTTGAATTCCTTGCCCACGGGTGGGTTTCCCTATCACCTTCGCAAGACTCCGGATGTGTGCTAGGACTCGGTAATTTTTTCCGTAAAAATCACCTTGCTTCTCCTTGCCATTCTCGACAAAACCAGTGAAAGAAGGAGAAGATATGGCCCTTGGCCGAGTGAGGAGAGAAGAGAATGAGAGAAGAAGTGTGTTAGGTTGTTGCAAAAATTAGTAAATGATTTTCCAAAAATCATATACACAAAATTGCTTCCAAAAAGTCAAATGGCAATTATGCCAACCACTTCCATCAACTATTCACTCAATCAAGTGACAAATTGTCACATCAATCAAAGTGACAAGTGATTTGACGCTTGATGTGACTTGCGGGCTGCACTTGAATTCGAAATATGAGTGCGCTCGCAAACACTCCCGGGCTCGGGTTCGCTAATTCCAAATTGACGAATTTTCCGTTGCGACATAATTAAATAATTATGCCTAGCAAAATCACTATTCACGTCGCTAACGAATTAATTCTAAATTAACTCGTTTGCCCGAACTAAAATCTAATTTCAATTCCGTGTCGAAATCCAATTTCGTATAATATATCGAATATATTATTTTATCGATTAATTCCAAATTAATCGTTTTCTCTCTTTAATAATATTTTATCCCAGATAAATTATCTCCGTAATTAATCCCAGATTAATTTTCTCTCTCATCTAATTAATCCCAGATTAATTAAGTGCGAGTCATACGTCATCGGTGAATCTTCGGGAAGCGACCCATGAGATCCCCGGATTTGTTGGCAGTAAATTCGGTCGTCGGACTATCCAAACACGTACGTACCTAGTACTACGTTTTTACCGATTTACAAGACAAGGTTGGCTTCTAGCAAAACACCAAGCCTACCCAATTCTCCAGAAATATCCTTACAGGAATATGTGATCTATATCAGGCGCAGTATACGTAGTATTGCGTATTACGATCCAGTATCGGATGTCACATGCTAGGCCTGGGGCTGGAATTGTGTCTGCCCCGTACGAAGCACATATCGGATCTCTGGTAACTAGTCTCTATAATCGGATATACATGACCTAGTCATAATATCCCAATAGCTGCAGTATTTAAGAGAACCAGTCCCATATCCTATGTGACCATCATCTCCACTATGACTGGAGTGATATTTCCGTCTTGACATCACACCCAACACACTACGATTCTCAATATACCCAACAGAGGCGTACACAGAACCTGTTAAAGCCCTGGACGACCAAAACCAAAGTATATTGATTGTTGCAAGTATTAGCGGTGCAAGTCTCAGGTTAAGACCAAATACACCTACCCTGATTCGGACTTCCATAGACACATAGTCATACTACCAATGGAATTCCGAGGGGTCTATCCAGAGCGAAGCTGTTTCCGTACCATCGCTAAACACAACCTCCTATTACACTTGCATGAGTATCCTATACCCAAATATATGAGAACTATGCCGTTATGCCCTCACAACGCGCACAAGTGTAATACTAGTCTTTTTCGCATTATCGATGTCCAATCTCCATAATACTCTGACTAGGGATGTTTAATGATTAAACCTTCATGGATTGATACTGTCTCATATCATCTCAATCCAGGAACTAATCACATGGACCTTCTATCATTTATATATCACGGTGATCTAATCACAAATGATAAAAGAGTAATTTCCTTTGTCACATAGTTAATTTGTACAACAACACCATGATCTGTACAAATAGTGACGCTATGGGTCATAATTGTCCAACAGTTGATGTACCAGAAGGCATTGTGCCTATTGGTACTATATGAGTCTTTAAGGAAGACATACATGGATGGCAGCATATAAATGTACATAGCTAGGCTTGTACAGAAAGGGTATCATCAACGACATAGTGTCGACTACGAATAAACTTTTTCATCTGTTGCCATGATTAAATCCATTTGGATAATGCTTGCTAATGCTGCATATTTCATTTATGAAATATGGCATATGGCGTCAAAACCAATTTCCTTAAACGGAAACCTTTTGGAGAATGTTTGTATGCAACATCCTGATGGTTTTGTCGTACCAAAACATGCAAACAAGGTTTTCAAGTTAAATCGATCCATTTATGGATTGAAGCAAGCATTGCATTCTTGGAACCAACGTTTTGATGAGATCATAATGGTATATGATTTCATTCAAAACGAATATGATTCTTGTGTATATAAGAAGGTTAATGGGAGCGCACTGATAATGAATGTCCTATAAGTTGATGATGTATTGCTTCTTTGCAATAACATTCCTATGCTGTAATCGGTGAATGCTTGGCTTTCATTAAAATTCTCCATAGAATACCTGGGAGAAGCAGGCTTTATTCTAGGAATAAAGATCTACTGAGATAGATCTAGAAAGCTACTGACACTCTCTCAGTGTTCGTACGTTTTGTTATATACGTGACCTGGTGTCTCATATGCTTTGAGCATATGGAGTCACAATCAGGCCAATCCAGGTGATGGTCACTAGATTGATGTTAAGAACATCCTTAAGTATCTTAGACGAACTAAGGATGCGTTCTTAAAATATGGGGAAAGGAGAACTTGAGGTAACTAGGTTCACCACTGCAAATTTCCAAACCGATAAAGACAACTTTAAGTTACAATAAGGGTAAATATTTAGTTTGAATAACGGAACAGTGAGTTGGAAATCTTCCAAGCAAGATACTGTTGCCGAATAAATAAAAAAAGCGGAACAATGCTGCAGCTGAGGCAGCAAAAGAAGCATTTTGGATCTATATAATCCTAATTGGATTAGGTAAAGTTCTGTTAGCAACTGAGCTGGGCTACAGCGCAGGCTAAGGAACCGTGGTCTCATCAATGATCCAAGTATGTACTTTGACTAATTCATCTGATTCGTTCAATCATACATCATGGCGATGTGATGATCGAATAAATTACATCATATGATAACCTTGAAAATCCACTGACGAAAGCTGTTTCTCAGCAGAAATTTGAGTAACCCATACATAGTCAGGTGTTAGACACTTGAGTGATTGGCTATAGGCCAAATGGGAGATTGTTGGACAATTATGACCCATAGCATCACAATTTGTACAGAACATGGCGTTGTTGTACAAATTAACTATGTGACAAAGGAAATTGCTCTTTTATCATTTGTAATTGGATTACCTGGATATATAAATGATAAAAGTCCTTATGATTAGTTCCGGATTAATAAGATATGAGACAATATTAATCCACAAAGGTTTAATCATTAAATATCTCTAGTCGTAGTATTATTGAAACTGGACATCAATAATGTGGAATAGACTAGTATTACACTTGTGTGTGTTATGGAAGCGTAACGACATAGTTCTCATATATTTGGGTATTGGATACTCATGCAAGTGTAATAGAAGGTTCTGTTTACCGATGGTACGGAAACAGCTTCGCTCTGGATAGACCCCTCGGAATCCCATTGGTAGTATGACTACGTGTCTATGGGAATCCGAATCAGGGTAGGTGTATTTGGTCATAACCTGAGACTTGCATCGCTAATACTTGTGACAATTAGTATACTTTGGTTTTGGTCGTCCGGGGCTTTAACAGGTTCTGTGTACGCCTCTTCTGGGTATACTGAGAATCGTAGTGTATTGGGTGTGATGTCAAGATGGAAGTATCACTTCAGTCATATGGAAATGATGATCACGTAGGATACAGAACTGGTACTCTTGTATGCTGCAGACATCGGGATAATATGACAAGATCATGATTATCCGATTATAGAGACTAGTTACCAGAGATCTGATATATGTTTCGTACGGGGCAGACACAATTCCAGCCACAGGCCTAGTATGTGACATTCGATACTGGATCGTAATACGCAATACTAAGTATACTAAGCCTGAAAAAGATTACATATTCCTTTAAAGAATATTTCTGGAGAATTGGGTAGGCACGGTGCTTTGCTAGAAGCCAACCATGTCTTGTAAATCGGTAGGAACGTGGTACCGGGTACGCACGTGTTCGGATAGTCCGATGACCGTATTTACTACCAACATATCCAGGGATCTCTTGGGTCGCTTCCCAAAGATTCACCGTTGAGATTTGACTCGAACAGAAAATTAATATGGGATTAATTATGAGAGAGAAAATTAATCTGGTATTAATTACGGCAATAATTAATCTGGGAATTAATTATTAAAGAAAGAATTAATCTGGGATTAATTGCGTCGAGAATTTATCTGGGATTAAATTCGTCAAGAAGAGAGAACGCGATTAATTTAGAATTAATCGATAAAGTAAATTTAATAGTGAAATTAGATTTTACTATTTAATTTATTTAAATTGGGCTTAAATAATATATTAGATATATTAAATGAAATCGGATTTCAAAGCGGAATTAAAATTAGATTTTAATTCAAGTGAACGAATTAATTTAGAATTAATTCGTAAGCGACTTCCGTAATAATTTTGCTAGGCATTATTATTTAATTAAATTATATTTAATTACGTCGCGATGGAAAATTTGTTTAGTCGGATTAAACGAACCGGGCCTAAAGTGTATTGTGTAAAGCCAACTTGAATTTGGAATTCAAATTTGGGTGGGACCCACATCACTTACATCACATGTCACTTTTTGGTGATGGAAGTGGTTGGCAACTTTAATTATTGGGCATTAATCACACATCACACATTATTTAAAGTTAAGTTTTGGAAACAAAATGTGACTGTTCATCTTCTCCCAAAAACTCTCTCTTGGCCGAAAATAATGCTCATTGGAGGAGAAATGTTTTCTTTCATTTTTGTTCAAGCTAGCACTTAAAGGAGTGGATCAAGGTGATAGAGAAACTCACCCTAGTGTTGGAAACACTCAAGAAGGACTTGGAGCTTTCACCGAAATAAATAAAAATTTTGAACTGATCCGATCAATGTGAGTATTTTCCGCAACTCTTTTGATTTTATTCACACACAAATCACTCTTAGACGGTCTTGGCATGTTCTAGGAACACTTACAGACTGAGCATATGAAGATCCATTTTAGTCAGTTTTGTGGAGAATTCACAAATTAAATAATTCAAAAGGAAATAAACAAAAATTAACTTGTTACGAAATATGTTGAGATACGTCTCATGAATGAAAATTCCTTACACAGCTATCTCGCACCAATTTCACCTAATTAATCAAATTAAAAACACAAAAAAAATATTTTTTAATTTTTATAAATTTTTTTAATTTTTTTAATTTTTTGAAAATTTTTGACTAAAAATCAAATAAAAATAAAATAATAAAAATAAGGTATTAGTCAACTATTCCCCATCCCCCAAACCTAAAAGAGACATTGTCCCCAATGTCTTAAAAAGTAAAAGAAGAGTTTAGAAAACAGTACCTGGTTAGCTGAAATTCTACATCTAAAATTAAAGGTTAAGATCCAGATTTATCCGACGCTTCTTACCACGATCATTATCAAACCAGTTAATCTTGGAAATGATAGGGTCAATTTGTGGTTCAAAGGCTAAGATTTGGTCAATTAAATCTGGGACAGTTCTGGCAGTGAAGAGGAGTTCCTTTACAGGTTTCGATACGAATCCATTTCTTCGGGCATCATCAAGAAACACACAAAGAAAATCATAAAATCCATCAGCGTTAAACAGTCCAACCGTGAATCTTGATTTTGTAAGAACAAAATCCTTCCAAGATCAAGTCCAACCCTTAAGAAACCTTGCCCTTAAGAACCTTTCTTTATTTCTTTGGAGAATCCTGAACAGCGATACAACGCCACAACGCTTGCCACACGTTGATAAGCTTTTATTCCGTAGAACCAAGGAAGAATCCACTCCCTCAAGATGACACAAGTCACTTTGTTTTGTAAAAAGATATATTTTTGGTTAATTATCCATTACAATGAATAATGCCCCTTTAAATAGGTGGCTAACACTAATTCTACCAAAATATAATAAAACCCCAATAACACATAAAATACTTGAAAATTTCGTCCATGGGCTTTTTAATTTAATTAATGTTCAGCCCAACACTTAAACAACGCATAACTTAAAAAAATATAAAATATAAAAACTATAAGGATACATTGCATCCTCATTTAGACCATGAAGAAATCCGAACTGGACTTTGATGAAAACTTCAAAGTTGTAGAGCTACGAGTTCTCTTTCCAATGCAACTTGAATCACCAAAATCGGACATCGGAAGAGAAAGTTACATCCAAAATACGAAGACTGCGCAAATCCCACCACTGCTAATGCACCATTCGGAAATAAAGCCCAAAATCAATCAAGGCAGCCCATGCACGTCCTAGACCCATTCCAATATTGCTTTAGACATAATAAAGCTTTCACATAATATCTCATTCATGGACCAAACTCCAGAACCCAAGGAATCTTCCAAATCCACCAAAATGGCCCAAATACACCAATTTGACCAAGCCATGCAATCAGCCACAACTTCAAGTTAACTTGGCCCAACAAACAGAGCTCATTCTGGATCACATCATTCTCCCTCTCTTGAAAAGGATTCGACCTCGAATCCGAGCCCGGGTCATAGATAAAAATGACAAGATCAATGGGACGAGAATCCTGGAATAAAAGAAAATCACATGGAAAAAATGGTTAAGGTGAGCAAAAGTCAATAAAGCGAATGAATGACTTTTTGTCAATATTTTTCCACTCTCAATCTCTCCATTGCTACTCTCATTCTTAAATCCACTTGCAACAGCAAAGAGATTCCCATATGGATTCACATTTGAAATCTCATTTAAAACAAACTCAACATGCCCATGTCGCTTTCTCAAACAGTCAACACTCTCATCCACGATCTGATCACACTCTACATATTCGGCTACATGTAATTTTTGCACTTCATAACTCATGTACTCACAACCAACATCAGATTGCTCCATATGATATTCACCCTTAACAGTAACGTCAAGCACCTCATTGGCATCATGAGCAACCAAATCATGATCACTAATGTTATCACTCACATCAATATCATCACTTCTATCAACACCATCAACCACCTTACTCTTATTTATTGAAACATCAACATTTTCATTTCATTACTCAAGGCTACACTCGTACCCTTCTTTACTTCATATTTTGCTAATGTATTTTTCTCTATCAACTCTGGAAGCTCTCCTAGTAACATTCCAAAAGCAATCGCTCTTTTCTTTTTAGCCCACTCTTCTTCACTCCTCTGTATGTACAACTCGTCCTCAGAGACCTCTTGTAGGGTTAAAGGAGCAAGCTTGATAATTTTTCCACCATACTTAAATTTGTACATATTCCTATCCATATCATAAACTACTTTATTGAATTTATACCAAGGCTTATTTCACAAACTACTTTGTCAATATACTACCCAATTACAAAATTTACCACAACCTGCTTAGTAACCTCGAACTCTCCAAAATCACTCATCCACTTATAAGGTCTATCAAGTGGTATCAATGGTAATCCCAATTTTTCCACAAGGGTAGTGCTAGCTAAATTTGTGTGATTCCCTCTATTAATAATCATTCTACACACTTTACTATTGATAGAGCATCTCGTGCGAAAGATAAATACCCTTTTATCCATCAAATTATTTATATAAATAAACCCTTACTTAAAAGAAGCCAATAATGAGGAAAGACTCAAAGAATCACTAAGAAAATATGAAAACAAACACAAAGAAACTGACTAAAAAAAAAAAAAAACCAAAAGTAAAATAAGAAGACAAACTGAACTGAAACTGGACAGAATTCGAAACTTTGAAAGACATTTTGAGACTAGAAACTTAAGCGGACTGAGTGCGGACAATGACTACTGAATTCTTCTCCTCGAGTAATTATAAATCGATATATTATGGGTCCCGTAACTCTTTCTAGATCAAAAGTTACAGCCATTTGAAAATCAGTGCGCGGCCGAAAAATTCTGACCGAACTAATCCGAAAATTACAGATAAATTCGACTTTAATTGACTCAAATACTCCAAGAACTGAATCCTATATGCTATTAGCATGAAATAAAATTATAATAACATCCAAGAATCGGTCATAAACATGAAAAACACAAATGAAATAATAAAAAAAATTGAAATGAGAAGAGACAAAAAAAAAGAAGGAATATGAAGACTTCATAAAACGATAAAGATAGAGAAAATCTTGACCTTGGAACCCTGAGCTCCTGATACCAAATGATAGAAACCTGCATGGAATAAAGCCAAGCAAACCCCTCCACGTGTTCTAAGCCCCAAGAACCGTGAATCTTGATTTTGTAAAAAACAAAATCCTTCCAAGATCAAGTCCAACCCTTAAGAAACCTTGCCCTTAAGAACATTTCTTTATTTCTTTGGAGAATCCTGAACAGCGATACAGCGCCACAACGCTTGCCACACGTTGATAAGCTTTTGTTCCGTAGAACCAAGGAAGAATCCACTCCCTCAAGATGACACAAGTCACTTTGTTTTGTAAAAAGATATATTATTGGTTAATTATCCATTACAATGAATAATGCCCCTTTAAATAGGTGGCTAACCATAATTCTACCAAAATATAATAAAACCCTAATAAAATAAACCCAATAACACATAAAATACTTGAAAATTTCGTCCATGGGCTTTTTAAATTAATTAATGTTCAACCCAACACTTAAACAACACATAACTTAAAAAATATAAAATATAAAAACTATAGGGATACATTGCGTCCTCAATTAGACCATGAAGGAATCCGAACTAGACTTTTATGAAAACTTCAAGGTTGTAGAGCTACGAGTTCTCTTTCCAATGCAACTTGAATCACCAAAATCAAACACCGGACAAGAACTTTACGTCCAAAATACGAAGACTGCACAAATCCCGCCACTGCTAATGTACCATTCGGAAATAAAGCCCAAAATCAATTAAGGCAGCCCATGCACGTCCTAGACCCAGTCCAATATTTCTTTAGAAATAATAAAGCATTCACATAATATATCATGCATGGACCAAACTCCAGAACCCAAGGAATCTTCCAAATCCACCAAAATGGCCTAAATACACCAATTTGACCAAGCCATGCAATCAGCCACAACTTCAAGTTAACTTGGCCCAACAAACAGAGCTCATTCTGGATCACATCACATTATACCCATGCCACCTGGAAATGCAATAAAAACATCATCACGGTTAATCATTTCCACTAGTCGTTCAGACATACCTGGTACGATCAAATCTTCTCCGTTTGATGGTCCTATAAGATTCGCCTCTCCCAAAGGTTTTGGGATGATTCCCATAACTTGACTGCCTCATTCCTGTATGACCTTTGAAATGATCCCCATTAATCCAAGATTGCCACTGCCATATACTAAGTGCATATTCTTTTCAGCTAAGGCTCGACCTAATTCCTGTGCTGCCGCTACGTATACTGATTTAGTACCAACACTAGTACCACAAAACACATAGATGTTTTCAACTCTTCTTTTTAAAGTTGCTTCCATGTTTCTTTATGTATTTCTTTCTCAAATCTGGATGCCTTTAAAAGTGAAATGATGAGTTGAATTTATAGCACCTGAAAAGGGTGAGTAATAATAGCACTAGTATCTTCTAAAAGACAATTATTAGCTAAATAGTAAAATATATCGTGAAAGGTCAAAAAGTCTGGATCCTGTCGGCGAAAATAAAGATAATTAAAACATAAAAGTAAATTAAAGCAATTATTAAGACAGCGGAATTGTGTACGCAAAACGCCACTAGTTTGGTATAAATTCATCAGGATGCATCTCAAGAATTCATTCCTTACTCAGCCATCACTAATGAATTAGCTCTTTTTTTTGTGATTTCCAAACACCATTCCTTCTGTCTTGCTTTTCCCTAAATGCTCCATTTGTGCTTTTCCCTAAAAATATCTCACAAAATTAAAAGCTCTACAACATGTATACACAAAATATGAAAATATAAATTACAACAAATTGCATGGGTTGCCTCCTTGCTAGCGCTAAATTTTTCATCTTCAGCCAAACGTGACTGAAATCCATCTGTCAATGAGGTTTCAATGTGGTTTTGGATGTCTGATTAAAGACAATCCCGTGAGCGTTGCTTTTGAAAGGTCTCTTCCAACGGTAAAGTGGCAAAAAGAATTTTGTCTCATTCAGTGCTCGTGCCACCTTTTTTATCTTTGTTGCTTCAGTGGTTCATGAAAAGAAAGAAAGAAAATCTGGAGGTCCTGTATGGTGCTTGACTTTGAATGGAAGTTCCATTCTGTCAAGCTTCTGGGTGATATCTTTGATCCGTACTCCCCAAAACAGTGATGTTTCTCCTGAATGCCTGAGATCTTCAATTTGGTCAAACAGTTGCTCCTCTATTTGCTCTGCTTCTTCCTCCACCTATTCTTCACATATGTATTTTAGGATTTCCGCATTCAATTCTTCATCTGTCATATGTGAAATGCATGCTCCATAAGTATCAACCTGATGATGTAAAGATGTATCTGATTTTAGGTCTTAATCCTCTATGACCGGCTCAAGTAGATCTTCTTCAAACATTTATGCAATGGAAGCTCCAAGATCTTCATTTTGAAGATGGAAAGTTTGATCCTCCCTTGTTGGTGCAGTTGGTACAAACACCTCAGCTTCTTCATCCTCGTCAGAGTCAGAATAATAAAAATAAAACAGAGACTTCGCTGGTTTGGGTTCCTGAACTGATACCTCTGGTTCTTGATACTGCTCAGCCTCTTCCTCTGTTAAGGTGTCATTATAAAACTCTGGGTACTCGAAGGCTTCATCAGTGTTATTTATTCCGTGAGATATATAATTCAGGTTGTTTGTTAATTGTCTCGCTTGATCTGTTATTCTTTGTAAGGTTGCTTCTTTGTCTTCTATTTGACTCTGAAACATTTCAGCTATTGCATCCAACTTTTCGTCTTGTTTCTTGATCCAATCTTTGAGCATGTCAATCAATTGATCTTCCTCTGATAGTTCTGGTTCTTGATGAAGATCATAGGTGGATGGTGGATAAGATGGAAAATAAGGTTCGGTGAAATATGCTAGTTCTTCGAACCTTGAAGAATTCTGATAATTCTACCACCCTGAATTGTAGTTATGATTAATGCTCGGGTGGTTACCATCACATATCTCACATCTCCTTATTGCATTCTGATATGGTTGAGCATAAGTTGTGTTGAAGGGTTCTGACATCCAGTGATAGTTGTTGGGCTGGATAACAGGCCTCATAAAACCGGACTGTTGCTCCCTGATTTGGGGTGTATCTTCACCTTTTAAAATTCGCAATTCCTTAATCGCCCAACTAAGATCCATGTCAACCACCTGAAAAATAAAAGAAAATAATAATTACAGATAAAAAATAAAGAAAATTAGATACAAGTAAATTAGATAGCTTCAAAATTAATAACTCAAGAAAAATAAGTCCCCGATAACGGTGCCAAAAACTTGACCGGTGCGTAATCACACGCGTATAACGCAACCACACGTATCGTTCAAGTAGTATAAAAATATCGATCCCACGAAGACTTATTTCCTAGTGTTGTTATTAATTATTGATACTATTTATTTACATGTATCTAATTATAGGGAGAAGAGAATGATTACTTTTGGTTGGTTGAATGTGGATTTGCTGAACAAATAAATAAATAAAAACACAAAAGAAAATACTAAGGAAAATAACTAAAGACACAAAAATATAGGGTTGTGATTCCACACAATATTATTCTAATGATGAATTGATTATCTTATATATATGTAATAAATCAGTTTGCTAACCTGGAACACGAAGATATGCAAAAGCCTCTGTCCATGGTCAGATGCAAACACCCAAATAACCCAATTAATCATATGTATTTATTAATCAAGTTACCTGAATTCATTAAGTTCAAGTTCCACTAGTGGCTACCCCCGCCTGACAGGTATATGTCTATCCTGTAAGGAAATCTATTAAAGGGTTATCTATCATCAAGTAAGATCGTAGGCTATTGAATCTAAGGCTAAAACCTAAAATCCCTTCGTCAAGTTCATTTTAAGTTTACCACATCAATCTTATTGGTGATCAAGCAACAAAAAGCATTAAGCTTAAGATTCAATAAACAACTAAAGAATTACCCATTATATAATTAAATCAATTATTAAGCATGTAAATATTGTGTTTTATCACTTCCTTAGAATAAAAATAAAATGCTGGGGGGTTAGGGGATCCACCTTTACTAATTCTAATTTAGAATCTCCCTTATTATAATATAGAAATTATCAGTGATATTATCAACCGACTATATAGCGGTATCCTGATTAAGTCAGATTTTCAATTAAGTCCAACCGACCATAAAAGCGGTGTTATCATTTGTCCATAAACCAGCCATATAGGCGGTAATCATCTGTCACCTAAAGACCGACCATATAGGCGGTGTCATATTATGTCAAATAAATAAAACCAGCCATTAAAGCGGTAATTCTTTAAATTAAATTATAATTTCCATATTATAATTAAGGGAGATTGATCTAAACTAAAATAATAAAAGCTTCACCTTTCCCCCAGTGGAAATTTAACTACTAACCATAAAAAAAAGGAAAAGAAAATAAACTATTACTATTACTGAAAATAAAAATACATAATTAAAATACTAAAAATAAGTACAAACAAGATACAATCCTTAAATTCCTTATAAAAACCTAAGGAAAGCATGAGAATTACAAATGAAATGGCTTGGTATTTATAGGCAAATCTAAAGGCTTCCACCAATTTCTCCACCAATTTGTCCACCAAACATGGCACCAAACATGGCACCAAATCCTCTACCAAACATGCAAGCATGTTTGGTGGAAGTTTGACAATTTATATTTTTTATTTTAGAATTATTTTTTTATTTTGAAAATGACTTAAATAATTACACAAAACACACTTCTGAATATTTTATCAATTTCGGTCATGGAAACTTCAGAATTCGAAATTATTATGAACTTCAAAGTTGTAGATCTTTGAGTCTTCTTTAATCTAGAACCTGAATCACCTCAATCTGATAACGGAGTAAAAATTTATGGCCAAAATATGATAATTACGCAAAGTTAGAATTTCTGAAATTGTACTTCGTTAGAACGTCATTTCAAGTTTCCAATCTCCAAAATCAAAATGTCAAGTCTAGTTTTACCCTTATCTGTTCCAAATTTCGTCCTAAATGATTCCATTAAGTCTGGATTTTATTTTATCTGCAAAATAAACTAAAACAAATCAAAACATTCATAAAACTTGAGAAACTATACAAAATATTAAGTAAAAGGGGCGGGAAATAGTGATATATTTTCCGCTCATCAATGAGTCACACAGAGCTACCGATTTCCTTCTGGGGATATGCATTAAACAATACAATACTTATTTTGAATAAGGTTCTGTCAAAATCTGTTGGACAGACTCCATTTGAAATATGGACAGGTTTCTCATTCCTGAAGATTTGGGGATGCTGGGCATATGTTAAACGTTTGGATGGTACCAAACTAGAACCCAAATCGGATAAGTTTCTATTTTAGGTTATTCTAGGGAAACCAAAGGATATTACTTCTACAACCCACAAGAGAACAAAATATTTTTTACTCTTCAAGCAGTTTTCCTCGAAAAGGAATTCATAGATGCAGTGATAAGTGGGAGGAAAGTAGAACTCGATGAAAATCGGAGTGATACTATTCCTGGCATCGACCCCCTTACGGAACACCAACAGTCCATCAGGGATGAGATTGTTCCACAATCTTCTAATACACAAGAACCGCGTAGGTCGGAGAGAGTCAGGAAACAACTTGAGAGGTATGGGTTTCTGATCTCACCTCATGTAAACATTAATCTTATTGAGGAAGATGAATCAGCTACGTATGAGGAAGCGATACAAGGTATCGACTCCAATTTATGGCAAGAAGCCATGAAGTCCGAAATGGATTCCATGTATACCAACCAAGTTTGGACACTAGTTGATGCACCAAAAGGCATTAAGCCTATTGGTTGTAAATGGGTCTTCAAGAAGAAGACAGGCATGAATGGCAACATACAGACGTACAAAGCTAGGCTTGTAGCGAAAGGGTATCGTCAACGACATGATGTCGATTACGACGAGACTTTTTCACCTGTTGCCATGATCAAATCTATTCGGATAATGCTGCTATTGCTGCATATTTCGATTATGAAATATGACAGATGGACGTCAAAACCGCTTTCCTTAATGGAAACCTTTTGGAGGATGTTTATATGCAACAACCTGATGGTTTTGTCGTGTCAAAATATGCAAACAAGGTTTGCAAGTTAAATCGATCCATTTATGGATTGAAGCAAGCATCGCGTTCTTGAACCAACAATTTGATGAGATCATAAAAGAATATGGTTTCATTCAATACGAAGATGATTCTTGTGTATATAAGAAGGTTAGTGGGAGCGCACTGACATTCATTATCCTATATGTTGATGATGTATTGCTTCTTGGTAATGACATTCCCATGCTACAATCGATGAAAGCTTGGCTTTCATTAAAATTCTCCATGAAATACCTGGGAGAAGCAGCCTTTATTCTGGGAATAAGGATCTACCGGGATAGATCTAGAAAGCTGCTAGCACTCTCCAAGAGCTCGTACATTGACAAAATATTGAAGTGATTCAACATGGATCAGTCTAAGAGGGGGCTGCTTCCGGTGTCACATGGCGTCTCTCTGTCTAAGGACATGTGTCCTAAAACTCAAGATGAGAGAGATGCAATGAGTCGGATCCCGTATGCATCCATAGTCAGATCGATCATGTATACCATGATATGTACGCAACCTGATGTCTCATATGCTTTGAGCATGTGCAGTCGCTATAAGGCCGATCCAGGTGATGGTCACTGGATTGCTGTAAAGAACATCCTTAAGTATCTTAGACGAACTAAGGATGTTTTCTTAGTATATGGGGATGGAGAACTTGAGGTGACTGGGTTTGCTGATGCAAGTTTCCAAACCGATAAAGACGACTGTAAGTCACAATTAGGGTACATATTTTATTTGAACAACGAAGCAGTGAGATGGAAATCTTCCAAGCAAGAAACTGTAGCCGATTCAACAATAGAAGCGGAATATATCGCTGCAGCTGAGGCAGCAAAAGATGCAGTTTGGATCCATAAATTCCTAATTGGATTAAGAGTAGTTCCATTAGCAGCTGAGCCCGTACTTTTGTATTGTGACAATAACGGGGCTATAACACAGGCTAAGGAATCGCGGTTTCATCAACGATCCAAGTATGTACTTCGATGTTTCCATCTGATTCATGAGATCATACATCGTGGCGATGTGAAGATAGAAAAGATCGCATCAGATGACAACATTATAGATCCATTGACGAAAGCTATATCTCAGCAAAGGTTTGAGCGACATGTACATAGTTCAAGTTTTAGATACTTGAGTGATTGGCTATGAGCCAAGTGGGAGATTGTTGGACAATTATGACCCATAGCATCATTATTTGTAAAAGACATTGTGTTTTTGTACAAATTAACTATGTTACAAAAGAAAATTGCTATTTTATCATTATGTAATTGGATTACTTGGATATATTAATGATAAAAGTCCGTATGGTTAAATCGGATTAATAAAATATGAGACAGTATTAATCCACGAACAGTTTAATCATTGAATATCCATAGTCATAGTATTATCGAGACTGGACATCGATAATGCGGAATAGACTAGTATTACACTTGTGCGCGTTATGGAAGCTTAACAACATAGTTCTCATATATTTAGGTATTGGATACTTATGCAAGTGTGATAAAAGGTTCTGTTAGCCGTTGGACCGGGAACAACTTCCCTTTGGATAGACCCCTCAGAGTCCCATTAGTATTATGATTATGTGTCTATGGGAATCTGAATTAGGGTAGGTGTATGTGATCTTTAACCTGAGACTTGCATAGTTAATACTTGCGACAATCAGTTTACTTTGGTATTGGTCATCTGGAGCTTTAACAGGTTATGTGTACGCCTTTATTGGGTTTACTGAGAATCGTAGTGTATTGGATGTGATGTCAAGATGGGAGTATTATTTCAGTCATATGGAGATGATGGGCACACAGGATACAGAACTAGTACACTTAAATGGTGCAACTATCGGGATAGTATGACTAGGTCATGATTATCTGATTACAGAGACTAGCTGCTAGTGATCCAATATATGCTTCGTACGGGGCAGACACAGCGCCAGCTATAGGCCTAACATGTGACATCCGATACTGGATCATATTTCGTAATACTTTTGTATACTATGCCTGATACAGATTATATATTCATCATTGAATATTTCTAGAGAATTGGGTAGGCACGGTGCTTTGCTAGAAGCCAACCATGTCTTGTAAATCGGTAAGAACGTGGTGCGAGGTACGCACGTGTTCGGATAGTCCGATGACCGTATTTACTGCCAACATATCCAGGAATATCTTGGGTCGCTTCCCAAAGATTCACCAATGACATTTGACTCGAACAAAATTAATCTGGGATTAATTATGAGAGAGAAAATTAATTTGGGATTAATGGCGGTAAGAATTTATCTGAGATTAAATTCGTCTAAAAGCGAGAAGGCGATTAATTTAGAATTAATCGATTAAATAATATATCGAATATATTAATTGAAATTGGATTTCAATACGGAATTAAAATTGGATTTTAATTCGGGCAAACGAATTAATTTAGAATTAATTCGTAAGTGACTATCGTAATAATTTTGCTAGGCATTATTATTTAATTAAATTGGATTTAATTATGTCGCGACAGAAAATTTGTTTAATCGGATTAAACGAACTCCGGCCCAAGGCTTAGTTGTGTATTGTGTAAGCCAACTTAAATTTGGAATTTAAAGTGGTGGGACCCACAACTTACATCACTTGTCAATTTGTGATGGAAGTGGTTGGCAAAAGTAATTGGATTATTTAATACACATAACAACCAACTTGACTTACTATTTCACACTTCTCTCTTTCCTCTCTATTCTCTATTGCCGATTGCTCTCTCATTTGGAAGAAAAATTTTTGTTTCAAAAATTTGATCGAAGCTAGCACTTTGGGAGTCTATTAAGGTGATAGGGAAACTCACCCAAGGGTTTGGAACTCATCTTTAAGCTAGGTGCTTCATCCTTTCAAGGGATTTTTTTGAAAATTCTCAACCAATCAATGTAAGTTTTTCAGTAACTTATCTTGATTATTCACACATAAATCATTGTTTAGAGATCTTGGGCATGTGTAGGACACTTACATCATACACTCAATATCCTACCCGAAACACACTTTGTAACATAAAGAAGTCATGCTAGAACAAGTGAAGAACATGCAACAATAATCAAAAGGGAACTCGAGAGCAACAGACAATTATGGTGGATTACAGTGTTTAAAGAAGAAGGAAAGGGGTCGGGCAGAAACTTACTTGGTTTGAGTAGATGTGCTGATGGACTGATCTGGTCAGGCTTGGAGATTACTGGTTTCAAGAACGAGGAAGCTCTGGCACTTTGATAATTCAGATTTTCATAAAAGAGAGAAAGAAGCATTGCTTATCATTCTTATAGTCAGCTCAGGGCATTTCTGGCCGTCGGATCGGGGAGAGTCTTCGGATGTGCGCCGCGTGTCACCTTCGGGTTCCATCTGCTTAGGGTGAGATGGACGGTTGGGATTGAAAACTTTCCAGCTACCTCTTGAATAGTCGATCATTTTGGTTTGATGGTGATTTGCTGGGTATTTAAGAGGATGTGATGGCTTACGGTTCTCGAGGGATGGCTACTGGAAGGGTAAAAGGGGTATTTGCTTCAGGTTGGAGAGTTGTTTGAAAATACATCAAAATCTTTAGTATCTGAGCACATGAAGATGACCGAGGATGACCTTATTGAAGATCAAAGTGGTTTTTTGTATGGTTCATAGAACCGACCACCAGCTGACTGATATCACTTTCGATTTTGTAGTTCCCGGCACCAACTCATACACTCGTTGAAACCGAGAACCAAGGGACAGATGTTGATGGGGATTTCTGAGACAAGGTATTTGAACAGTTCGGTAAGGGCAGAGAGGGAACTTTCTTTTTCAAAAGGATCGGATGTTCAGAGGGTATGGGTTGTTTCTCGACCCGACGCGGAACCCGGATCCAATTTCCTGAATCTTACCGACTAGAGGACACAACACGACACATATTTCAGAGACCGACATCATGAGAACCAATGCCGACCACAATAGACCGGCGGTTCGATTTGGTTATCTCTCCTTCTGGAACAAGTTGATGAGCTCGGATATTTTGGGTCAGGACGGGAACAGTTTGGGTAGTTCGGCATATCATCTTTCCGACCTCGAGAAGACCGACGTGTGACTGGGGTAGTTTAGACCTTTCCCTCTGAAACATACCAATATTTGAAAGCTCTTTACAGACTGGTTTAGATATGTTGCGTGTGTCAGTGCATAAAACAGGTTGATGTGATAAGCCGTCAGGTGGCAGATTTGCTTTCGGCGAAGACAATTTTGGGGCAAAGAACCTGTCAATCAACCGGAAGTTCACGTGGGTGAAGACATGGAAGCATGGGAATAGTGTTGTAACTCATTGAGTATATAAATGGGAATTAGTTTCATTTGTAGGGAGATAGCGAAATTGATAGCATAATTTTCTAAAAGTATAGAATATTACTTGTAAAAACACCACAAATAAACAGCTTGGTTTTCTTCAGTTCCTTTCATAAATCGGTCGGTCGAGCTCATTTTGGCAATAAAAGCAACCCCTCACTTTGTGCCCGTGGACGTATAACCGGCGTAATCACACGCGTATAACGCAATCGCACGTATCGTTCAAGTAGTATAAAAAGTATCGATCCCACGAGGACTTTAAGCTATTAATTTGTGAAGTCAGATTTTTACGAGTATGTAATGGATTTATTAATTGATTGGGTGGTGATTTTTAAACTTAAAATAAGTAAATAAAAATGACGCGAAAAGAAGTTGAGGAAGATTCAAATTTATAAAACTATACAGGGTTGTGAATCCTTCCAATATCTTATAAAAAGATGAAGGGGTTATTTTATGTTTGTGTAAAATATTGGTTTACTAACCTGGAACACGAAATTATGCAAAAGCCTCTGTCGATGGTCAGCTACACATACCCAGTGTAATCCAATTAAACCATATGTCTATGTTAACCAAATTACCTGGATTCATTAAGATCAAGTTCCAATTGTGGTTACCATCGCCTGACAGGTATATGTCTATCATGTAAGGAAATCTATTAAAGGGTTATATATCCTCAAGGATGACCGTGGGCTATTAAGTCTAAGGCTGAAACCTAAAATTCCTTTGTCTAGTTTATTTTAAGTTTACCAGATCAATCTTATTAGTGGCCAGTTGTAGGCATTGCATTTTTTGCATGTGAAACCCGATGATGAGTCTCATTTGGAGGCACTACCTTTTGAGTCACGAAAGCTGCGGGAAACGGATATCGGAAGGGGAAATTCAGAATAAACAAGCTCACTGTCTTCGTTAGTGCTGCGTTCGTTACTTCGTTCGAACGGCAAACAGATTGCGGGTGTTCGTGTCGCGTTCGAGGAAGCGTTTGAACGGTGTCGGTAATTCTGGTTTTGCTGCTAGCCTCACACCCAGCCCATTTAGCTCCCCAAAGCCCATAAAACACATCCCAAATTAAATAAATAAATATTAATTTAAACATTAAACATTAAATAAAATATTTAAACCATTTACCAATTAAATAAAATATTTACCTAACTTAAACTAAAATCATGCCTAATTTAAATAATTTGAATATATTATATACTAAAACTAAAAAGAAGATATGCCTAATTAAAATCAATCCTAACAAATTAAAACCAATCATATATTTGACTTCCTAATCTAATAAGATAATTACCAATCTAAAATATTTGTATTCCTAAACCAACACAAATTAAATATTACAACTTCCTAATTTAAAATATTTTGTCCCCCCTCAATCTTGTGTATACCTTTCTTAGGAATCCTAATTGAATACCAAATCCTTTCCTTGTGAGACAAGAAGAAAACCCTAGACATCTTCTATATAAACAACCCCTAACCAAAGCCATTGCCCCCGGAGACACACAGAATTCACACCCAAACTCTCTCTAATCTCTTACAATTCACGGTATTAGAACCATAACAAGTAAATAATAATTCTCTTCATCTCACTCTCTCTTGGCCGAGAACCATACATCCACCACAAGCAATAACCCTCCTTAGCCAAATCAAAACATTCCCCTCCTGCACCGAGAACACATCCCCCCATACAGCCCTTACAACCACTAAAACACCCCCTAACAAACACTCAAAAACAGCCCCTGAATTACCTTAAAACAGCAGCCCAAATCCTTAAAAAACAGTAACATAAAAACTGCATAGATAATCTTAAAAATAATCACATACAACTGCACTAAGAACCCACACAAACTTGGAAGAGTTAATTGAAAACGTTAAAACAGGTGGCCCGACCAGTGAGCAGCAAGACAGATGCCGAACAGGAGCAGAACGGAGTTCGAACCGCAAGCAAAACAGCAAAGCAGTGAGCTAGGACGCTGAACCAGTGAACCAGAAAAGTTGCGGAGCTTTACCCCTTCCGATCTTCGTGAAACGCGAGTCCGAGAGACGGCTTAAAAGGTTAGACCTGAGGGTACTTTTCACACTCATCTCTACGTGATTTTTGTTATTTATTTTGATTATATTTTACTTATTCGTTGAATCTTGTTTATGTATGATGTGTGTTGTGGGTATTGGATGAATGAGAAATGTGTTAACTCTCGCGGTATATCGGATGGAAACCCGAACATAAATTTCATAGCCGATTCCGAATGGACGGTAATATGATCTATACTCGGGACACAACTCCACGTACCGCTTGAGTAAACGGCACTATCTTTTGCCTTGTGTTGCTTTGGTTTGTTTATTTTTCGTCACTTGAATTCTGTATGTTGTTTATTTATGCATGATTCAATCAAGCGCATGGGCTTAGTGAGTTAGTCCAAAGGTCCTCTATTTGAGAGACGAAGAGCCGAAAATGCCACCTTTGTGACACTACTTCACCGCGCCGGTTGATGTGTGTTCGGTTGGATGCAAGATACGTTCAATCGGGCATACTTAGTTTTATATTATTGATTTTATCTTTTTTATGCATTGTTCAATCAAGCGCATGGGCTTAGTAAGTGGAATGAAAGATCCCTTATAGGGAGGGGTTAAAACCCTTTACCACGATGCTTTGCTGCGCCGGTTGATGTGTGTTCGGATTGGATGTAAGATGTGTTCAATCGGGCATACTTGGTTTTGATATGATTGGCTCTATTTTTGTATGTGTGATGTGACGCGCATGGGCTTAGTATGTTGGTCTAAAGGTCCTCTCTTTGAGAGACCAAGAGCCCCAAAAGGCCACCTTTACGGCAGTACTTCGTCGCGCCCCTTTATTTTGTTGTTTATGTATTGCGTCCTATTTCATGCATCAGGTCTGTTCCCGTTCGAACGCGTTTATGAACGCAACTCGAACGCGCATACATTTTGCCTTATCATGCATCAGGTCTCATTTCTGTTCGAACGTGTTAACAAACGCCATACGAACGTGAGCATTCTATTTCATTTCCATTCGAACGCATTAACAAACGCCATACGAACGTGAGCATTCTGTTTCATTTCCGTTCGAACACGTTTACGAACGCTACACGAACGCGAACACACTGAACTGAGACATATTCATCACATGCCACGTATAATTATTTCTTAGGTGATTTTTATGGAACCCACATAGTCATTCTTATCTTTGTGCACATAATAATGAAAAGCATGTTTTATTCCATTAGTTGCGTCGTTTGCCTTAGTCTTGATTTAACGCATTACGATTCATATGCCTATGCCATGATGACTTTGGAGTATTATTTCTTGTGATATATCGGATGGAAACCCAGACATAAATTCCGTAGCCGATTCTGAATGGACGGTAATGCGGTCTGTACTTGGATACAATTCCACGTATCACTTGGAAGAATGCTCACATGTATGCTTGTGCGGATATTATGTATGCTTGTGTTTTCATGAATATGATATGCTGAATGAAGTTGTATGTTCATTGTTACTTTGAGGTATTTTGTTAGACACGTGTTATTAGATTGAGATATATGCGAAATGTATGTATGAGTGTTATTTTTTTACCCATGAATATAGAAGCATGATATTCTTAGGAATAAAGGTTACTTAAGCCTGATTAATTATTATGTAAATCCTTTCATTACAAATGGCATAAGTAAGGGACCATTCCGAACCAACGGTTTGAGGTCTTCCCTTGCGAGGGTGAGTGCGGCCTTAAATCTCATTTTCCCGGTTCACACCGGGTGGCGACTCCATTATTCTCCGGTTTAGTCCCCCGTGGCTTTCCGTACTCTCGATCGGGCTGCGAGCCCGGGACAGCATGCGTCGCCCCAGATTTCTGTGTTCCCACACCAGTTAACAAGACGCATTAAGTGTTGGATAATATGACCCATATCGTCACTATTTGCACAGATCATTGTGTTGTTGTAGCAAATTAACTATGTAATAAGGAAATTGCACTCTCATCATTTGTGATTAGATCACCATAGATATATAAATGAAGAGATGTCCCTATGATTAGTTCCTGGATTGAGATGATATGAGACAGTATCAGTCCACGAAGGATTAATCATTAAATATCCCTAGCCGTAGTATTATCGAGACTGGACATCGATAATGCGGAATAGGCTAGTATTGCACTTGTGTGCGTTGTGAGGGCACAACGGCATAGTTCTCATATATATAAGTGTTGGATACTTATGCAAGTGCGATAGGAGGTCGTGTTTCACCGATGGTACGGGAAACAGCTTCGCTCTGGATAGACCCCTCGGAATCCCATTGGTATTATGAATATGTGTCTATGGGAGGCCGAAATCAAGGTAGGTGTGTATAGTCTTAACCTGAGACTTACATCGCTAATGCTTACGACAATCGATATACTTTAGTTGAGGTCGTCTAGGACTGTAACCGGTTCTGTGTACGCCAATGCCGGGTATATTGAGAATCGTAGTGTATTGGATGTGATGTCAAGACGGAAGTGTCACTCCAGTCATAATGGAGATGATGTCACGCAGGATACGGTATTAGTGCTCTTAAAGTGATGCGCATCCAATCGTGATATTATGACCAGGTCATGAATATCCGATTATAGAGACTAGTTACCAGACATCCGATATGTGTTTCGGACGGGGCAGACACTTATCCAGCCCCAGCCCTAGCACGTGATTATCCGATACTGGGCCGATATGCACAATACATTAGTATACTACGCTTGATACAGATCTTAATATTCTTTAATGGATATGTCCGGAGAATTAGGTAGACTTGGTGCTTTGCTAGGAGTCGACCTTGTCTCGTAAATCGGTAGAACGTAGTACTTGGTACGTACGTGATTCGGATACTCCGACGACCGTATTTACTGCCAGATTATCCGGGGATCTCATGGGTCGCTTCCCGATAATCCACCGATGACGCACAACTCGCACTCTTGAATAATCTGGGATTATACAGAAGAGAGAGAAAATTAATCTAGGATTAATAACGGAGATATTTTATCCGGGATAAAATGTCGTCTAAAGAGAGAGAACGATTAATTCGGAATTAATCGATGTATTAATATATTCGATATATTAGACGAAATTAGATTTCGACGCGGAATTAAAATCAGATTTTAATTCGGGCAAACGAGTTAATTTAGAATTAATTCGTTAGCGACGTAAATAATAATTTCGCCAGGCGCAATTATTTATTTAAATTCGATTGAATTAACGTCGCGACGTAAGCTCGGTATTTCGGAAATATCGAACCCGAACGCGTGAGTGCACGTGGGCCCACTTTCATTTGGAAACGTGTGGGGCCCACATGACACATGTCATTCTAATGCTTTGCATGTAGATTGTGTACATTGCACTCAATGTCATTGCATGGAGTTTGAGTGTTTGACACTCTAAGCCATTGCATGTTATGTGTCATAATTTTATTATTAATTTAATGAAAATTATGGCATAAATATAATTGATTTTTGGTAAATCATTTTAACAACTTAATACAAAACATTTTCTCTCTCAAAATGCTCTCTTCTCTCACGCCCAATGGGGCAAACTGCTCACTGTTTTGAACACAAAAACGTGAACAATAGGGAAGCAAGAGTGGATTTTCATGGTGAAAATTCAAGTGCTAGCACACTTACAAGTCTTGCGAAGGTGGTAGGGAGGTTCGACCATGAGACGGGATCATCCAACGAGCTAGGAGCTCCGTTTCTTCACTCATTTTCTGTTTTTGTAGGCAGTGGACTGCTGCAGTGGGCTTACAAAGGCAGTGCGTTTTTTGGGCTTGAATCGTCTCCAAATCGACATAACCGATCAATGTGAGTATTCCGCTACCTCCGTTGATGTATTCACACATAATTTCATGTCTTGATTTGATCTTGGGACCTTAGAAAAAACAACAATGGCATCAAGAGCTAATGTTGCAAGCATGAAAAATTTTAGGGCTTAAAATTTGGGTAAATGTTTGTTGAGCATGATTTGAATAAATTGATTGTTTGAGTATGCTTATAACATGTTTAATTGCATTTTGGTTGGACTAATTTATTGAAAAATGATTTGGAATAATTTTCCCCAATTTATTCATGTTGGCCGAATGTGTAGGAGTCTTGGAGTTCTTGGAATTTTTCATTTTAAATTCATTGGATGAGTTATAATGATTAGGATGATGTTAATTTGAAGTCAATTTGATTGAATTTTGAATTGAACAAAATCCCCAATTTCTTCACCTTGGCCGAATGTATAGCCCTATTGAATGTCTTGGTAATTTTGATTTTATGAACATTGGATGTGTATGAAATCATTCGGGAAGTTAATACGTTGTCAATTGTGTAATTAATCGATTAAATTCAAATCGGACAAAATAACCTTCCTTGGCCGAGAGCATTGAAGCATGTTTATATGGGTTTGATTTTCAATTGTGTGTTGGACATATGATAATGAATTAAGCATGATTAATTGGACTAATTGGTGCTTCGGAAATATTGATTTAGTCGATTAATCATATAATGCACTTTAGGTAATTGAATTGCGTAATTGGATTAGTGTAATTTAATTATTTAGGCTTAAATTGGATTTGGGCTTGAATTGTTGTAATTGGGCCTATTGGGCTTGATTTATCAAGTTTGGTTTAGGCCAAATGGATTGGATCCAATTGGGCCCAAAACCTTGACCATAAAGCCCAAATGCGACTTAATGAACCTTTAAAGTTCAATTGGGCCTAATGGGCCAAGATTGATTTATGGGCTTATGGGGTAAATCCCGGATTGGACTTTGGTTATCGGTTTGACCCGAGTTGACCAAAAGTCCACGCCTTAAGAAATCAATCAAAAGCCCATTGGACTTTAATTGAATTGACGTTGGACGTTAATCGGTCTTTGAGACGCGTTACGATTAGATTTGGAATTTAAATCGTAAAAGGTTTATTAAATAAAAGTGTAATATTTAATTTGGAATTGAATAGTGAATTAGTATTAAATACATGTTAAATTAGATTTAATGATGTAGTTTAATTTAATTCATGAATTCGTACTTTAAGTACTTATTCGCAAAAACGAGTTTGACTCGAACAAAATCAAATCGTTGTTTGAACATTGGATGATCACTTAATTATCAGATTAATTAATTTGATTAGATTGATTGATAGCATGCTTATGTGTGTGAATACGTGGTTGTGTTGAATGAATAATGTATATCGGATGGATATTAGTCGGGTGGGCAATTTTAGAAATTGTTGTAATAAATTCGATTTATTAAATTGGACCTGCGTGTCCAGCCTTATCACCTCTATTCTCTTTGTATTCTCTTCTCACCTATTCCCCTCTATGTATATGAGGTTTCTTTAGAAGTGTAGTGTAACGGGTAGAAGTAATACTAGTGCTAGCTTGAGTGAGAAAGGAGAGATTTGATCTAGGATCAATGTGTTAAGTATCCATCCGCATATCATTATTATTTTTTTCATACTCGCTTTATTATGTATTTAGAATGCATGTTTAAGGGTGTATGATGATGAGACCTTAACAAAGATAATTAAATTGGTAGCCAATTTGCACGCGAAAAGCCCTCATCAAATATCATGCGTTTTTTCCTTCCATTGAGTGATTCTTACTCAAGATCCTAGATTGGCAGGGGTTGTTGGCCAAAGTCAAGCCCTTGTCCTTCGAAGATGTGTTTTAATCACGAGGCTTTGTTCCATATCGGTGTCGTGTCCAAGTTGTGGTTTGTTGGCCAAAGTCAAGACCACTTCTTGTCCATTGACATTGATTACGAAGCTTCCATGTCAATGGGTCCGCGCTTGACTGGGATCACTAGGTTTGTTGTGCCAAAGCCAAGGCCTAGTTGATTCAGAGGAAAAAGTTAGGGTATATATTGGATATATAGGCATATATAAGATATATGTTTGGACTTGGATGTCCACCTACTGGATCTAGGAGTTGGATTAGATCCAATTGATCTTAGAGATCTACCTAGTTAATTATCATACATATTTGTTGGCCAAAGTCAAGATTGTGTGATATTTAACGGGATCCTAGCCCACTAGGAAACACGGTTTCCCGAGTACTCGACAGAGGGTTAGAGGCTCGACGAAAAATAGTGGGAGGCAAGTATTGAATTTGCAACATTCGTTCGAATACTCGCTAAACGCGCTCATCTATATTTTACTCGTCATATTAATCAAAAGTATTAGTTGGACTAATATTTTATGTTGTTTTAAATATATATATAGTTGGACTATATACAAACTCATTCAATATATAGTTGATTTTATAATTGGATTATAGTAATCAATATAATTGAATTAAATGATAGTTGATTTTATAATTGGATTATAGTAATCAATATTAAAATTATAGTTGATTAAATAATTGGATTATTGTAATCATTATAATAAATAGTACCTTATTAAATTGATTAAATAGTTGGACTATTGAAATCAAGAAAGAATTGAAAAGTTGAATATTTAAAATATATAATCATTGGATTAAATGCTTTAAATGATTTAATTTTCAATTGGGAATTAATAATAGGTTAATTTATTTGATAAAATAACTTATTATGACTAAGCCCATAATTAAGCAAATAGTAGAGCATAAAGTCTTTGGAAGATTTATGTGATGATGACTTTAGTGCTTAATTAATATACTTATAATAAATCTATCTTTAGATTTAAAAGTATTAAAGTTGCAATTAATTGACTATTCTAGTGGAGAAAAGTCAAAGTTTGCAATTGGGCATGTAGCACAAGGTGCACATCATTTCGATATTCTAAAACCCAAGGCTTGGCCAAAGGTTTGTGAAATATTGAAAAGGTAATTGACATATCCCAAAGTGACTACCATTTGGATATGGAAGACACGAAGGAATTAAAGATAGGGAGAGGCTCTAACTTTAAAATATTTGTCAAAGTTATGTTTACTACTAGTATTAAAATTGGATTTTAAATACTTAGTGTGGTACATAATACATATATGTATTGACGTTCAGAATCCGCTGTGAGCTGGATACTGGCTTCAAGCCGAGATTTCTCTGCGAATTGGAAACGGGACGAAAGTCGCTGTTTCGACCGTAGATACCTAAGTTTAGGAACTACCCTTTGGGTATGTACTTAAATTAGGAAATGTTATAATGTAACTAGTTTGACTAGAGACATTATCTCTATATCAGTGTTTAATCCGATGCGGATAAAACCTTTATATTCTAGAACACTAAAGTGTTTCATTATATAAAGATGATACTGAGATAAATACATTGGATGTAAATAACATAATTTATATTTTGAATATAATAAAATCTCAAACATATAAAATGACAAATAAATAGCTCAAATTGATTTGATCAATGGAGACTTATTTGTGGCATTGTTGTCTAGGACACAATTAAACAAGACTCGTATATCCACCTTTTAAGAGTGGGTACTAGGACTGATTTGACTATTCAAATAAGGTCTACGAATCTAGTTTATTAGGTTAAATACCTAAAATACTATTTACTTGGTAATAGTAAAAGGGCCACCGATCTGTTAGCCCTATTCATGGTGAATTAAGTGGGCCCATATCTAGCTAGGCTAGATGTGAACATGAATATTTCGTGACCTTAACGGATGTAGCATCACGTTGTGGTTATGTGTTTCTTTTGAAGAACACAGATCAGAAACTTTTAAGTTTCGACACGAAGAAAACAAACAGATCGGCTATAGTGTTATTCCGCCACGGTAAGACCGAAATGGAAAATACTTAAGCAGTAAGTTTCATATATAAATGAAAGAGTACGGTGTTCTTTCATGTGAGGACTCCTCCCGAGACACGTCAGTTAGACGGTGTGTCCGAACCAAAAACCGAATTTTTGTTGGACATGATAAGGTTTATCACGAGTCGCTCTGAGCTACTATTTCCTTCAACAGGATATGTATTAACAGTGCAAAACTTATTTGGAATAAGGTTCCATATAAATCTGTTTGACAGATATCATATAGGATATGAACAGGAAGAAACGAGGTTTCTCATTCCTGATAATTTGGGTATGCCAGGCATAACGTTTGGATGATACCAAACTAAGAACCCAAATTGGATTAGTGCCAATATAGGTTATCCTAAGGGAAACCATAAGTATAGTACTTATAAATCCCACATGAGAACAATGTGATTGTTGCTCACCATGCGGTTTTCCTGAGAGGAATACCGATATGCAGTGGTCAGTGGGAGGATAGTGATACTCGATGAAAATCGGAGTAATACTATTCAAAGGCACGAAGTCCTTAATGGAACACAAATAGTTCATCTATGATGAAACTATACCATTAATCTTCAAATACACAAGAAACGGTAGATCGGATAGAGTCAGAAAACAACCTAGGGTATGGGTTTCTGATCTAACCTCATAAAGATGTCAATCTTATAAGGTACATCCAACTGATTCGTAAGGGAAGTGATACAAGGTATCGACTCCCTGTTATGGCAAAGTGCCATGAGTCCGAAATGGATTCCATGTATAACAACTATTTTGGATACTAGTTGTTGTACCACAAGGCATTGTGCCTATGGTACATTAAACGTCTTCAAGGAAGACATACATGGAAGGCAACATACCAACGTACAAAGCTAGGCTTTTGACGGAAAGGTATCGTTATCAACATTGTGTTAATAACGGTTCAACCTTTTACCTGTTGCCATGGTAAATCCATTTTGAAGATGCTTGTTGATAACTGTATATTTCATTTATGAAATATGTCAGTTACAAATCAAAATCGCTTTCCTGAAAAGGAAACCTTTTGGAGGATGTTTACAACATCCTGACGATTTTGTATAACCGACAAACAAGGTTTGCGGGTTATTCGATCCATGTTTGGATCAAAGCAAGCATAAGGTTCTTGGAACTGACGTTTTGAAATAATCATAATGGTTTATGATTTAACTCAAAACGAAATAATTCTTGTGTATATAAGGAGGTTAGTGGGAGAGCGCACTGACAGTGAAATTCCCATAAAGCAATTGGTGAAAGCTTGGCTTTCATAGATATTCTTTCAATAGAAATTCTCCGTAGAATTCTGGGGAGTAACAACCTTTATTCAAGGAATAAAGATCTACTGGGATAGATTTGGAGTTGTTAACACTCTCTGGGAAATTGTACATTTAAAATGTACTTGTATTGGTGTCTCATACGCTTCGAGCATATGGAGTCACAATCGGGTCAATCCAAGTGATAGTCACTGGATTGAAGTTAAGAACATCTGTTAGTATCTCTGAGAACTAAAGATGTATCTTTTACTATGGAGAAGGAGAACTTGAAGTGACTGGGATCACTGCAGCAAGTTTCCAAACGATTAAATACTACGGTACTATAAAGTTTGAATAACGGGACAGTGAGCTGGAAATCTTCCAGCAAGATAACTGTTGCCGAATAAACAACAAATGCGGATTATTGCTGCAGCTGAGCTGAGGCAGCAATAGAAGCCATTTGGGTCGATAATAAATCTAATTAGATTAGATATAGTTCTGTTAGCAGCTGAGCTAGGCGTCAGCACAAGGCTAAAGAATTAAAGGTCTCATCGACGATCCAGATATATACTTCTATATTCATCTGATTCGTTCGGATCATACATCGTGGCGATGTGATGATCGTATAAATCGCGTCAGACGATAATCAAGCAAATCCGCTGACGAAAACCTTTCCTCAGCAATTTGAGCGAATTGTACATAGTTCGGGTGTTAGACACTCGAGTGACTGGCTATGTGCCAAGTGGGAGATTGTTGGATAATATGACCCATAGCGTCACTATTTGCACAGATCATTGTGTTGTTGTAGCAAATTAACTATGTAATAAGGAAATTGCACTCTCATCATTTGTGATTAGATCACCATAGATATATAAATGAAGAGAGGTCCCTATGATTAGTTCCTGGATTGAGATGATATGAGACAGTATCAGTCCACGAAGGATTAATCATTAAATATCCCTAGCCGTAGTATTATCGAGACTGGACATCGATAATGCGGAATAGGCTAGTATTGCACTTGTGTGCGTTGTGAGGGCACAACGGCATAGTTCTCATATATATAATGTTGGATACTTATGCAAGTGCGATAGGAGGTCGTGTTTCACCGATGGTACGGGAAACAGCTTCGCTCTGGATAGACCCCTCGGAATCCCATTGGTATTATGAATATGTGTCTATGGGAGGCCGAAATCAAGGTAGGTGTGTATAGTCTTAACCTGAGACTTACATCGCTAATGCTTACGACAATCGATATACTTTAGTTGAGGTCGTCTAGGACTGTAACCGGTTCTGTGTACGCCAATGCCGGGTATATTGAGAATCGTAGTGTATTGGATGTGATGTCAAGACGGAAGTGTCACTCCAGTCATAATGGAGATGATGTCACGCAGGATACGGTATTAGTGCTCTTAAAGTGATGCGCATCCAATCGTGATATTATGACCAGGTCATGAATATCCGATTATAGAGACTAGTTACCAGACATCCGATATGTGTTTCGGACGGGGCAGACACTTATCCAGCCCCAGCCCTAGCACGTGATTATCCGATACTGGGCCGATATGCACAATACATTAGTATACTACGCTTGATACAGATCTTAATATTCTTTAATGGATATGTCCGGAGAATTAGGTAGACTTGGTGCTTTGCTAGGAGTCGACCTTGTCTCGTAAATCGGTAGAACGTAGTACTTGGTACGTACGTGATTCGGATACTCCGACGACCGTATTTACTGCCAGATTATCCGGGGATCTCATGGGTCGCTTCCCGATAATCCACCGATGACGCACAACTCGCACTCTTGAATAATCTGGGATTATACAGAAGAGAGAGAAAATTAATCTAGGATTAATAACGGAGATATTTTATCCGGGATAAAATGTCGTCTAAAGAGAGAGAACGATTAATTCGGAATTAATCGATGTATTAATATATTCGATATATTAGACGAAATTAGATTTCGACGCGGAATTAAAATCAGATTTTAATTCGGGCAAACGAGTTAATTTAGAATTAATTCGTTAGCGACGTAAATAATAATTTCGCCAGGCGCAATTATTATTTTTAAATTCAATTGAATTAACGTCGCGACGTAAGCTCGGTATTTCGGAAATATCGAACCCGAACGCGTGAGTGCACGTGGGCCCACTTTCATTTGGAAACGTGTGGGGCCCACATGACACATGTCATTCTAATGCTTTGCATGTAGATTGTGTACATTGCACTCAATGTCATTGCATGGAGTTTGAGTGTTTGACACTCTAAGCCATTGCATGTTATGTGTCATAATTTTATTATTAATTTAATGAAAATTATGGCATAAATATAAATTGATTTTTGGTAAATCATTTTAACAACTTAATACACATTTTTCTCTCTCAAAATGCTCTCTTCTCTCACGCCCAAATGGGGAAACTGCTCACTGTTTTGGAACACAAAAACGTGAACAATAGGGAAGCAAGAGTGGATTTTCATGGTGAAAATTCAAGTGCTAGCACACTTACAAGTCTTGCGAAGGTGGTAGGGAGGTTCGACCATGAGACGGGATTCATCCAACGAAGCTAGGAGCTCCGTTTCTTCACTCAATTTTCTGTTTTTGTAGGCAGTGGACTGCTGCAGTGGGCTTACAAAGGCAGTGCGTTTTTGGCTTGATTCGTCTCCAAATCGACATAACCGATCAATGTGAGTATTCCGCTACCTCCTTCGTTGATGTGTTCACACATAATTTCATGTCTTGATTTGATCTTGGGACCTTAGAAAAAACAACAATGGCATCAAGAGCTAATGTTGCAAGCATGAAAAATTGTAGGGCTTAAAATTTGGGTAAATGTTTGTTGAGCATGATTTGAATAAATTGATTGTTTGAGTATGCTTATAACATGTTTAATTGCATTTTGGTTGGACCAATTTGATTGAAAATTGATTTGGAATAATTTTCCCCAATTTATTCATGTTGGCCGAATGTGTAGGAGTCTTGGAGTTCTTGGAATTTTTCATTTTAAATTCATTGGATGAGTTATAATGATATAGGATGATGTTAATTTGAAGTCAATTTGATTGAATTTTGAATTGAACAAAATCCCCATTTCCTTCACCTGGGCCGAATGTGAGCCCTATTGAATGTCTTGGTAATTTTGATTTTATGAACATTGGATGTGTATGAAATCATTCGGGAAGTTAATACGTTGTCAATTGTGTAATTAATCGGATTAAATTCAAATCGGACAAAATAACCTTCCTTGGCCGAGAGCATTGAAGCATGTTTAATGGGTTTGATTTTCAATTTGTGTGTTGGACATATGATAATGAATTAAGCATGATTAATTGGACTAATTTGGTGTTTTCGGAAATATTGATTTAGTTGATTAATCATATAATGCACTTTAGGTAATTAAATTGCGTAATTGGATTTTTGTAATTTAATTATTGGGCTTAAATTGGATTTGGCTTGAATTGTTGTAATTGGGCCTATTGGGCTTGATTTATCAAGTTTGGTTTAGGCCAAATGGATTGGATCCAATTGGGCCCAAAACCTTGACCATAAAGCCCAAATGCGACTTAATGAACCTTTAAAGTTCAATTGGGCCTAATGGGCCAAGATTGATTTATGGGCTTATGGGGTAAATCCCGGATTGGACTTTGGTTATCGGTTTGACCCGAGTTGACCAAAAGTCCACGCCTTAAGAAATCAATCAAAAGCCCATTGGACTTTAATTGAATTGACGTTGGACGTTAATCGGTCTTTGAGACGCGTTACGATTAGATTTGGAATTTAAATCGTAAAAGGTTTATTAAATAAAAGTGTAATATTTAATTTGGAATTGAATAGTGAATTAGTATTAAATACATGTTAAATTAGATTTAATGATGTAGTTTAATTTAATTCATGAATTCGTACTTTAAGTACTTATTCGCAAAAACGAGTTTGACTCGAACAAAATCAAATCGTTGTTTGAACATTGGATGATCACTTAATTATCAGATTAATTAATTTGATTAGATTGATTGATAGCATGCTTATGTGTGTGAATACGTGGTTGTGTTGAATGAATAATGTATATCGGATGGATATTAGTCGGGTGGGCAATTTTAGAAATTGTTGTAATAAATTCGATTTATTAAATTGGACCTGCGTGTCCAGCCTTATCACCTTCTTTCTCTTTGTATTCTCTTCTCACCTATTCCCCTCTATGTATATGAGGTTTCTTTAGAAGTGTAGTGTAACGGGTAGAAGTAATACTAGTGCTAGCTTGAGTGAGAAAGGGAGAGATTTGATCTAGGATCAATGTGTTAAGTATCCATCCGCATATCATTATTATTTTATTTCATACTCGCTTTATTATGTATTTAGAATGCATGTTTAAGGGTGTATGATGATGAGACCTAACAAAGATAATTAAATTGGTAGCCAATTTGCACGCGAAAAACCCTCATCAAATATCATGCGTTTTTTCCTTCCATTGAGTGATTCTTACTCAAGATCCGAGATTGGCAGGGGTTGTTGGCCAAAGTCAAGCCCTTGTCCTTCGAAGATGTGTTTTAATCACGAGGCTTTGTTCCATATCGGTGTCGTGTCCAAGTTGTGGTTTGTTGGCCAAAGTCAAGACCACTTCTTGTCCATTGACATTGATTACGAAGCTTCCATGTCAATGGGTCCGCGCTTGACTGGGATCACTAGGTTTGTTGTGCCAAAGCCAAGGCCTAGTTGATTCAGAGGAAAAAGGTTAGGGTATATATTGGATATATAGGCATATATAAGATATATGTTTGGACTTGGATGTCCACCTACTGGATCTAGGAGTTGGATTAGATCCAATTGATCTTAGAGATCTACCTAGTTAATTATCATACAATTTGTTGGCCAAAGTCAAGATTGTGTGATATTTAACGGGATCCTAGCCCACTAGGAAACACGGTTTCCCGAGTACTCGACAGAGGGTTAGAGGCTCGACGAAAAATAGTGGGAGGCAAGTATTGAATTTGCAACATTCGTTCGAATACTCGCTAAACGCGCTCATCTATATTTTACTCGTCATTTTAATTAAAAGTATTAGTTGGACTAATATTTTATGTTGTTTTAAATATATATATAGTTGGACTATATACAAACTCATTCAATATATAGTTGATTTTATAATTGGATTATAGTAATCAATATAATTGAATTAAATGATAGTTGATTTTATAATTGGATTATAGTAATCAATATTAAAATTATAGTTGATTAAATAATTGGATTATTGTAATCATTATAATAAATAGTACCTTATTAAATTGATTAAATAGTTGGACTATTGAAATCAAGAAAGAATTGAAAGTTGAATATTTAAAATATATAATCATTGGATTAAATGTTTTAAATGATTTAATTTTCAATTGGGAATTAATAATAGGTTAATTTATTTGATAAAATAACTTATTATGACTAAGCCCATTATTAAGCAAATAGTAGAGCATAAAGTCTTTGGAAGATTTATGTGATGATGACTTTAGTGCTTAATTAATATACTTATAATAAATCTATCTTTAGATTTAAAAGTATTAAAGTTGCAATTAATTGACTATTCTAGTGGAGAAAAGTCAAAGTTTGCAATTGGGCATGTAGCACAAGGTGCACATCATTTCGATATTCTAAAACCCAAGGCTTGGCCAAAGGTTTGTGAAATATTGAAAAGGTAATTGACATATCCCAAAGTGACTACCATTTGGATATGGAAGACACGAAGGAATTAAAGATAGGGAGAGGCTCTAACTTTAAAATATTTGTCAAAGTTATGTTTACTACTAGTATTAAAATTGGATTTTAAATACTTAGTGTGGTACATAATACATATATGTATTGACGTTCAGAATCCGCTGTGAGCTGGATACTGGCTTCAAGCCGAGATTTCTCTGCGAATTGGAAACGGGACGAAAGTCGCTGTTTCGACCGTAGATACCTAAGTTTAGGAACTACCCTTTGGGTATGTACTTAAATTAGGAAATGTTATAATGTAACTAGTTTGACTAGAGACATTATCTCTATATCAGTGTTTAATCCGATGCGGATAAAACCTTTATATTCTAGAACACTAAAGTGTTTCATTATATAAAGATGATACTGAGATAAATACATTGGATGTAAATAACAGAATTTATATTTTGAATATAATAAAATCTCAAACATATAAAATGACAAATAAATAGCTTAAATTGATTTGATCAATGGAGACTTATTTGTGGCATTGTTGTCTAGGACACAATTAAACAAGACTCGTATATCCACACCTTTTAAGAGTGGGTACTAGGACTGATTTGACTATTCAAATAAGGTCTACGAATCTAGTTTATTAGGTTAAATACCTAAAATACTATTTACTTGGTAATAGTAAAAGGGCCACCGATCTGTTAGCCCTATTCATGGTGAAGTAAGTGGGCCCATATCTAGCTAGGCTAGATGTGAACATGAATATTTCGTGACCTTAACGGATGTAGCATCACGTTGTGGTTATGTGTTTCTTTTGAAGAACACAGATCGGAAACTTTTGAAGTTTCGACACGAAGAAAACAAACAGATCGGCTATAGTGTTATTCCGCCACGGTAAGACCGAAATGGAAAACTTAAGCAGTAAGTTTCATATATAAATGAAAGAGTACGGTGTTCTTTCATGTGAGGACTCCTCCCGAGACACGTCAGTTAGACGGTGTGTCCGAACTAAAAACCGAATTTTTGTTGGACATGATAAGGTTTATCACGAGTCGCTCTGAGCTACTATTTCCTTCAACAGGATATGTATTAACAGTGCAAAACTTATTTAGAATAAGGTTCCATATAAATCTGTTTGACAGATATCATATAGGATATGAACAGGGAAGAAACGAGGTTTCTCATTCCTGATAATTTGGGTATGCCAGGCATACGTTTGGATGATACCAAACTAAGAACCCAAATTGGATTAGTGCCAATATAGGTTATCCTAAGGGAAACCATAAGTATAGTACTTATAAATCCCACATGAGAACAATGTGATTGTTGCTCACCATGCGGTTTTTCCTGAGAGGAATACCGATATGCAGTGGTCAGTGGGAGGATAGTGATACTCGATGAAAATCGGAGTAATACTGTTCAAAGCACGAAGTCCTTAATGGAACACAAATAGTTCATCTATGATGAACTATACCATTAATCTTCAAATACACAAGAAACTGGTAGAGGATAGAGAGTCAGAAAACAACCTAGGGTATGGGTTTCTGATCTAACCTCATAAAGATGTCAATCTTATGGTAGAGTACACCACTACGATTACGTAAGAGGAAGTGATACGAGGTATCGACTCCCTGTTATGGCAAAGTGCCATGAGTCCGAAATGGATTCCATGTATAACAACTATTTTGGATACTAGTTGTTGTACCACAAGGCATTGTGCCTATGGTACATTAAACGTCTTCAAGGAAGACATACATGGAAGGCAACATACCAACGTACAAAGCTAGGCTTTTGACGAAAGGTATCGTTATCAACATTGTGTTAATAACGGTTCAACCTTTTACCTGTTGCCATGGTAAATCCATTTTGAAGATGCTTGTTGATAACTGTATATTTCATTTATGAAATATGTCAGTTACAAATCAAAATCGCTTTCCTGAAAAGGAAACCTTTTGGAGGATGTTTACAACATCCTGACGATTTTGTATAACCGACAAACAAGGTTTGCGGGTTATTCGATCCATGTTTGGATCAATGCAAGCATAAGGTTCTTGGAACTGACGTTTTGAAATAATCATAATGGTTTATGATTTGACTCAAAACGAAATAATTCTTGTGTATATAAGGAGGTTAGTGGGAGAGCGCACTGACAGTGAAATTCCCATAAAGCAATTGGTGAAAGCTTGGCTTTCATAGATATTCTTTCAATAGAAATTCTCCGTAGAATTCTGGGGAGTAACAACCTTTATTCAAGGAATAAAAATCTACTGGGATAGATTTGGAGTTGTTAACACTCTCTGGGAAATTGTACATTTAAAATGTACTTGTATTGGTGTCTCATACGCTTCGAGCATATGGAGTCACAATCGGGTCAATCCAAGTGATAGTCACTGGATTGAAGTTAAGAACATCTGTTAGTATCTCTGAGAACTAAAGATGCTATCTTTTACTATGGAGAAGGAGAACTTGAAGTGACTGGGATCACTGCAGCAAGTTTCCAAACGATTAAATACTACGGTACTATAAAGTTTGAATAACGGGACAGTGAGCTGGAAATCTTCCAAGCAAGATAACTGTTGCCGAATAAACAACAAATGCGGATTATTATTGCTGCAGCTGAGGCAGCAATAGAAGCCATTTGGGTCGATAATAAATCTAATTAGATTAGATATAGTTCTGTTAGCAGCTGAGCTAGGCGTCAGCACAAGGCTAAGAATTAAAGGTCTCATCGACGATCCAGATATATACTTCTATATCATCTGATTCGTTCGGATCATACATCGTGGCGATGTGATGATCGTATAAATCGCGTCAGACGATAATCAAGCAAATCCGCTGACGAAAACCTTTCCTCAGCAATTTGAGCGAATTGTACATAGTTCGGGTGTGTAGACACTCGAGTGACTGGCTATGTGCCAAGTGGGAGATTGTTGGATAATATGACCCATAGCGTCACTATTTGCACAGATCATTGTGTTGTTGTAGCAAATTAACTATGTAATAAGGAAATTGCACTCTCATCATTTGTGATTAGATCACCATAGATATATAAATGAAGAGAGGTCCCTATGATTAGTTCCTGGATTGAGATGATATGAGACAGTATCAGTCCACGAAGGATTAATCATTAAATATCCCTAGCCGTAGTATTATCGAGACTGGACTGACATCGATAATGCGGAATAGGCTAGTATTGCACTTGTGTGCGTTGTGAGGGCACAACGGCATAGTTCTCATATATATAAGTATTGGATACTTATGCAAGTGCGATAGGAGGTCGTGTTTCACACGATGGTACGGGAAACAGCTTCGCTCTGGATAGACCCCTCGGAATCCCATTGGTATTATGAATATGTGTCTATGGGAGGCCGAAATCAAGGTAGGTGTGTATAGTCTTAACCTGAGACTTACATCGCTAATGCTTACGACAATCGATATACTTTAGTTGAGGTCGTCTAGGACTGTAACCGGTTCTGTGTACGCCAATGCCGGGTATATTGAGAATCGTAGTGTATTGGATGTGATGTCAAGACGGAAGTGTCACTCCAGTCATAATGGAGATGATGTCACGCAGGATACGGTATTAGTGCTCTTAAAGTGATGCGCATCCAATCGTGATATTATGACCAGGTCATGAATATCCGATTATAGAGACTAGTTACCAGAACATCCGATATGTGTTTCGGACGGGGCAGACACTTATCCAGCCCCAGCCCTAGCACGTGATTATCCGATACTGGGCCGATATGCACAATACATTAGTATACTACGCTTGATACAGATCTTAATATTCTTTAATGGATATGTCCGGAGAATTAGGTAGACTTGGTGCTTTGCTAGGAGTCGACCTTGTCTCGTAAATCGGTAGAACGTAGTACTTGGTACGTACGTGATTCGGATACTCCGACGACCGTATTTACTGCCAGATTATCCGGGGATCTCATGGGTCGCTTCCCGATAATCCACCGATGACGCACAACTCGCACTCTTGAATAATCTGGGATTATACAGAAGAGAGAGAAAATTAATCTAGGATTAATAACGGAGATATTTTATCTGGGATAAAATGTCGTCTAAAGAGAGAGAACGATTAATTCGGAATTAATCGATGTATTAATATATTCGATATATTAGACGAAATTAGATTTCGACGCGGAATTAAAATCAGATTTTAATTCGGGCAAACGAGTTAATTTAGAATTAATTCGTTAGCGACGTAAATAATAATTTCGCCAGGCGCAATTATTTATTTAAATTCGATTGAATTAACGTCGCGACGTAAGCTCGGTATTTCGGAAATATCGAACCCGAACGCGTGAGTGCACGTGGGCCCACTTTCATTTGGAAACGTGTGGGGCCCACATGACACATGTCATTCTAATGCTTTGCATGTAGATTGTGTACATTGCACTCAATGTCATTGCATGGAGTTTGAGTGTTTGACACTCTAAGCCATTGCATGTTATGTGTCATAATTTTATTATTAATTTAATGAAAATTATGGCATAAATATAAATTGATTTTTGGTAAATCATTTTAACATAACACAATACACATTTTTCTCTCTCAAAATGCTCTCTTCTCTCACGCCCAAATGGGGCAAACTGCTCACTGTTTTTCAACACAAAAACGTGAACAATAGGGAAGCAAGAGTGGATTTTCATGGTGAAAATTCAAGTGCTAGCACACTTACAAGTCTTGCGAAGGTGGTAGGGAGGTTCGACCATGAACGGGGGATTCATCCCGTGAACTAGAGCTCCATTTCTTCTTCACTCAATTTTCTGTTTTTGTTGTAGGCAGTGGGCTGCTGCGTGGGCTTACAAAGGCAGTGCGTTTTTTGGGCTTGAATCGTCTCCAAATCGACATAACCGATCAATGTGAGTATTCCGCTACCTTCGTTGATGTGTTCACACATAATTTCATGTCTTGATTTGATCTTGGGACTTAGAAAAACCAACATTAAGCTTAAGAGTTAATAAGTAAATCTTTATATTACCCAAACTATAAAATAACCCATTATAACCCGATGATATTGGAATTCATCACAACCCCAGATAACAGACTTAGTTATGACACATATCTAAGGCTAATAAAAGCTTAAATAAAATAAAAGACATAAAGTAAATGCTAGAAATTAAATTAAGTAAATGCTGGAAATTAAAAATGTAAAAGTACAATAAAAGAAAATACTGAAGGTTAGAGGATCCACTTTTAATATTTCAAAATTAGAAATCTCCCTTATTCTAAATGTTTACCGATTAATTAACTTGACCTAAAGGCGGTAATTTCATTTGTCTCAATTAAATCCAACCGACCATATAGGCGGTAATAAGGTTATTACCTAAACCGACCATATAGGCGGAAACTACGTCTGAAATGAAAAATCGACCATATAGGCGGTAAATAAGGTTGTCACCTAAACCAGCCATATTGGTGGTAACTAATTAATTCAAATTTTAATTAAAATAAGGGAGATTAATCTAATTCATTATATTAAAAATCTCACATTTTCACCCCATCAGAATGAGATTACCTACTCATGCTGTAAAAGAAAACACACAAAATTTTATTAATTAAATAAAAAGAAAATACAAGAAAACTTAAATAATATACAAGACACTTTCTTTTAGGTTTTCATGGAGAAATTCCTCCAAAGAAAGCATGGAAAATTTACAAAGTTTAGCTTGGTATTTATAGGAAAATCTAAAGGCTTCCACCAATTTCTCCACCAATTGCTCCAGCAAACATGGCACCAAAAATGGTATCAAACATGGCACCAAATCCTCCCCCAAACATGCAAGCATGTGTGGTGGAAGTTTGACAATTTTTACTTTTATTATTTTATTACTTTTATTTTATATTTTGAAAATGACTATAGTAATTACACAAAATACACTGGATTATTCATCAATTTCGGTCTTGTAAAATTCAGAATTCGAAAATATTTAAAACTTCCAAGTTGTAGATCATTGTGTCTTCTTTAATCTGGAACTTGAATTAGCTCAATCAGATATTGGATGAAAAGGTTATGGCTAAAATACCAAACTTGCACAAAACTGGAATTTAGGACTGCACTTCGTGATGCGTATATTAAATTTCCGTTTTCGCCTTTTTTTGCTCCGGATTTCATCGTTTTAGCCCCGAGTTGATTCCATTAAGTCTCGATACTTTATTTATCTACAAAACACATCAAAACGTTCATCAAACCCGAGAAACTAAATAAAATATTAGGTAAAAGAGGCTGTAAATATTGATATATTTTCCTTTCATCACACCCCAACACACCCAAACCTAATATTTTGCTAGTCCTCGAGCAAAACAACAAAAAAATAAAAAACAATAACAAAATTAAACTAAAACTAAGCCATTTTCGTAAGGATCACGGTTGCATTTAGCATATGCAACAAGCCTTTAAGCCTCTAGGTGTCCCTAGTGGACGAGTTGTAGTCTCGTGATGGTTTACAGTGACGATACCCACAAACGTCTTATAAAAGTAAAAAGATAGTAAAACTAATCCACACAAAAGTAAAAAGACAAGAGAAAAGAGAATAAAGAAGTTAGTGACTAAACAGGTGAAACTTCTTATCCAAGTTAATAGTTGTTTTATTTCTTTCTAAATTACCGAATAAGTAAATTCTCTGATTATTTTTACCATTCTTCATAAACACATCCAACAAGATATTAATCAAGTCATTGTACCCACAATAGTCACAAGTCTACTTGAAAAGAGAGTAATATTTTTGTCCTAAAGTTATATCAGAATTCACACCTTTTTTTTAGCAATGGAATATTTTTTTTTCTGATTTTTCTAATAATTTTTTATTTTATTTTTTGCATAAAATAAAGAGAGCAACATCTTCAATCCATGTAACGAGCTTTGGGCCAGTGACTCCTAAACCAGTTGGCTTTAGGGCACTAGGTTTTAAGACACCCCTACAGACTTAATTACTCGGATTTCAGATGTTTCTTTTTATTTTTATAACATCTTTGATCCATGTAGCGAGCTTTGGGCCAGTGACTCCCAAGCCAGTTGGCTTTAGGGCACTAGGTGTTAAAACACCTATACAAACTTAATGACTCGGATATCAGATGTTTTTTTATAAATATTTTTTCTTTTTTCTTTTTTTTATCCCATCACATTTTTAGATGCTTCCTCCAACAAACTAGAGCACTGAGTATTACAAACTCGTCAATTACTTCTCATGTCTGTATGTTACCATGCAAGTTGATAATACCTGTCAACTGAGCATATGAAGATCCATTTTAGTCAGTTTTATGGAGAATTCACAAATTAAATAATTCAAAAGGAAATAAACAAAAATTAACTTGTTCCGAAATATATTGAGATACGTCTCAGGAGTGGAAATTCCTTACACAGCTATCTCACACCAATTTCACCTGATTAATCAAATTAAAAACATAAAAACACAATATTTTTTTTTTGATTTTTTGTAAAAAAAATTTAATTTTTTTTTCCGAAAATTTTAGATTAAAAAAAACAATAAAAACAAGATACAAATTAACTATTCCCCTCCCCCAAACCTAAATGAGACATTGTCTCCAATGTCTTAAACAGTAGAAGAAGAGTTTAGGAAAATGTATCTGATTAGCTGAAATTCTACATCTAAATGAAAAGTTACAGGTTAAGATACATATTTATCCGACGCCTCTTACCACGATCATTATTGGACCAGTTTATTTTGGAAATGATAGGGTCAATCTGTGGTTCAAAGGCTAATATTTGGTCAATTAAATCTGGGGCAGTTCTGGCAGTAAAGAGGAGTTCTTTTACAGGTTTTGACACAAATCCATTTCTCCAGGAAACATCAAGAAACACACAAAGAAAATCATAAAATCCATCAACATTGTACAATCCAAGCGGTTTCAAGTTTATGTTCAAGTTCGCCCAAGATAGTACTGTAAAAATTTCCTCCATTGTGCCCAAGCCACCTAGCAAAGCAATAAAAGCATCTAAATGATTAATCATTTATACCAGTCATTCAGACATACCTGGCACGATCAGTTCCTCTCTGTTTGATGGTCCAATAAGATTCACCTCCGCCAAGGGTTTTGGGATGATTCCCAAAACTTGACTGCCTCCTTCCTATACAGTCTTTGAAACGATCCCCATTAGTCCAAGATTTCCACCGCCATATACTAAGTACATATTTATTTCGGTTAAGACTCGACCCAATTCCTATGCTGCCGCTATGTATTGTGGCTTAGTACCAACACTAGTACCACAAAACACACAAATGTTTTCAACTCGTCTTCTTAAAGTAGCTTCCATTTTTGTTTCAAACTCTGGATGTCTTCAAGAGTTCAATGATGAGTTGAATTTATAACACCTGAAAAGGGTGAGTAAAATAAAAGCACTACTACCTGCCATATGACAATTATTAGTTAAACAGTAAAATAAATCGTGAAAGGTCAAAAAGTCTGGATCCTGTCGGAGAAAATAAAAGAAAACAAATCACAATTATTAGATAAATACAAAGAAAATAATGTTTACAGAAAGTAACGGCTTGAATGACGTCTATGCGTCAGGGACAAGCTTCCCATCCAATTTTCTTATAAATTGGTAAACAGGGTCTTTTAGAGTCAGATTCCCGAGACTGAACGGTTGTCTTTCTTTTCAAAAATGTGTATGTAACATGCGAATTGTGTGATACACATATTCACTGGGATGCATCTCAAGAGTCTTAGATATGTCATCTAAAGACTCCTTACTCAAGCCATCCATAATGAATTTAATCTTATCTTCACGATTATCAGACATCATTCCTAAAGAACGACAATGAGTATTACATGTCATGCGAGCACATTTATAAGAAACACCCATTCTTTTTGCTCTCTCTTTTTAGCAAATGTGCTTCTTCTTAAACCAGGCAGATGAGAAATAAAAGAGTCATAAGACTCACCTGCCAATCGGACCCGTACTTCAATAATCCAACGAATGTCAGTATGAATACCTTTGATCATCAGGATTCTCATCCGTTCCAAGCAAGCTTTGTAGACTTTCATCAGAGAATTTTGAGGGAGATAAGGAAATTGCTTGTGAAGATTTGCGAGAACTTCTTCCATCATGAAATCTGACTTTACCTACACAAATTAAACACACAAAAATTAAACACACCAGATCACAATATATACACAAATTTACATGGGTTGCCTCCCATCTAGCGCTAAGTTTAACATCGTCAGCTAGACATGACTGCCCGAACTTTATGCTGGATCTAAAAGTGTGACACTTTATTTTTGTCGATCAATTGATTCTCCCCAGTAGTGCTTGACATGCTTGTTTTTAACCTTGAATGTTTTGTTGGAGTCAGGATCATGTAACTCAACGTCTCTATCTGGTAAAACCTTGTTGATTAGGAATAGACCTGACCACTGTGATTTCGGCTTCCATGGGAAGAGTTTCACCCTTGATTTGTTTAACAGTACCTTCTGCACTGGTTCCAGTTGTATGCACACTAACTTCTCATCATGTCTTTTCCTGGCTTTTTATTTGTACAATTTGGCATTCTCAAAAGGCTGAATGTGAAATTCCTCCAATTCTTTGAGCTGGTGGAACTGTTTCTCCTCTGTTGCTTGTAGGGCAAGACTTGGCTTCTTCAGTGTGCAGTAGGCTTTAACTTCAGGTTCCACATGCAATTGACATGCTTTAAGTTTATGATGAGCGGAAAATATATCAATATTTACCGCCCCCTTTAACTTAATATTTTATTTAGTTTCTCGGGTTTGATGAACTTTTTGATGTGTTTTAGTTTATTTTGCAGATAAAATAATATCGGTCTTAATGAAATCATTTAGGATGAAATATGGGTCAAATAAAGGCAATTATTGGACTTGATATTTTAATTTTGGAGATTGGAAACTTGAAAGGGCGTTTTGACGAAGTGCAGTTTTGGAAATTCCCGTTTTGTGCATCTGTCGTATTTTCGGCATAAATTTTTACTCAGATATCGGATTGAGTTGATTCAAGTGCCAGATTAAAGAAGACTCAAAGTTCTACAACAACTTTGAAAGAGAAAATAGTTTCGAATTATGATGATTTCATGACCGAAATTGATAAACCATCCAGAAGTGTGTGAGTGTAATTATTAAAAGTCATTATCAATCATTTTCAAAGCAAAATATTAATTAATTAATAATTAATGAAAATTATTCAAAATCAACAACCAAACAAGATAAGCAATTAGTGGAGCAATTATGGATTTGGGGATAATAGAGTGAGAAATTAATAATGGATTTGGTGGAGAATTTGATGGATGATTTGATGGTGGCAAAATTTTGCCTATAAATACCAAGCCATTTCATTTGTAAAATTCATACTTTCTTCTTTGAAATTCTTAATGAATAAATAAGAAGATTGTATCTAGTTTAGTTATTTACAGTTTTTAGTAATTAATTTCACTTTCGCACTTTCTTTTCTTTACTTTTCAGTTTTTACTTTCCGCAATTTACTTTTACGCACAACATTTTCTTTCTTTACTTTTGCAGTTTTTATTTTTCAAGCAATGAGGAGGTAATTCTCCTTTGCTGGGGTGAAAGGTAAAGCTTTTATTATTACTATTTAGATTAATATCCCTTAATAGAATATAAAAACTATTTAAAACCTGACTTAAAAAGGGATACCGCTATATTGGTCGGTTGGTAATTAATTATAAATTGGTTTTAACCTGACTTAATATGGATACCGCCTGGTTGGTCGGTTGGTAATTAATTATTAATTTGACTTAATCAGGATACCGCCTATATGGCTGGTTAGTAATTATCACGCAAAGTTAATATATTATATTAAGGGAGATATCTAAAATCGTAGTAATAAAAGTTGATCCTCTAACCCCATCATTCTCTTTTTTATACTTTTACTTTATTTAATTTCAAAATTTACTTTCAGTATTTAAATTTTCAGCAATTTACTTTATGTCTTTTATTTTATTTAAGTTTTTACTATCCGTAAATATGTGTCGTAACTAAGCCAGTTATCTGGGGTTGTGATGAATTTCAATATCACTGTTTTATAAGGGTTAGATTATAGGTTGGGTAATTAAAGATTTATTTATTGAGTCTTAATCTTAATGCTTTTTATTAACTGGCCATTAATAAAATTGATTAGGTAAACTTAAAAGAACTAGACATAGGGATTTTAAGTTTAAGACCTTAGACTCAATAGCCCACGATCTTCCTTGAGGATAGATAACCCTTTAATAGATTTCCTTACAGGATAGGAATTACCTGTCGGGCGGGGGTAGCCATAATTGGAACTCAAACTTAAGGAATCTAGGTAATTTGGTTGACATAGACATATGGTTCAATTGGATTATACTAGGTATTTGTAATTGACCATCGGAAGAGGCTTTTACATAATTTAGTGTTCCAGGTTAATAAATCAATATTTTACCCAACTATAAGATAACCACTAACCACTTCATCTTCTAAATAATATTGGAATAATCACAACCCTGGATAGTTTTTATAAATTTGGATTTTTCTCAACCTACTTTTAAGCAATTTTATTTACTTGTTTTAAATTTAGAATCATCGTCATTTCAAATCAATCAATCAAACAACCTGAGATACGGGTAATCAGTTGTGGCCCCATAAATTAATAACAAAAAGGTTTTAAGTCCTCGTGGGATTGATATTTTTATACTACTTGAACGATACGGGCGCTTGCGTTATACGTGTGTGTTTTCGCGGGTCAAGTTTTTGGCGCCGTTGCCGGGGACTTATTTATCTTTCACTATTAATTTAGGGGTTAGATACGTTACTTGTATCTAATTTCTTTTTACTTATGTTTTTTTGTTTTCTTGTGTTTCAGGTTCTCAGAAACTTCATGAGACGAACCAGAAGCTTTGAACTCCAACCGGTGACCCAGAAATTGAAAGAACCATCAGACAGTTGAGAAGGGAAGACGAGAAGGCCAAGAAGCTTTAGTCAACATGGAACCTGAACCTTTGAACGTTGCACCACCAATTCCCATTCGAGATAGAACCATTCCGGTGGTTGACAGACTTATTTCATGTATTGTACTTCCTCCCTTACCAGCAAATGCGTGTGACATCAAAACATGCATTCAGATGATTCAGCAATCAGTACAGTTTGGGGGAAATGCAACTGAAGATCCTAATGCCCACATCAGCAACTTCCTGGAAGTTTGCGGTACTTTCAATTACAATCGAGCATCAGAAGAAGCAATGAGACTGTGTGTTTTTTCCATACTCCTTGAAGGACAGAGCTAAAGCTTGGCTACATTCACTACCAGCAGGTTCCATCACAACTTGGAACACTTTAGCCACCAAATTTCTTGCAAAGTACTTTCCACCAGCCAGAACCGGAAAATTGAGGAATGACATCACATCCTTTGTACAACAAGATTCAGAATCCCTCTGCGAAGCTTGGGAAAGGTATAAAGATTTACTCCGGAAATGTCCTCATCATGAGATTCCAAAGTGCTACAAGTTCAGACCTTCTACAATGGACTTTCTGGAATAATGAGAACCATAATCGATGCTGCTGCTGGAGGAGCCTTGATGGCAAAAGGAGAAGATCAAGCCTGGGACCTAATCGAAGAAATGGCCAACAACAATTCCTTGTGGCCAACAGAAAGGAGCATGATCCAAAGAATTGCAGGAATTTATGAAGTTGGAGCAAACACAGCAGTGAATACCAGGCTGGATCAGATATGCAAATATCTAGAAACACTTAGCACGCAAGTTGTGAACATCACTGGATCCACAAGTTCACCATATGGAGGAGCACCAGAGTCAAACCAACTTGAAGAAACGGTGAATATGTCAGCAATTTCAACAGACAGGGAACAATTCATATTCCAACACCTACAACCCATGGTGGAGGAATCATCCTAATTTATCATGGAGCAACATTCAGGCCAACAGCAGAACTATCCACCTGAATTCCAGCAACAGAACAAAGGCTAGGAGCAGGCAAATGAATCAGGAATAACAGAAGTGTTAACCTACTTGAAAAAGATGGAAGCAAAACACGACTCTCAAGCAGCAAGAGATGACACTATATTTCAAAGCCATTCAGCCTCTATCAAAGCACTAGAGAATCAAATCGGACAACTGGCAAATGCTCAGAGTTACAGACCGCCAGGTACCCTTCCTAGCAACACTGAGCCAAATCCAAGAAACATGGGGAAGGAACAATGTCATGCCATCATGTTAAAAAGCGGTACTGAAATCAACAAAGATGTTGGAGCCAAAACAACTGCTGAGGAAGTTCCAAAAAACAAAGCAATAGATGGAGGAAAAAGAACATATCACTCCACCTCCACCTTTTCCTCAACGTCTTCAGAAGAACAAATTGGACAAGCAGTTTTTCGGTTCCTGGAGATCTTCAAAAAGCTGCACATCAACATTCCATTTGCAGAAGCGTTGGAACACAAATGCCCACCTATGCCAAATTCATGAAAGATATTCTTTCACGAAAACGGAGATTGGGAGATTACGAGACAGTAGCATTAACAGAAGAATGCAGTGCATCATTCAGAGGAAACTTCCCCCAAAGTTGAAAGATCCTGGCAGTTTCACGTTCCTTGCGTCATAGGAGAACATAACTTTGGTAAGGCTTGTGTGTGATTTAGGTGCGAGTGTTAACTTGATGCCTTTCTCTATTTTCAGGAAATTACAGATTGGAGAAACAATGCTAACATCAGTCTCACTGCAACTTGCTGATAGAACGCTCGTATTTCCGAGAGGTGTAGTTGAAGATGTGCTGGTCAAGGTTGACAAATTCATTTTCCCAGCAGATTTTATTGTCCTTGATAGGGGAGGAAGACGCAGACGTGCCAATCATCCTTGGGAGACCATTCTTGGCTACAGGTCGAACCATTATTGATGTACAAAAAGGAGAATTAACCATGAGGGTACAAGACCAAGAAGTAACATTCAATGTTTTCAAGGCCATGAATTCCCAGGTGATGAAAAGAATGAGGAAGTTTTCAAACTCGATGTGATACACAGTACCATTCAGAACTCCAATGCAATGCAAAGTTCTACTGATAAACTTAAAACATGTCAATTGCCTGTAGAGTCAAAGATAAAACGTCTTTTGCACTGAAAGAGCCAATTCTTGCACTACAAGCAACAGAAGAGAAAAAGTTCCACCAACTCAACGAATTGGAGGAATTTCACAATCAGCCTTTTGAGGATGCGAAATTGTACAAAGAAAAGGGCAAGAAAAGACATGATGAGAAGTTAGTGCGCATACAACTGGAACCAGGGCAGAAGGTACTGTTAAACAAATCAATGGTGAAATTCTTCCCATGGAAGCCAAAATCACGGTGGTCATGTCCATTTGTGATCGCCAAAGTTTTACCAAATAGATCCGTTGAGATACATGATCCTGACGCTAACAAAACTTTCAAGGTTAAAAACAAGCGTGTCAAGCACTACTGGGGAGAATCATTTGAGCGACAAAAAGAAAGTGTTACACTTTCAGATCCAGCTTAACGTTCGAGAAGTCTAAGTCTGGCTGACGACTTTAAACTTAGCGCTAGCAGGGAGGCAACCCATGCAATTTGTGTATATATTGTGATTTGGTGTGTTTTATTTTTTGTGTGTTTAATTTTTACAGGTTTAGTCATTTCAAGATGGAAGATGCTCTCGCAAATCTTCACAAGCAATTTCCTTCTCTCCCTCAAAAATCTCTGATGAAAGTCTATAAAACTCGCTTGGAACGAATGAGACTACTGATGATCAAAGGTATTCCTACTGAAATTCGTTGGTTAATTGAAGCACGGGTTCGATTGGCAGGTGAGTTTTCTGACTCTTTTATTTCAACATCTGCCTGGTTTAGGAAAGAGCACATATGCTAAAAAGAGAAGAGCCAAAAGAATGGTGTTTGTTATAAATGTGCTCGCATATTTTGTAATACTCGTTGTCGTTCTTTAGGAATGGTGTATGATAATCGCGAAGACAAAATTAAATTCATTAGGGATGGCTTGAGTAAGGAGTCTTTAGATGAAATATCTTCAACTCTTGAGACGCATCCTAGTGGATATGTTCACATTGCCATTCGTAATTACATACACAATTCCAAAAAGAAAGACAACAATTAAGTCTCGGGAATCTGACTCAAAAAGACCCTGTTTGCCAATTTATAAGAAAATTGGATGGAAGCTTGTCCCTGACACATAGACGTCAATCAAGCCGTTACTTTTCTTGTAAATATTATATCTCTTTGTCTTTTCTTAATAATTGTGATTTGTTTTGTTGTTTTCTTTTATTTTCTCTCCGACAGGATCCAGACTTTTTTGACTATCACGATATTATTTCGCTACTAATCGTCCTTGGAAGATACTAGTGCTATTATTACTCACCATTTTTCAGGTACTATAAATTCAGCCCGTCATTGCACTTTTGAAGGCATCCAGAGTTGAAAAAGAAATACAAAAAAAAATATGAAGCCACTTCAAGAAGACGAGTTGAAAACATCTGCGTGTTTTACGGTAGTAGTGTTGGTACTATGCCACAATACATAGAAGCAGCACAGGAATTGGGTCGAGTCTTAGCTGCAAGGAATATGCACTTAATATATGGCGGAGGAATCTTGGACTTATGGGGATCATTTCAAAGGCTGTACAGGAAGGAGGCAGTCATGTTTTGGGAATCATCCCAAAACCTTTGGCAGAGGCAAATCTTATTGGTTCATCAAACGGAGAGGAACTGATCGTGCCAGGTATGTCTGAACGACTGGTAGAAATGATTAACCGTGCTGATGTTTTTATCGCTTTGCCAGGTGGCTTGGGCACATTGGAGGAAATTTTTATAGTTCTATCTTGGGCGAACCTGAACATACACCAGAAACCGCTTGGAATGCTTAACGTTGATGGATTTTATGATTTTCTTTGTGTGTTTCTTGATGATGCTCGGAGAAATGGGTTCGTGTCAAAACCTTGAAAGAACTCCTCTTCACTGCCAGAACTGCTCCGGATCTAATAAACCAACTCATAGCCTATGAACCACAAGTTGACCCTATCATTTCAAAGATAAATTGGTCTGGGGACGATCGTGGTAAGAGGCGTCGGGTTAATCTGGATCTTAACCTTTAATTTCCTGTAGAATTTCTGCTAACCATGTATTATCTTCTAAACTCTTCTTCTACTGTTTAAGATATTGGGGACAATGTCTCATTTAGGTTTGGGGGAGGGAATTAGTTGATCAGTATCTTGTTTTTTTTTTTTGTTTATGTGTTTTTTTATTTTTTAGTCCAAATTTTTCGAAAAATACAAAAAAAAATTGAAAAATTTTCAAAAATTACAAAAAATTTTGCGTTTTTGTGTTTTTTATTTTTGACTAAAAAGGTGAAATTGGTAAAGATAGCTGAGTAAGGAGTTTCCACTCCTGATACGTATCTCAAACCTATTTTGAAACAAGTTAATTTTTGTTTATTTCATTTTAAATTATTTAATTTGTGAATTCTCCATAAAACTGACTAAAATGAATCTTTATATGCTCAGTTGACAGATATTATCAATATGCATAGTAACATACGGTCGTGAGCTAAAATTGAAAAGTTTGTAATATTTAGTGCTCTAGTTTAATTAGAGAAAGCATCTCAAAAAAAGCAATGGAGTAAAAAAAAAAAAAAAAAACGTCTGAGATCCGAGTTATTAAGTCTGTAAGGGTGTCTTAACACCTAGTGCCCTAAAGCCAACTGGTTTGGGAGTCACTGGCCCAAAGCTCGTTACATGGATCAAAGATGCTGCAAAAAAAATATATATATCTGAAGTCTGGGTAATTAAGTCCGTATGGGGTGTCTTAACACCTGGTGCCCTAAAGCCAACTGGTTTGGGAGCCACCGACCCAACACTCGATATATAGATGAAAGATATTGTATATAAATAAAAAAATAGAAAAAAAAATCAAAAAAAATCAAAAAAATCAGAAAAATTATTCCATTGCTGCAAAAGATGTGAAATCTGATAGAACTTTAGGACAAAATATTACTCTCTTATCAACTACACTTATGACTGTTGTGGGCAAAAAATGAGTTGTTTAATATTTTGTTGGCTGTGTATATGGAGAATGGTAAAAATAATCGGAGAGTTTACTTATTTAGTAATTTAGAAAGAAAAAAACAACTAGTAACTTGGAGTAGAAGTTTCACCTGATTAGTCACTAACATCTTTATTCTCTTTTCTCTTGTCTTTTTGCTTTTGTGTGCATTAGTTTTATTATCTTTTTACTTTTGTAAAACGTTTGTGGGTATCGTTGCTGTAAGCCCTCACGAGACTATAACTCGTCCACTAGGGACACCTAGGGGTTTAAAGGCTTGTTGCATATGCTAAATGCAACCGTGATCCCTACGAAAGTGGCTTAGTTTAATTTTAATTTTATTTTGTTGTTTTGCTCGAGGACTAGCAAAATGTTAGGTTTGGGGGTGTGATGAGCGGAAAATATATCAATATTTACCGCCCCCTTTAACTTAATATTTTATTTAGTTTCTCGGGTTTGATGAACTTTTTGATGTGTTTTAGTTTATTTTGCAGATAAAATAATATCGGGTCTTAATGAAATCATTTAGGATGAAATATGGGTCAAATAAAGGCAATTATTGGACTTGAGATTTTAATTTTGGAGATTGGAAACTTGAAAGGGCGTTTTGACGAAGTGCAGTTTTGGAAATTCCCGTTTTGTGCATCTGTCGTATTTTCGGCATAACGTTTTACTCAGATATCGGATTGAGCTGATTCAAGTGCCAGATTAAAGAAAACTCAAAGTTCTACAACTTTGAAAGAGAAAATAGTTTCGAATTATGATGATTTCATGACCGAAATTGATGAACCATCCAGAAGTGTGTGGAGTGTAATTATTAAAAGTCATTATCAATCATTTTCAAAGCAAAATATTAATTAATTAATAATTAATGAAAATTATCAAATCAACACCAAACAAGATAAGCAATTAGTGGAGCAATTATGGATTTGGTGGAGTAATTAGTGGAGAAATTAATAATGGATTTGGTGGAGAATTTGATGGATGATTTGATGGTGGCAAAATTTTGCCTATAAATACCAAGCCATTTCATTTGTAAAATTCATACTTTCTTCTTTGAAATTCTTAATGAATAAATAAGAAGATTGTATCTAGTTTAGTTATTTACAGTTTTTAGTAATTAATTTTCACTTTCGTACTTTCTTTTCTTTACTTTTCAGTTTTTACTTTCCGCAATTTACTTTTACGCACAACATTTTATTTCTTTACTTTTGCAGTTTTTATTTTTCAAGCAATGAGGAGGTAATTCTCCTTTGCTGGGGTGAAAGGTAAAGCTTTTATTATTACTATTGAGATTAATCTCCCTTAATTATAATATAAAAACTATTTAAAACCTGACTTAAAAAGGGATACCGCTATATTGGTCGGTTGGTAATTAATTATAAATTGGTTTTAACCTGACTTAATATGGATACCGCCTGGTTGGTCGGTTGGTAATTAATTATTAATTTGACTTAATCAGGATACCGCCTATATGGCTGGTTGTAATTATCACGCAAAGTTAATATATTATATTAAGGGAGATATCTAAAATAGTAGTAATAAAAGTTGATCCTCTAACCCCAGCATTCTCTTTTATTATACTTTTACTTTATTTAATTTCAACAATTTACTTTCAGTATTTAATTTTCAGCAATTTACTTTATGTCTTTTATTTTATTTAAGTTTTTACTACCCGTAAATATGTGTCGTAACTAAGCCAGTTATCTGGGGTTGTGATGAATTTCAATATCACTGTTTTATAAGGGTTAGATTATAGGTTGGGTAATTTAAAGATTTATTTATTGAGTCTTAATCTTAATGCTTTTTATTAACTGGCCATTAATAAAATTGATTAGGTAAACTTAAAATGAACTAGACATAGGGATTTTAAGTTTAAGACCTTAGACTCAATAGCCCATGATCTTCCTTGAGGATAGATAACCCTTTAATAGATTTCCTTACAGGATAGGAATATACCTGTCGGGCGGGGGTAGCCATAATTGGAACTCAAACTTAATGAATCTAGGTAATTTGGTTGACATAGACATATGGTTCAATTGGATTATACTAGGTATTTGTAATTGACCATCGGAAGAGGCTTTTACATAATTTAGTGTTCCAGGTTAATAAATCAATATTTTACCCAACTATAAGATAACCACTTCATCTTCTAAATAATATTGGAATTAATCACAACCCTGGATAGTTTTTATAAATTTGGATTTTTCTCAACCTACTTTTAAGCAATTTTATTTACTTGTTTTAAATTTAGAATCATCGTCATTTCAAATCAATCAATCAAACAACCTGTTAGATACTGGTAATCAGTTGGCCCCATAAATTAATAACAAAAAGGTTTTAAGTCCTCGTGGGATCGATATTTTTATACTACTTGAACGATACGTGCGCTTGCGTTATACGTGTGTGTTTTCGCCGGTCAGTTTATCAGTAGAACTTTGTATTGCATCCCAGGTCTGGACGGTACTATTTATCACTTCAAGTCTGAAACATTCCTCCTTCTCGTCATTAGGGAAATTCATGGCCTTAAAAACATTGAATGTTACTTCTTGGTCATGTACTCTCATAGTTAGTTCTCATTTTTATACATCAATAATGGTTCGACCTGTAGCCAAGAATGGTCTCCCGATGATGATTGGCACGTCTTCGTCTTCCTCCATATCAAGGATAATAAAATCTGCTGGGAAAATGAATTTGTTAACTTTGACCAACACATCTTCAACTACACCTCTCAGAAATACAAGCGTTCTATCAATAAGTTGTAGATAGACTAAGGTGGGCATTGTTTCTCCAATCTGTAGTTTCTAGTAAATAGAAAAATGCATCAAGTTAACACTTGTACCTAAATCACACAAATCCTTACCGAAGTCATGTTCTCCTATGGTGCAAGGAACAATGAAACTGCCAGGATCTTTCAACTTTGGGGGAAGTTTCCTTTGAATGATGGCGCTGTATTCTTCTGATAATGCTAATATCTCATAATCTCCCAATCTCCGTTATCGTGAAAGAATGTCTTTCATGAATTTGACATAGCTGGGCATTTGTTCCAAAGCTTCTGCAAATGGAATGTTGATATGCAGCTTTTTTAAGATCTCCAGAAACTGAGAAAACTGCTTGTCTAGTTTATTCTTCTGGAGACGTTGTGGAAAAGGTAGAGGTAAAGTGATTTGATCTTTTTCCTTTGCTTCTTTTTCCTCCATCTGTGGAACTGCTGTCTAGTTTATTCTTCTGGAGACGTTGTGGAAAAGGTAGAGGTAAAGTGATTTGATCTTTTTCCTTTGCTTCTTTTTCCTCCATCTGTGGAACTGCTTTGCTGTTTTCGTTTGGAACTTCCTCAGTAGTTGCCTTGACTCTAATATTTTTATTGATTTCAGTACCGCTTTTTAACATGATGGCATGACATTTCTCCTTCCCCATGTTCCTTGGATTTGGTTCTGTGTTGCTAGGAAGGTTACCTGGCGGTCTGTAACTCTGAGCATTGGCCAGTTGTCCAATTTGATTCTCCAGTACTTTAATAGAAGCAGATTGACATTGAATTAATACTGCATGTGATTGAAACAAAGCATCATACCTAGCTGCTTGAGAGTCGTGTTTTGCTTCTATATTTTTCAAATGGGTCAGCACTTCTGCTAATCCTGTTTCATTTGCCTACTCCTGGCCTTTATTTCGCTGTTGGAATCCAGGTGGCGAGTTATTCATTTACCTTGAATTATTGCTCCATGCGAAATTGAGATGATTCCTCCACCCTGGGTTGTAGGTGTTGGAATATGGATTGTTCCCATGTCTGTTGAAATTGTTGACGTAATTCACCGTTTCTTTATGTTGGTTTGGTTCTGGTGCTCCTCTATATGGTGAACTTGTGGATCCAATATTAACTTGCATGCCGAGAGTTTCCAAGAATTTGCATATCTGACCCAGCTTGGCATTCACTGCGGTGTTGGCTCCAATTTCATAAATTCCAACAATTCGTTGGATCAAGCTCCTTTCTGTTGGCCATTTCTTCAATTAGGTCCCAGGGTTGATCTTCTCATTTTTCCATTAAAGCTCCTCCAGCAGCAGCATCAATTGTGGTTCTCATTATTCCAGAAAGTCCATTGTAGAAAGTTTGGAATTGTAGCCACTTTATAATCTCATGGTGAGGACATTTTCGGAGAAAATCCTTGAATCTTTCCCAAGCTTCGCAGATGGATTCCTAAACTTTGATGTTCTGGCTGGTAGAAAGTACTTTGCAAGGAATTTGGTGCCTAGAGTATTCCAAGTTGTGATGGAACCTGCTGGTAATGAATGTAGTCAAGCTTTTGCTTTGTCTTTCAAGGAGTATGGAAAAACACGCAGTTTCATTGCTTCTTCAGCTGCTCAGTTGTAATTGAAAGTGCCGCAAACTTCCAGGAAGTTGCTGATGTGGGCATTAGGATCTTCAGTTGCATTCCCCCCAAACTGAACTGACTGTTGTATCATCTGAATACATGTTTTGATGTCACACACATTTGCTGGTAAGGGAGGAAGTACAATATAGGAAATAAAGCTGTCAACCACCGGAATAGTTCTGTCTCGAATGGGAATTGGTGGTGTAACTTCTAAAGGTTCAGGTTCCATGTTGGCAATTGCTTCTTGGCCTTCTCGCCTTTTCCTTCTCAATTGTCTGATGGTTCTTTCAATTTCTGGGTCAAGCGGTCGGAGTTCAAAGCTTCTGGTTCGTCTCATGTAGTGTTTGAGAACTTGAAACACAAGAAAACAAAAACAATAAGTAAAAAGAAATTAGATACAAGTAACGTATCCAACCCCAAAATTAATAGTGAAACATAAATAAGTCCCCGGCAACGGCGCAAAAAACTTGACCGGTGTAATCACACGCGTATAATATTAGTGTTCCTAGAACATGCCACAAGATCACTAAGATGATTTGTGTTGGACAATTATGACCCATAATGTCACTATTTGTACAGATCATGGTGTTGTTGTACAAATTAACTATGTGACAAAAGAAATTTCTATTTTATCATTTGTGATTAGATCACCAAGATATATAAATGATGAAAGGTCCATATGATTAGTTCCTGGATTAAGATGATATGAGATAGTATCAATCCACGAAGGTTTAATCATTAAATATCCATAGTCAGAGTATTATCGAGATTGGACATTGATAATGCGAAAAAGACTAATATTACACTTGTGCGCGTTGTGAGGGCATAACGACATAGTTCTCATATATTTGGGTATAGGATACTCATGCAAGTGTAATAGGAGGTTGTGTTTACCGATGGTACGGAAACAGCTTCGCTCTGGATAGACCCCTCAGAATTCCATTGGTAGTATGACTATGTGTCTATGGAAGTCCGAATCAGGGTAGGTGTATTTGGTCTTAACCTGAGACTTGCACCGCTAATACTTACGACAATCAATATACTTTGGTTTTGGTCGTCCAGGGCTTTAACAGGTTCTGTGTACGCCTCTTCTAGGTATATTGAGAATCGTAGTGTATTGGGTGTGATGTCGAGATGAAAGTATCACTCCAGTCATAGTGGAGATGATGATCACGTTGGATATGGAACTGATTCTCTTATATGCTGCAGCTATCGGGATATTATGACTAGGTCATGTATATCCGATTATAGAGACTAGTTACCAGAGATCCGATATGTGCTTCGTACGGGGTAGACACAATTCCAGCCCTAGAACTAACATGTGACATCCGATACTGGATCGAAATACGCAATACTACATATACTACGCCTGATATAGATCACTTATTCCTGTAAGGATATTTCTGGAGAATTGGGTACGCATGGCGCTTTGCTAGAAGCCAACATTGTCTTGTAAATCGGTAAAAACGTAGAACTAGGTACGTACGTGATGACCGGATTTACTGCCAACATATCCGAGGATCTCATGGGTCGCTTCCCGAAGATTCACCGATGACGTATGACTCGCACTTTATTAATCTTGGATTAATTAGATGAGAGAGAAAATTAATTCGTTGATGGATTAATTAGACAAAATTGGATTTCGACACGGAATTAAAATTCTATTTTAATTCGGGCGAATGAGTTAATTTAGAATTAATTCGTTAGCGACGTGAATAGTGATTTTGCTAGGCATAATTATTTAATTGCGTCGCAACGGAAAATTCGTTAATTTGGAATTAGCGAACCTGAGCCTGGGAGTGTTTGCGGGCGCACTCGCATTGCGAATTTAAGTGCGGCCCACAAGTCACATCAAGCGTCAAATCATTTGTCACTTTGAGTGATGTGATGTCTAGTCACATTTGATGTGAATAGTTGATGGAAGTGGTTGTGGCTTTAAATGGCTTGACTTTTGGAAAGCAAAAATTTTTGGTAAATGAATTTTAAAATTCATTTTGTGTATTAGATACACAATTTCTCCAACAACCAACACAACACACTCACTCTCTCCCTCCTCTCATCTCTCTCGGCCTAGGGACATCTTCTTCCTCAAAATTTTGGTTTTGCAGAGAGTTCAAGGAGAAGCAAAGGGAAATTTTGCGGAAAAATTTCCGGAGTGCTAGCACACATTCGGAGTCTTGCTAAGGTGATAGGGAAACCCACCCGTGTGCATGAAATCACAACACAAAGCTTGGAGCTTGATGAAGGTGATGACCGAATTCATGGAGCTCAAAAATCTGCAAAAGCCGAGAACCTAGGAGGGAAAAGCTTGAAGATTTTCGTTGTTCCTCACGTCGCAAAAGCCGATCGATGTAAGTATGATTCCGCCATACTTTTTCGAGTATTCACATGTATGTTTCATTGCTTGATTTGATCCCGTGACCTTAGAGAAACCCAAAAATGGTATCAGAGAGAGATTGAGCATGAAACTTGAATTAGGGTTAAAATTTGGGTAAATTGAATTTTAGCATGATTTGATAAAATTAATTGATTGAGTATGCTTGAATGATGTTGGATTGAAGTTGTATATGATCAATTTCATGAAAAGTTGATTGGATCAATTTTTGCCCAAAAATATTGGCTTGGCCGAATGTGAACTAGTGCCATAAGTCATGGTATTTTTGGTTTGTTTGATCATTGGATGACTTGAAACAATTGGGAAATGTTAATTTGAGATTCAATTGGATTGGATTTACAATTGGACATGAAAACCCTAGAATGCCGTGTGTAATAGCATGAAAATGATTGATTTTTGATTAAAATGTGTTAGACATGTTTTAATGATAATGAGCATAATTAATTGTACAAATTTGTGTTTTGGAAATTTTAATTTGGGTAATTAATTATGGCATACACTTTAGTTAATTTAATTATGAAATTTGGAATTTTGAAATTAAATTAATTGGGCTTATTTTGGAATTGGGCCTAAAAGGTTGTAATTGGGCTTAATGGGCTTGGTTGTACCAAGATTGGTTTAGGCAAATTGGTTGGATCCAATTGGGCCCAAAACCATATCCATAAAGTCCAATTATGACTAATGGACCTTAATGTTTTAATTGGGCCTAATGGGCCTAAATTGGTTTCTTGGCATATAAGGGTGATTCCTTAAATGGGCTTTGGTATTTGGGTTTGACCCATATTGACCAAAAGTCCATGCCTTAAGAAATTAATTAAAAGCCCATTGGACTTTAATTAAATTAACATTGGATGTTAATCGGGCTTTGAGACCCGTAACGATTAGATTTAGAATCTAAGTCGTAAAGGTTCGTTAATAAAGTATAATATTTAATTTGGAATTAAATAAATATAATTAGTATTAAATACAAATTAAATTGGATTTAATGTTGTAGTTAAATTTAATTCAAGAATTCGTACTTTGAGTACTTATTCGCAAAACGAGTTTGACTCGCGCAAAATCAAATCATTGTTTGATCATTGGATGGTCATTAATATTCAGATTAATTAATTGGATTAGATTGATTGATAACATACTTGTGTGAATACATGGTTGTGATGCATGAATAATGCATATCAGATGGATATTAGATGGGTGGGGCAATTTTGGAAATTGTTGTAATAAATTTAGAATTTATTAATTGGACCTGCGTGTCCAGCCTATTACCTCCTTACTCTTTGTATTTCTCTTCTCACCTATTCCCCTCAATGTAAATGAGGTTTCTTTAGAAGTGTTATGTAATTGGGTAGAAGTAATACTTGTGCTAGCGGGAGAGAAGAAATGGAGAGATTTGTTCTAGGAACAATGTGTTAAGTATTCATCCGCATATCATTATTATATTTATTTACGCGCCTTATTATGTGTTTAGAATGCATGTTTAAGGGTGTATGATGATGAGACCTTAACAAAGATAATTAATTGGTTGCCAATTACACGTGAAAAACCCTCACATCATATTAAGCATTTTTCCTTCCATTGAGTGATTCTTACTCAAGATCCAAGACTGGCATTGGTTTGTTGGCCAAAGTCAAGGCCTTTGTCCGTCGCGGATGTGTTTGAATCATGAAGGCTTTGTTCCATATCGGTGTCTTGTCCAAGTTGTGATTTGTTGGCCAAAGTCAAGATCATTTCTTGTCCATCGACATTGATTATGAAGCTTTCCAAGGTCAATGGGTTCCGCTTAACTGGGATCACTAAGTTTGTTGTGCCAAAGCCTAGGCTTAGTTGATTCAGAGGAAAAAGGTTAGGTAATAAATTGGATATATTGGCATATATAAGATATATGTTTCGGACTTGGATGTCCACCTACTGGATCTAGGAATTGGATGAGATCCAATTGATCTTAGAGATCTACCTAGTTAATTATCATACAATTTGTTGGCCAAAGTCAAGATTGTGTGTTATTTAACGGGATCCTAGCCCACTATGAAACAAGGTTTCCCAAGTACTCAATAGAGGGTTAGAGGCTCGCCGAAAAATAGTGGGAGGCAAGTATTAAATTTGCAATATTTGTTTAATAACTTGCCATACGAGCTCATTCAAATTTTTCGTCATAAAATTAATATATTAGTTGGACTAATATTTAATCGTTGTTTTGATTAAATAGTTGGACTGTATTCAAACTATTTCATTTATAGTTGATTTTATAATTGGATTATAGTAATCAATATAATTGAATTTAACCCATTAAATTATAGTTGATTGTATAGTTAGACTATAGTAATCATTATAATAAATAGTACCTAAAATCGTTGATTAAATAGTTGGACTATTAGAATCAAGATAAATTGAAAGATTAGTGTTTAAAACATAATCATGGGTGAAAATGTATTTAAACGACTTTAATTTTCAAATTGGGAATAAAATCTCAGGATAATCCTGAAAACTAAGAAGTTACTTTATTTGATAAAATAACATCTTAGGCCTAAGCCCGGAGTTAAGCAAATAGTAGAACATGATATTTGGAATATTCATGTAATGATAACTTTAGTGGTTAATCCATTAAGCTTGCCAAATAGACTCATTAATTTCTTAATCAGAACTAAGGATTAGATCCTTAAAGTATGATAATGAAATTGAAGGATCTGCATAGATCTATCATTTAGATCTTAGAAGTACTAAAATTGCAATAGTAAACTCTTGGAGAGTTAATGGCTATACTCAAGGAGACAAAGCCAAAGTTTGCAATAAGGCAAGAAGCGCAAGGCGCATCTTATTTCAACATTCTAGAAGGCCAAGGCTTGGCCGAAGGCTTCTGGGTGTGAAATGGGCAAAGGCAAAATCATTATAATCTTCAGGGAAGACAAAGGACATATCCTAAAATGTCTGCCTAAACTGTGGCAAACGGGATCACAGAAGCATGACTGCCGTATGGACAAGGCAGACATGAAGGAATTGAAGACGGGGCAAGGCTCTGACTTCAAATATGTTTGTCATAAATATATTCACTGCTAGTATTAAAATTGGATTTTAGATACTGGATGTGGTACATAAATATATATTGATGTGTAGAATCTGCTATGAGCAGGATACTGACATCAGTTGAGATTTCTCTGCGAATCGGAAACGGGATGAAAGTCACTGTTTTAACCGCAGAAACCTAAGTTTAGGAACTACCCTTCGGGTGTGTACTTAAATTAGGAAACTGTTACAATGTAACTAGTTTGACTAGAAACATTATCTCTATATCAGTGTTCAATCCGTTGCGGATGTACCTTTATATTCTAAAACACTAAAGTGTTTTATTGTATAAAGATGATATTGAGATAAACACATTAGATGTGAATAACAACATTTATTTTTTGAATATAAATAAATCTCAAACGTATAACATGACAAGCGAATAGCTCAATCAGTTGAGACTTATTAGTGGAATTGTTGTCTGGGACACAATTAACAAGACTCGTATATCCACACTTTTGAAGAGTGGGTACTAGGAAAAAATTGATTCTATTCAAATAAAGTCTACGAATCTAGTTTATTGGGCATAGTGCCTAAAACACCTTTACTTGGTAAAAGTGCAAGTGCCACCGATCTATTAGTCCTTGTTCATAGTGACGTAAGTGGGCCCATATCTAGCTAGGCTAGAGGTGGATATGAATGTTTCGTGACCTTAACAGATGTGGCATCGCGTTATGGTTATGTGTTTCTTTTGAAACACAAATCGGAAACTTTTAGAGTTTCGACACGAAGTAGACAAACAGATCGGCTAAAGTATTATATCGTCACGATTAGACCATAATGAAAATACTTAAGCAATAAGTTTCTTAAATACTTGAAAGAGTATAGTATTCTTTCAAAGAGGACTCCTCCCGGAACACATCAGTTTGACGGTGTGTCTGAACGGAGAAACCGAATTTTGTTGGACATGATAAGGTTAATCATAAGTCGCTCTGAGCTACCATTTCCTTCAATGGATACGCATAAACAGTGCAGAACTTATTTTGAATAAGGTTCCATAAAAATCTGTTTGACAGACTTCATATTAGTTTTGAACAGGAAAGAAACTGGGTTTTCTCATTCCTGAAGATTTGGGAATGCTAGGCATATGTTTGGATGATACCAAACTAAAACCCAAATCGGATAAGTGCCAAATTGTAGGTTATCCTAGGGAAACCAAAGTATAGTACTTATACAACTCACAAGAGAACAATGTAATTGTTTCTCGCCATGCGGTTTTCCTAAGAGGAATACCTATATGCAGTGGTAATTGGGAGGAAAGTAAAACTCGATGAAAATCGGAGTAATACTATTCCAGGCACCAAGTCCTTAATGGAACACAAATAGTTCATCATGGATGAAACTATACCAATAATCTTCGAATACACAAGAACCGCGTAAGTCGGAGAGAGTCAGAAAACAACCTGGGGTATGGGTTTCTGATCTCACCTCATAAAGATGTCAATCTTATTGAGGAATACCAACTGACTACGTATGAGGAATGATACAATGTATCGACTCCCTATTATGGCAAAGTGCCATGATGTCCGAAATGGATCCCATGTATACCAACTATGTTTAGACACTAGTTGTTATACCGGAAGGCATTGTGCCTATTGGTACTATATAAGTCTTCAAGGAAGACATACATGGATGGCAATATACCAACATACCAAACTAGGCTTGTAGCAAAAAGGTATCATTATCAACATTGTGTTGATTACAATGAAACCTTTTACCTGTTGCCACGGTAAATCCATTTGGATAATGCTTGCTGATGCTGTATGTTTCATTTATGAAATATGACAGCTGAACGTCAAAATCACTTTCCTTAAACGAAAACCTTTTGGAGGATGTTTATAACATCTTGACGGTTTTGTCGTACCAAAACTAGCAAACAAGGTTTGCAGGTTATTCGATCCATGGATGGATTGAAGCAAGTATTGGGTTCTTGGAACTATCGCTTTGATGTAAATCATAATGGTATATGATTTAATTCAAAACGAAATTGATTCTTGTGTATATAAGAAGGTTAGTGGGAGCGTACTGACAATGAAGGTCCTACATAATGATGACATGTTATTTCTTGGAAATGACATTCCCATAATACAATCAGTGAAAGCTTGGCTTTTATGAAAATTCTCCGTAGAATTCTTGGGAGAAACAACCTTTATTCTAGTAATAAAGATCTACTGGGATAGATTTAAAGTTTTTAATACTCTCCGAGAACTCGTACATTGAAATAAATGTACGCAACCTGGTGTCTCATGTGTTTTGAGCATATGTAGTCACAATCAGGCCAATCCATGTGATAGTCACTGGATTAATGTTAAGAACATCCTTGAGTATCTTAGAGAACTAAGGATGCTGTCTTAAATTATGGAGAAGGAGAACTTGAATTGACTGGGATCACTACTGCAAGTTTCCTAAACCGATATAAACAACTATAAGTTGCAACAACGGTACTATACAGTTCGAATAATGGAACAATGAGTTGGAAATCTTCCAAGCAAGATACTGTTACCGAATAAACAACAAAAGCGGAATATTACTGCAGCTGAGGCAGCAATAGAAGCCATTTGGGTCGATAATAAATCTAATTAGATTAGATATAGTTCTGTGTTTGCAGCTGAGCTAGGCTACAGCGAAGGCTAAAGAATTAATGGTCTCATCAACGATCCAGATAAATACTTTGACTATTCATCTGATTCGTTCAGATCATACATCGTGGCGATGTGATGATCGTATAAATCGTATCAGATGATAATCATGAAAATCCGCTGATGAAAGCCTTTTCTCAGTAGAAATTTTGAGCGAACCGTACATCTGGTGTAAGACACTTGAGTGACTGGCTATAGGCCAGGTGGGAGATTGTTGGACAATTATGACCAATAGCGTCACTATTTGTATAGATCATGGTGTGTTGTTGTACAAATTAACTATGTGACATAGGAAATTACTCTTTTATCATTTGTGATTAGATCACCAAGATCTATAAATGATGAAAGGTCCATATGATTAGTTCCTGAATTGAGATGAAATGAGACAGTATCAATCCACGAAGGTTTAATCATTAAATATCCCTAGTCAGAGTATTATCGAGATTGGACATCGATAATGCGAAAAAGACTAGTATTACACTTGTGCGCATTGTGAGGACATAACGACATAGTTCTCATATATTTGGGTATAGGATACTCATGCAAGTGTAATAGGAGGTTGTGTTTACCGATGGTACGAAAACAGCTTCGCTCTGGATAGACCCCTCGGAATTCCATTGGTAGTATGACTATGTGTCTATGGAAGTCTGAATCAGGGTAGGTGTATTTGGTCTTAACCTGAGACTTGCACCGCTAATACTTGCGACAATCAATATACTTTGGTTTTGGTCGTCCAGGGCTTTAACAGGTTATGTGTATGCCTTTTCTAGGTATATTGAGAATCATAGTGTATTAGGTGTGATGTCGAGATGGAAGTATCACTCCAGTCATAGTGGAGATGATGATCACGTTGGATACGGAAATGATTCTCTTATATGCTGCAGCTATCGGGATATTATGACTAGGTCATGTATATCCGATTATAGAGACTATTTACCAGAGATTCGATATGTGCTTCGTACGGGGCAGACACAATTCCAGCCCCAGGCCTAGCATGTGACATCCGATACTGGATCGAAATACGCAATACTACGTATACTACGCCTGATATAGATCACTTATTCCTGTAAGGATATTTCTGGAGAATTGGGTAGGCATGGCGCTTTGTTAGAAGCCAACCTTGTCTTGTAAATCGGTAAAAATGTAGTACTAGGTACGTACGTGTTCGGATAGTCTGATGACCGGATTTACTGCCAACATATCCGGGGATCTCATGGGTTGCTTCCCGAAGATTCACCGATGACGTATGACTCGCACTTTATTAATCTGAGATTAATTAGATGATAGAGAGAAAATTAATCTGGGATTAATTACGGAGATATTTTATCTAGGATAAAATATTATTTAAAAGAGAGAGAGCGATTAATTTGGAATTAATCGATAAATAATATATTTGATATATTATACGAAATTGGATTTCGACGCGGAATTAAAATTAGATTTTAATTCGGGCGAACGAGTTAATTTAGAATTAATTCGTTATCGATGTGAATAGTGATTTTGCTAGGCATAATTATTTAATTGCATCGCAACGGAAAATTCGTTAATTTGGAATTAGTGAACCCGAGCCCGGGAGTGTTTGCAGGCGCACTCCCATTGCGAATTTAAGTGCGGCCCACAAGTCACATCAAGCGTCAAATCACTTGTCACTTTGAGTGATGTGATTTCTAGTCACATTTGATGTGAATAGTTGATGGAAGTGGTTGTGGCTTTAAATGGCTTGACTTTTGGAAAGCAAAATTTTTTGGTAAATGAATTTTAAAATTCATTTTGTGTATTAGATACACAATTTCTCCAACAACCAACACAACACACTCAGTCTCTCCCTCCTCTCATCTCTCTTGGCCTAGGGCCATCTTTTTCCTCAAAATTTTGGTTTTACCGAGAGTTCAAGGAGATGCAAAGGGAAATTTTGCGGCAAAATTTCTGGAGTGCTAGCACACATTCAGAGTCTTGCGAAGGTGATAGGGAAACCCACCCGTGTGCATGGAATCACAACACAAAGCTTGGAGCTTGATGGAGGTGATGACCGAATTCATGGAGCTCAAAAATCTGTAAAAGCCGAGAACCTATGAGGGAAAAGCTTGAAGATTTTCGTTGTTCCTCGCGTCGCAAAAGCCGATCGATGTAAGTATGATTCCGCCATACTTTTTCAAGTATTCACATGTATGTTTCATTGCTTGATTTGATCCTGGGACCTTAGAGAAACCCAAAAATACTTTAAGGATCTAATCCTTAGATTTGTGTGTGAATAAATCAAAGAGAGTTGTGGATTACTCACATTGATCGGATTTAGGATTTCAAAAATTCATGGATGTAGAAGAAGCTCCAAGCCTTTGTAGAGTGTTTCCAAAACTTGGGTGAGTTTCCCTATCACCTTGATTCACTCATTATGTGCTAGCAAGAACAAAAAAAATGAAAGAAAATTTTGCCCTCCAAGGAAGCAAACTTTCGGCCATGGGAGAGCAAAAGAGAGAGATGAGTTTTTGTTTTTGTGTTTTGTTTTTCCAAAAAACCAATTACAAAAGTCAAACTCCAAAAATATATATATGCTTTACAAAAGGCAAAGTGTGTTATACAAGTTTCCAACAAAAGCCATCAATCACATCCATCACAAAAAGTTGATTAATGATGTAAGTGAAGTGTGCCCCACTTTAAATTCAAAATTTAAGTGGGCTTGCTCAACACACTTCGGGCATGGGTTCGTTTAATCCGATTAAACGAATTTTCCGTCGCGACGTAATTAAATCTAATTTAATTAAATAATAATACCCAGTAAAATTATTACGGAAGTCGCTTACAAATTAATTCCAAATTAATTCGTTCGCACAAATTAAAATCCAATTTTAATTCCGCATTGAAATCCAATTTCAATTAATATATCCGATATATTATTTTAGCCAAATTAATTAAATAGTAAAATATAATTTCATTATTAAATTCATTTTGCCGATTAATTCCAAATTAATCACGTTCTCTCCTCTCAACGAATTTAATCCCAGATAAATTCTCGACGCAATTAATACCAGATTAATTCTTTCTCTGATAATTAATTCCAGATTAATTCTTGCCGTAATTAATCCTAGATTAATTTTCTATCACATAATTAATCCCAGATTAATTCTCTATTCGATTCAAATCTCATCGGTGAATCTTTGGGAAGCGACCCAAGAGATCCATGGATATATTAGTAGTAAATACAATCATCAGACTATCCAAACACGTGCGTACCCGGTACCACGTTCTTACCGATTTACAAGACATGGTTGGCTTATAGCAAAGCACCGTGCCTACCCAATTCTCCATAAATATTCAATGAAGATTTTATAATCTTTATCAGTCGTAGTATACAGTGTATTACGTATTACGATCCAGTATCAGATGTCACATGCTAGGCCTAGGGCTGAAATTGTGTCTGCCCTGTACGAAGCATATATCGGATCACTAGCAACTAGTCTCTATAATCGGATAATCATGACCTTGTCATATTATCCCGATAGCTGGAGCATTTAAGAGTACCAGTTTTGTATCCCTGTGTGATCATCATCTCCATATGAATGAAGTGATACTTCCATCTGGACATCACACCCAATACATTACAATTCTCAGTAAACCTAGAAGAGGCGTACACAGAATCTGTTAAAGCCCCGGATGACCAAAACCAAAGCGCACAGATTGTCGTAAGTATTAGCGATGCAAGTCTCAAGTTAAGACCAAATACACCTACCCTGATTCGGATTCCCATAGACACATAGTCATACTACCAATGAGATTCTGAGGGTTCTATCCAGAGCGAAGCTGTTCCCATACCATCGGCAAACAGAACCCCATATTACACTTGCATAAGTATCCAATACTTAAATATATGAGAACTATACCGTTAAGCTTCCATAACGCGCACAAGTGCAATACTAGCCTATTCCGCATTATCGATGTCCAGTCTCGATAATACTACGACTATGGATATTTAATTATCAAATCTTTCGTGGATTAATATTGTCTCATATCTTATTAATCCTGAACTGATCATATGGACTTTTATCATTTATATATCCAAGTAATCCAATTACAAAATGATAAAATAGCAATTTTCTTTGTCATATAGTTAATTTGTATAAAGAACACCATGTCTTTTACAAATAATGATGCTATGGGTCATAATTGTCCAACAATCTCCCACTTGGCCTATAGCCAATCACTCAAATGTCTAACACTTGATCTATATACGGGTCACTCATGCTTATGCTGAGATATCGCTTTCGCCAGCGGATATGTAAAGTTATCATCTGAAACGATCTTTTTCATCTTCACATCCCCACGACGTATGATCTCACGAATCAGATGAAACAATTCAAAGTACATACTTGGATCATTGATGAGACCGTAATTCCTTAGCCTGTGCTGTAGCTCAGCTCAGTTGCTAACAAAACTAATTCTAATCCAATTAGGAATTTTGTAGATCCAAAATGCTTCTTTTGTTGCCTCAACCGCAACAATATAATCCGTTTTTGTTTAATTGGCAACAATATCTTGCTGATGAGTGGTAAATCTATCACTATTTCCCACTCATTTATCCTAATATTTTGTATAGTTTCTTGAGTCTTGTGAATATTTTGATATGTTTTGTGTTATTTTGTAGATAAATAAAATTCCAGGACATTCTGGAGGTGATTTGGGCCAAAACAGTGAAAATCGGCAAAAAAGGCATTTTGGTAATTTCCCGGGTCGCGACACCAGGACCTTCAGCGTCGCGACGCCTAACCTGCGCCGAACAGTGCTAACGTGCGCCGGGTCAACGGGTCAGAATTTGAGAAGTTTGACTTTGCTAACGTGCATCGTGACACGTGTCACCATCACAACCGATCTGCTAACGTGCGCCGTGCCACGTGTCATCATCATACGGTGCCGACACTCACAATTGCCACGTGTCATCCTATGTCATCGCCACGTCATCAGTCAACGAGTCAACCTTTGCCACGCGTCATGGCACGTCATCATCCACGTCAGCAGGTCAACCGAGTCAACACGCCACGTCATCATCAGCCAATCACGAAGTGACACGTGTCGCAATCTTATGGTGCCGATAGTCGTCATCGCCACATCAGCGCCACGTCAGCTTCATCATTGAGCTCTTAGCCGCCTCGCCACGTGTCGCCTTATCTTCTTATGCGAATCACCACGTGTCAAGCCGTCATTGTGCCACGATTCACTGTTCCAGCGTCGCGACGCCCGAGGCCTGTCCGCGCCTATAAATAGAGCTCGAAATTTCAGATTTCATTGTACCTTCCTCTCCCATTTCTTTGATGTAAATAGGGAGTTCTTCTCTCTCTAAATTTCTTTTAATTTAGTTTTGTAATTTTTAATTACGTTCTGTAATAATAGTAATTTTACTTTTGAATAGTAATAGTAATTTATTTTTACCTTTTACTTTTTACAGTTTTTACTATTTAATCATGAAGAGGTAACTTCCCTATGCTAGGGTGAAAGGTAATTCTCTTACTATTGCTATTTAGATTAATCTCCCTTAAAAATAATATATTTACTATTTAAAATTTGACTTAATCAGGATACTGCCAGATTGGTCGGTTGGTAATAAAATTCCTTTTCCGCCTTTATGGCTGGTTTATTTTGGTTCCGCCTTTATGGCTGGTTTATTTTGGTTCCGCCTTTATGGCTGGTTGGACTTAAATTGACTTAATCAGGTTACCGCCTATATGGCTGGTTGGTAATATTCACAAGTTTATATATTATTTTACTGGGAGATATCTAAATCAGTAGTAGTAGAAATAATTCCTTTTACCTTAGCATTTTATTTTATTTTACTTTTAAGATTTTACTTTACTGCAATTACTTTTCAGCATTGTTACTTTATGGTTTTTACTTTTAAGTTTTTACTAGCCCTAGTTATGTGTCGTAACTAAGTTAGTTATCTAGGGTTGTGATGAAATCCAATATCACCGGTTTATAAGGGTTAGATTATAATTTGGGTAATATAAAGATTTATTTATTGAGTCTTAATCTTAATGCTCTTTAATTAACTGGCCATTAATTAAATTGATTAGGTAAACTTAAAATGAACTAGACATATGGATTTTAAGTTTAAGACCTTAGACTCAATAGCCCACGATCTTCCTTGAGGATAGATAACCCTTTTAATAGATTTCCTTAGAGGATAGGAACATACTTTTCGGTCGGGGTAGCCATAATTGGAACTTAATCTTAATGAATCTAGGTAATTTGGTTGACATAGACATATGGTTCAATTGGATTATACTAGGTATTTGTAATTGACCATCGGAAGAGGCTTTTACATAATTTAGTGTTCCAGGTTAATAAATCAATATATTACCCAACTATAAGATAATCACTTCATCTTTAATTAATATTGGAATAAATCACAACCCTAGATAGTTTTTAATATTGAATTTTCTTAAAATCTACTTTCAAACAATTTTATTTACTTGTCTTTAAATTTAGAATCGTCGTCATTTCAAATCAATTAAACAACCTGTTAGATACTGGTAATCATTTGACCTCATAATATTAATAGTTGAGATATTAAGTCCTCTTGGGATCGATACTTTTTATACTACTTGAACGATACGTACGCTTGCGTTATACGTGTGTGGTTACGCCGGTCAAGTTTTTGGCGCCGTTGCCGGGGACTTATTTATCTTTTATTATTAGTTTAGGGGTTAGATACTTTTACTTGTATCTAATTTCTTTTTACTTATTGTTATTGTTTTCTTGTGTTTCAGGTGCTCAGAAACTACATGAGACGAACCAGAAGCTTTGAACTCCGACCGCTTGACCTGGAAATTGAAAGAACTATCAGACAGTTGAGAATGGAAAGGCGAGAAGCCCAAGAAGCTTTAGTCAACATGGAACCTGAACCTTTGGAGGTTGCACCACCAATTCCTATTCGAGACAGAACCATTCCGGTGGTTGACAGACTCATTTCATGTATTGTACTTCCTCCCTTACCAGCAAATGCAGGAGACATCAAAACATGCATTCAGATGATTCAGCAGTCAGTTCAGTTTGGAGGAAATGCAACTGAAGATCATAATGCTCACATCAGCAACTTCTTGGAAGTTTGTGGCACTTTCAATTACAACCGAGAAGCTGAAGAAGCAATGAGACTGCGTGTCTTCCCATACTCCTTGAAGGACAGAGCTAAAGCTTGGCTACATTCATTACCAGCAGGTTCTATCACAACATGGAACACCTTAGCCACCAAATTTCTTGCAAAGTACTTTCCACCAGCCAGAACCGGAAAGCTGAGGAATGACATCACATCCTTTGTGCAACAAGACTCAGAAACTCTCTACGAAGCTTGGGAAAGGTACAAAGATTTACTCCGGAAATGTCCACACCATGAGATTCCAAAATGGCTTCAAGTCCAAACATTCTATAATGGACTTTCTGGAATAATGAGAACCACAATTGATGCTGCTGCTGGAGGAGCTTTGATGGCTAAAGGAGAAGATCAAGCCTGGGAACTAATCGAAGAAATGGCCAACAACAATTCCTTGTGGCCAACTGAAAGGAGCATGATCCAAAGAATTGCAGGATTTTATGAAAGTGGAGCCAATACAGCAGTCAACACCAAGCTAGATCAAATATGCAAATTCATGGAGACTCTTACCACTGGATCCACAAGTTCACCATATGGAGGAGCACCAGAATCAAACCAACTTGAAGAAACGGTGAATTTTGTCAACAATTTATATAGACGGGGGAACAATCCATATTCCAACACCTACAACCCAGGGTGGAGGAATCATCCTAATTTTTCATGAAGCAACAATTCAGGCCAACAGCGGAACTATCCACCACCTGTATTCCAGCAACAGAACAAAGGCCAGGAACAGGCAAATGAACCAGGAATAGCAGAAGTGCTGGCTCAGTTAAAAAAGTATGATGCCATCTTTCAGAGCCAATCAGCTTCCATCAAAGCACTGGAGAATCAAATTGGACAACTGGCCAATGCTCAGAGTTACAGACCACCAGGAAATCTTCCCAGCAACACAGAACCCAATCCAAGGAACCGAGGGAAGGAGCAATGTCAAGCCATTATTTTGAAAAGCGGTACTAAAATCAACAAAGATGTTGGAATCCAGATGTCCCAAGAAGAAGTTCCAAATGAAGCTGAGAAACAGATGGAGGAAAAAGAACCAAAGGAAAAAGAACCAGAAAGAATCATTCCACCTCCACCTTTTCCTCAGCGTCTTCAGAAAAACAAACTGGACAAGCAGTTTGCTCGGATCCTTGAGGTTTTCAAAAAGCTGCACATCAACATCCCATTTGCAGAAGCCTTGGAAGAAATGCCCAGTTATGTCAAATTCATGAAAGATATTCTTTCACGAAAATGGAGATTGGGAGACTACGAAACAGTAGGATTAAAAGAAGAATGCAGCGCCATCATTCAGAGGAAACTTCCCCCGAAGTTGAAAGATCCTGGCAGTTTCACAGTTCCATGCACCATTGGAGAACATTACATCGGTAAGGCTTTATGTGATTTAGGAGCCAGTGTTAACTTGATGCCTTTTTCTATTTACAGGAAACTGCAGATTGGAGAAGCAATGCCTACCTCAGTTTCATTACAACTTGCTGACCGAACACTTGCATTTCCAAGAGGTGTTGTTGAAGATGTGCTGGTGAAAGTAGACAAACTAATTCTCCCAGCAGATTTCATCATCCTTGACATGGAAGAAGACAAAGAAATACCTATCATTCTTGGGAGACCATTATTGGCTACAGGTAAAACTGTGATTGATGTGCAAAAAGGAGAACTAACCATGAAAGTACAGGACCAAGAAGTGACCTTTAATGTTTTCAAAGCCATGAAATTCCCGAGTGATGAAAAGGAAGAAGAATGCTTCAGATTTGATGTTGTTGAAAGTATCGTTCAAAATACTGAACCAAATCCCACAGATACACTTGAAGCTTGCATCACCAACATGACTGATAGTGAGCTAGATGCTGAAATCTTGGAATGTATCAACTACCTTGACAAACCATTCCGATTCAAAGGAACACCACCAGTTGAAAGCTTGGAATTGCCAAAGAAAGATCGAATCAAGCCTTCGATTGAAGAACCACCACAGCTGGAGCTGAAGTCACTTCCGAGCCATCTCAGGTATGCATTTCTTGGAAACTTGTCTGAATTACCTGTTATTATTTCTTCTTCACTAACATTGGATCAGGAAGAAAAGCTACTGAGAGTATTACGAGAGCACAAAAGAGCCATTGCCTGGACTATAGCAGACATTCGAGGCATTAGTCCATCATTTTGCATGCACAAGATTCTGATGAATGATGAATACAAACCTACAGTAGAGCATCAACGAAAACTCAATCCAATCATGAAGGAAGTTGTGAAGAAAGAAATCATCAAATGGTTGGATGCTGGCATCATTTATCCCATCTCAGATAGCACTTGGGTGAGTCCTATGCAGTGTGTACCAAAGAAAGGAGGAATTACGGTGGTCACCAATGAAAAGAACGAGCTAATCCGAACAAGAACGGTGACTGGATGGAGAGTATGCATGGACTACAGGAAACTTAACAAAGCCACGAGGAAGGACCATTTTCCGCTACCATTCATTGACCAGATGTTAGACAGATTGGCGGGACATGAATTCTATTGCTTTCTCGACGGATATTCAGGGTACAATCAAATTGCCATCGCCCCAGAAGATCAGGAGAATACCACATTTACATGTCCCTATGGTACTTTTGCTTTCCGCAGGATGCCATTTGGATTATGTAATGCCCCCGCCACTTTTCAGCATTGCATGATGGCCATATTCTCAGACATGCTGGAGCAGAATATGGAGGTTTTTATGGATGATTTTTCTGTGTTTGGAGATTCTTTTGACCATTGTTTTGCAAAATTTGGAACATGTGTTACAAAGGTACAAAGATACAAACCTGGTACTCAATTTGGAGAAATGCCACTTCATGGTGCAAGAAGGCATTGTTCTTGGACACCGGATCTCACAAAAGGGAATCGAGGTAGACAAAGCAAAGATCGAGACAATTGAGAAACTACCTCCACCAACATCAGTAAAAGGCATTCGGAGTTTTCTCGGACATGCAGGATTTTACAGGAGATTTATCAAAGAATTTTCCAAAATTGCAAAACCTCTTTGCAATTTTTTGGAAAAGGATATGCCTTTCAACTTCACCAAATAATGCCATGAAGCTTTTGAAATCTTAAAACAAAAGCTGGTCTCTGCCCCCATCATAATAGCACCAGACTGGACCCTTCCATTTGAGGTAATGTGTGATGCTAGTGATTTTGCTGTAGGTGCAGTTTTGGGACAACGCAAAGCAAAGATTTTCCACACCATTTACTACTCCAGCAGAACTTTGAATGAAGCTCAACTCAACTACACAACCACTGAAAAGGAGTTGCTCGCAGTTGTGTACGCTTTTGACAAATTCTGCTCCTATCTGTTGGGTCCCAAAGTGGTGGTCTACACAGATCATTCAGCAATCAAATATCTGATCACAAAGAAAGATGCCAAACCCAGATTGATCCGTTGGATACTTCTTCTGCAAGAATTTGACGTGGAGATTCGAGACAGGAAAGGAACAGAAAACCAGGTGGCAGATCATTTATCGAGGCTCGAGAATGGAGAAACAGCTGGCAAAGAATTATCAATCAAAGAAACTTTTCCAGATGAACATCTGTTTGCCATGAAACAACAGGAAATCCCTTGGTATGCTGACTATGTCAACTACATTGTGTCAGGAAAATGGCCGTTGGAATGGACAACTCAGCAACGGAAGAAGTTCTTCAAAGAAGTCAAGCACTATGTCTGGGATGAGCCGTACCTGTTCAAACGGTGTGCTGATCAATTATTGAGACGGTGTGTTCCACAGGAGGAGGTCAACAGTGTTCTGCAACACTGTCATTCATCACCATACGGCGGACACTTCAGCGGAAACAAAACTGTAGCAAAAGTTCTTCAATCAGGTTTGTTCTGGCCCACACTTTTTAAAGATGCTTATCTTTTTGCTTTTCAATGTGACAGGTGCCAGAGAACGGAGAATATTTCGAGGAGAAATGAAGGACCGTTGCAAAACATCTGGAAGTAGAGATATTCGATGTATGGGGTATTGATTTCATGGGACCCTTTGTTCCATCATTTGGAAACCTGTACATCCTGGTTGCTGTAGACTACGTCTCCAAATGGGTTAAAGCAATTGCACTACCATCCAATGATTCAAAAGTGGTGATCAAATTCCTGAAAAAGAACATTTTCACTCGGTTTGGAACACCTCGAGCAATCATCAGCGATGGTGGCTCTCATTTCTGCAACAAATACTTCGATGCACTCCTATCCAAATACGGAGTTACTCACAAGATTGCCACTGCTTACCATCCACAGTCAAATGGACAAGTTGAGGTTTCAAACAGGGAGATCAAGAGAATCCTAGAAAGAACCGTTGGATCAACAAGGAAGGACTGGTCAACAAAACTAGATGATGCATTATGGGCCTACCGAAAAGCTTACAAGACACCCATTGGTATGTCCCCATATTGTTGGTGTTCGGGAAAGCATGCCATCTGCCAGTTGAGCTTGAACACAAGGTGTACTGGGCACTGAAGAAGTTGAATCTTGATTCACAAGCGCTGCAGGAGAGAAAAGACTTCACCAACTCAATGAATTGGAGGAATTTCGCCTACAGGCTTATGAGAATGTCAAATTGTACAAGGAAAATACCAAAAAATGGCATGACCGAAAAATAGTGCATAGACAATTGGAACCAAGGCAGCAGGTGTTGTTGTACAACTCGAGGCTGAATCTTTTCCCTGGAAAGTTGAAATCTAGGTGGTCTGGACCATTTGTGATCACTCAGGTTTTACCATATGGAGCTGTTAAGTTACTGGATCCCAATACCAAGCAACACATTCAAAGTTAACAGTCAGCATGTCAAGCACTACTGGGGAGAATCATTTGAGCGACAAAAAGAAAGTGTCAAACTTTCAGATCCAGCATAAACGTTCGAGCAGTCACGTCTAGCTGACGACGTTAAACTTAGCGCTCGCAGGGAGGCAACCCATGCAATTTTTGTATATATTGTGATTTGGTGTGATTTAATTTTGTGTGTTTAGTTTTTACAGATTAAGTCATTTTAGATGGAAGAAGCTCTCGCAAATCTTCACAAGCAATTTCCTTCTCTCCCTCAAAAATCTTTGATGAAAGTCTACAAAGCTCGCTTGGAACGGATGAGGTTATGACGATCTATGGTGTTCCCAATGACATTCGTTGGGTAATTGAAGCACGAGTCTGATTGGCAGGTGAGTCTTCTGACTAATTTATTTCACATCTGCCTGGTTTTGGAAGAAGCACCTATGCAAAGAAACGAAGAGCTAAGCAAATGGGTGTTTGTTAGAAATGTGCACGTTGGAATTGCAATACTCGTTGTCGCTCTTTAGGAATGGTGTCTGTTAATCGCGAAGACAAAATTAAATTCATTAGGGATGGCTTGAGTAAGGAGTCTTTAGATGATATATCTTCGACTCTTGAGACGCATCCCAGTGGATATGTTCACATAGACTTTCGCAGATTACATACACAATTTCAAAAAGAAAGACAACAGTTAAGTCTTGGGAATCTGACTCAAAAACCCCTGTTTGCCAATTTATAAGAAAATTGGATGGAAAGCTTGTCCCTGACGCATAGACGTTAATCAAGCTGTAAATTCTGTACATATTATATCTCTTCGTCTTTTCTAATAATTGTGATTTGTTTTGTTGTTTTCTTTTATTTCCTCCTGACAGGATCCAGATCTTGTTGACTATCACGATCTATTTTACTATTTCGCTACTAATCGTCCTTTGGAAGATACTTGTGCGTTTTTACTCACCCTTTCAGGTATTTAAATTCAACTCATCATTGCACTTTTGAAGACATCCAGAGTAAAAAATGGAAGCCACTTCAAGAAGACGAGTTGAAAACATTTGTGTGTTTTGGCGGTAGTATTGTTGGTACTAAACCACAATACATAGAAGCAGCACATGAATTGGGTCGAGTCTTAGCTGCAAGGAATGCACTTAATATATGGCGGAGGTAATCTCGGACTTATGGGGATCGTTTCAAAGGCCGTACAGGAAGGAGGCAGTCACGTTTTGGGAATCATCCCAAAACCCTTGGCAGAGGCAAATCTTATTAGATCATCAAACGAAGAGGAACTGATCGTGCCAGGTATGTCTGAACGACTGGTAGAAATGATTAACCGTGCTGATGCTTTTATCGCTTTGCCAGGTGGCTTGGGCACATTGGAGGAAATTTTTATAGTACTATATTGGGCGAACCTGAACATACACCATAAACCGCTTGGACTTTTTAATGTTGATGGATTTTATGATTTCCTTTGTGTGTTTCTTGATGATGCCCGAAGAAATGGGTTCGTGTCAAAACCTATGAAAGAACTTATATTCACTGCCAGAACTGCTCCAGGTCTAATTGACCAACTCATAGCCTATGAACCAAAAGTTGACCCTATCATTTCAAAGATAAATTGGTCCGAGGACGATCGTGGTAAGAGGCGTCGAATTAATCTGGATCTTAACCTTTAATTTCCAGTAAAATTTCAGCGAACCAGGTATTATCTTCTAAACTTTTCTTCTACTGTTTTAGACATTGGGGACAATGTCTCATTTAGGTTGGGGGAGGAAATTAGTTGATTATATCTTGTTTTTAGTTGTATTTTTTTTGTTTTTGTTCCAATTTTTCACAAAATACAAAAAAAATTGAAATTTTTCAAAAATTACAAAAATATTTTGTGTTTTTTGTGTTTTTGTTTTGACTAAAAAGGTGAAATTGGTAAAGGATAGCTGAGTAAGGAGTTTCCACTCCTGAGACGTATCTCAAACCTATTTCGAAACAAGTTAATTTTTTTTATCTCCTTTTAAATTATTTAATTTGTGAATTCTCCATAACACTGACTAAAATGAATCTTCATATGATCAGTTGACAGGTATTATAAACATACATAGTAACATACAGACATGAGCTAAATTGAAAAGTCTGTAATATTCAGTGCTCTAGTTTAATTGGAGGAAGCATCTCAAAAAGCAATGGGGTAAAAAAAAAATCCGAGATCCGAGTTATTGAGTCTGTAAGAGTGTTTTAACACCTAGTGCCCTAAAACCAACTGGTTTGGGAGTCACTGGCCCAAAGCTCCCTACATGGATCAAAGATGCTGCAAAAATATATATATATATCTGAAGTCTGAGTAATTAAGTCCGTAGGGGTGTGCCCTAAATCCAACTGGTTTGGGAACCACCGACCCAAAACTCGTTACATAGATGGAAGATATTGTATATAAATAAAAAAGAGAAAAAAAAAAAAGCAAGAAAAATCAGAAAAATCAGAAAAATTATTCCATTGCTACAAAAGGTGTGTATTCTGATAGAACTTTAGGACAAAAATATTACTCTCTTATCAACTGCACTTATGACTATTGTGGGCAAAAATGAGTTGATTAATATTTTGTTAGCTGTGTATATGAAGAATGGTAAAAATAATCGGAGAATTTACTTATTCGGTAATTTAGAAAGAAACAAAACAACTAGTAATTTGGAGTAGAAGTTTCACCTGATTAGTCACTAACTTCTTTATTCTCTTTTCGCTTGTCTTTTTGCTTTTGTGTGCATTAGTTTCACTACCTTTTTACTTTTGTAAAAGGTTTGTGGGTATCATTGCTGTAAACCCTCACGAGACTACACTCGTCCACTAGGGACACCTAGGGGTTTTAAGGCTTGTTGCATACACTAAATGCAACCGTGATCCCTACGAAAGTGGCTTAGTTAAATTTTAAAGATGTTTATGTTATTTTATTCCATGTTTTGCTTGAGGACTAGCAAAATGTTAGGTTTGGGGGTGTGATGAGTGGTAAATCTATCACTATTTCCCACTCATTTATCCTAATATTTTGTATAGTTTCTTGAGTCTTGTGAATATTTTGATATGTTTTGTGTTATTTTGTAGATAAATAAAGTTTCAGGACATTCTGGAGGTGATTTGGGCCAAAACAGTGAAAATCGGCAAAAATGGCATTTGGTAATTTCCCACGTCGCAACGCCAGGACCTTCAGCGTCGCGACGCCTAACATGCGTCGAACAGTGCTAACATGCCCGGGTCAACGGGTCAGAATTTGAGAAGTTTGACTTTGCTAACGTGCGTCGTGACACGTGTCACCATCACAACCGATCTGCTAACGTGCGCCGTGCCACGTGTCATCATCCTACGGTGCCGACACTCAAAATTGCCACGTGTCATCCTATGTCATCGCCACATCATCAGTCAACGAGTCAACATTTGCCACGCGTCATGGCACGTCATCATCCACGTCAGCAGGTCAACCGAGTCAACACGCCACGTCATCATCAGCCAATCACGAAGTGACACGTGTCGCAATCTTATGGTGCCGATAGTCGTCAGCGCCATATCAGCTTCATCATTGAGCTCTTAGCCGCCTCGCCACGTGTCGCCTTATCTTCTTATCCGAATCACCACGTGTCAAGCCGTCATTGTGCCACGATTCACTGTTCCAGCGTCGCGACGCTGAACCCTTCCAGCGTCGCGACACCCGAGGCCTATCCGCGCCTATAAATAGAGCTCGAAATTTCAGATTTCATTTTACCTTCCTCTCCCATTTCTTTGATGTAAATAGGGAGTTCTTCTCTCTCTAAATTTCTTTTAATTTAGTTTTGTAATTTTTAATTACGTTCTGTAATAATAGTAATTTTACTTTTGAATAGTAATAGTAATTTATTTTTACCTTTTACTTTTTACAGTTTTTACTATTCAATCATGAGGAGGTAACTTCCCTATGCTAGGGTGAAAGGTAATTCTTTTACTATTGCTATTTAGATTAATCTCCCTTAAAAATAATATATTTACTATTTAAAATTTGACTTAATCAGGATACCCAGATTGGTCGGTTGGTAATAAAATTCCTTTTCAGCCTTTATGGCTGGTTTATTTTGGTTCCGCCTTTATGGCTGGTTTATTTTGGTTCCGCCTTTATGGCTGGTTGGACTTAAATTGACTTAATCAGGTTACCGCCTATATGGCTGGTTGGTAATATTCACAAGTTTATATATTATTTTACTGGGAGATCTAAATCAGTAGTAGTAGAAATAATTCCTTTTACCTTAGCATTTTATTTTATTTTACTTTTAAGCTTTTACTTTACTGCAATTACTTTTCAGCACTGTTACTTTATGGTTTTACTTTTAAGTTTTTACTAGCCCTAGTTATGTGTCATAACTAAGTTAGTTATCTAGGGTTGTGATGAAATCCAATATCACCGGTTTATAAGGGTTAGATTATAATTTGGGTAATATAAAGATTTATTTATTGAGTCTTAATCTTAATGCTCTTTAATTAACTGGCCATTAATTAAATTGATTAGGTAAACTTAAAATGAACTAGACATAGGGATTTTAAGTTTAAGACCTTAGACTCAATAGCCCACGATCTTCATTGAGGATAGATAACCCTTTTAATAGATTTCCTTACAGGATAGGAATATACTTGTCGGGCGGGGTAGCCATAATTGGAACTTAATCTTAATGAATCTAGGTAATTTGGTTGACATAGACATATGGTTCAATTGGATTATACTAGGTATTTGTAATTGACCATCGGAAGAGGCTTTTACATAATTTAGTGTTCCAGGTTAATAAATCAATATATTACCCAACTATAAGATAATCACTTCATCTTTAATTAATATTGGAATAAATCACAACCCTAGATAGTTTTTAATATTGAATTTTCTTAAAATCTACTTTCAAACAATTTTATTTACTTGTCTTTAAATTTAGAATCGTCGTCATTTCAAATCAATTAAACAACCTGTTAGATACTGGTAATCATTTGACCTCATAAAATTAATAGTTTAGATATTAAGTCCTCGTGGGATCGATACTTTTTATACTACTTGAACGATACGTACGCTTGCGTTATACGTGTGTGTTTACGCCGGTCACTTGCTTGGAAGATTTCCAGCTCATTGTTCCATTGTTCAAACAAAATACGTACCCTTATTGCGACTCAAAGTCGTCTTTATTGTTTTGGAAACTTACAACGGTGAACCCAATCACTTCAAGTTCTCATTCTCTATATATTAAGAATGCATCATTAGTTCGTCTAAGATACTCAAGGATGTTCTTAACATCAATCCAGTGACCATCACCTGGATTGGACTGATTGTGACTCCACATGCTCAAAGCATATGAGACACCAGGTGGCGTACATATCTTTCAATGTACGGGTTCTCGGAGAGTGCCTAAAACTTTTAGATCTATCCCAGTAGATCCTTATTCCTAGAATAAAGGTTTCTTCTCCCAAGTATTTCATGGAGAATTTTAATGAAAGCCAAACTTTCACCGATTGTAGTATGGGAATGTTATTGCTAAAAAAACATTACATCATCAATGTATAGGACAATCATTGTCACTACGCTGCCACTAACCTTCTTATATACACAAGAATAATCTTTGTTTTGAATGAAATCATATACCATTATGATCTCATCAAAATGTCGGTTTCAAGAATGCAATGCTTGCTTTAATCTATAAATGAATCAATTTAATCTTGCAAACCTTGTTTGCATGTTTCGGGATGACAAAACCGTCAGGATGTTGTAAACATCCTCCAAAAGGTTTCCATTAAGAAAAACGGTTTTGACATCCATCTTCCATATATCATAAACAAAATATTTAGCCCTAGCAAGCATTATCCGAATGGATTTAATCATGGAAACTGGTAAAAGGTTTCGTCGTAATAAACACCATGTTGATGACGATACCCTTTCGCTACAAGCCTAGCTTTGTACGTTTGTTTGTTGCCATCCATGTCTGTCTTCATCATGAAGACTCACCAATAGGCACAATGCCATCTGGTACATCAACCAGTGTCCAAACGTGGTTGGTATACATGGAATCCATTTCAGACATCATGGTGTTGGACAATTATGACCCATAGCGTCACTATTTGTACAGATCATGGTGTTGTTGTACAAATTAACTATGTGACAAAGGAAATTGCTCTTTTATCATTTGTGATTAGATCACCGAGATATATAAATGATAGAAGGTCCATGTGATTAGTTCCTGGATTGAGATGATATGAGACAGTATCAATCCATGAAGGTTTAATCATTAAACATCCATAGTTAGAGTATTATCGAGATTGGACATCGATAATGCGAAAAAGACTAGTATTACAGTTATGCGCGTTGTGAGGGAATAAAGACATAGTTCTCATATATTTGGGTATAGGATACTCATGCAAGTGTAATAGGAGGTTGTGTTTACCGATGGAACGGAAACAGCTTCGCACTTGATAGACCCCTCGGAATTCCATTGGTAGTATGACTATGTGTCAATGGAAGTCCGAAATCAGGGTGGGTGTATTTGGTCTTAACCTGAGACTTGTACCGCTAATACTGGCGACAATCAATATACTTTGGTTTTAGGTCATCCAGCGCTTTAACAGGTTCTGTGTACGCCTCTGCTGGGTATATTGAGAATCGTAGTGTGTTGGGTGTGATGTCGAGACAGAAGTATCACTCCAGTCATAGTGGAGATGATGGTCATGTAGGATAGGGAACTGGTTCTCTTATGTACTGCAGTCATCGGGATAAAATGACTAGGTCATGTTTATCCGATTATAGAGACTAGTTACTAGAGATCTGATATTTGCTTCGTACCGGGCAGACACAATTCCAGCCCCAGACATAGCATGTGACATCCGATACTGGATCGTAATACGCAATACTACGTATACTACACCTGATATACATCATATATTCCTGTAAGGATATTTCTGGAGAATTGGGTAGGCATGGCGCTTTGCTAGAAGCCAACCTTGTCTTGTAAATCGGTAAAAACGTAGTACTAGGTACGTACGTGTTCGGATAGTCCAACGACCGGATTTAGTGCCAACATATCCGGGGATCTCATGGGTCGCTTCCCGAATATTCACCGATGACGTATGACTAGCACTTTATTAATCTGTGATTAATTAGATGAGAGAGAAAATTAATCTGGGATTAATTAAAGAGAGAGAACGATTAATTTGGAATTAATCGACAAAATAATATATTTGATATATTATACGAAATTGGATTTCGACGCGGAATTGAAATTAGATTTTAATTCGGGCAAACGAGTTAATTTAGAATTAATTTGTCAGCGACGTGAATAGTGATTTTGCTAGGCATAATTATTTAATTACGTCGCAATGTAAAATTCGTTAATTTGGAATTAGCGAACCCGAGCCCGGGAGTGTTTGCGGGCGCATTCGCATTTCGAATTCAAGTGCGGCCCACAAGTCACATCAAGCGTCAAATCACTTGTCACTTTGATTGATGTGACATCTAATCACTTGATTGAGTGAATAGTGATGGGAGTTGATGGTGGTGGTTGTTGGCTTTATTGTTTTGACTTTTGGAAAGCTAAAATTTTGGTAATTGAATTTTGAATTCAATATTTGTGTATTAGATACACATTTATCTAACAACACACTTCTCTCAATTTCTTCCTCTCTCTCACGGCCACAAGGCCAATTTTCTCTCTTCATTTTCTGGTTTCACCGTGAATGGAAGGAGAAGAATAGGTGATTTTTACGAAAAAAATTACTGAGTGCTAGCACACTTCCGGAGTCTTGCGAATGTGATAGGGAAACCCACCCGTGGGCATGGAATGCACACCAAGCTTGGAGCTTGGAGATGACCGAAAATGGAACAAATGGAGGCCAAAAATTTGCACTGCCGTGAGCTTCCAAGAAAGGCAGAAAAATTTTTGTTCTTCGTCGCATCGCTCAACCGATCAATGTAAGTATTTCGCAACTTCTTTGTTGTGTTCGCACATGTGTTTCTTGCATAAAACGATCCCGGTTAGACCGTAGAAATCCAACAATGGTATCAGAGCAAGTAAAGCATGAAACTTGAACTTAGGGTTAAAATTGGGCAAAATTGATTTGAGCATGTTTGAGTGAAATTGGATGTTTGAGTATGCTTAAATTGTGATAACATGGTGTTATGCATTGTCAATTTCATGAATTTTGAATTGGACAAATTTTCCCAAAATCTATTGGCTTGGCCGAGAGGTTGATAAACCCTAATGTCTTGGTATTTTTTATTTCGTTGATCATTGGATGACTTGAAACGATTGGGAATGTTGATTGTGGATTTAATTGGATTGAGTTCGAATCGGACATAAAAATACCCAAAATGCCGAGACTACTATAGCATGAAATGGGTTTGATTTTGATTAAAATGTGTTGGACATGTTTTGATGCTAATGAGCATAATTAATTAGGCTAATTGGTGTTTTGGAAATATTGATTTGGTTGATTAATTATGGCTTACACTTTGAGTAATTAAATTGTGAAATTGGAATTTTGGAATTTAATTATGTTGGGCCAAATTTGGAATTGTTGGACAATTATGACCCATAGCATCACTATTTGTACAGATCATGGTGTGGTTGTACTTATTAACTATGTGACAAAGGAGATTGCACTCTTATCATTTGTGATTAGATCACCTAGATGTATAAATGATAGGAGATCCTTATGATTTGTTCCTGGATTAAGAATGCTATGAGACAGTATCAGTCCACGAAGGATAAATCATTAAATATCCCTAGTCAGAGTATTATCGAGATCGGACATCGATAAATATGTAAAAGACTAGTATTACACTTGTGCGCGTTGTGAGGGCATAACGACATAGTTCTAATATATTTGAGTATAGGATACTCATGCAAGTGTAATAGGAGGTTGTGTTTTACCGATGGTACGGGAAACAGCTTCGTTCTGGATAGACCCCCTCGGAATTCCATTGGTAGTATCACTATGTGTCTATGGAAGTCCGAAATCAGGGTAGGTGTATTTGGTCTTAACCTGAGACTTGCACCGCTAATACTTGCGACAATCAATATACTTTGGTTGTGGTCGTCCAGGGTTTTAACCGGTTTATGTGTACGCCTCTTCTGGGTATATCGAGAATCGTAGTGTATTGGGTGTGATGTCAAGACGGAAGTATCACTCCAGTCATATGGAGATGATGGTCACGTAGGATACGGGACTAGTTCTCTTAAATGTTGCAGCTATCGGGATATTATGACTAGGTCATGTATATCCGATTATAGAGACTAGTTACCAGACATCCGATATGTACTTCGTACGGGGCATACACAATTCCAGTCCCAGGCCTAGCACGTGATCATCCGATACTGGATCAACATACGCAATACTACGTATACTACGCCTGATATAGATCTTATATTCTTGTAAGGATATTTCTGGAGAATTGGGTAGGCATGGCGCTTTGCTAGAAGCCACCTTGTCTTGTAAATCGGTATAAACGTAGTACTAGGTACTTACGTGTTCGGATAGTCCGACGATCGAATTTACTGCCAACATATCCGGGGATCTCATGGGTCACTTTCCGAAGATTCATCGATGACGTATGACTCGCACTTTAATTAATCTGGGATTAATTAGATGAGAGAGAAAATTAATCTGGGATTAATTGCGGAGATATTTTATCTGGGATAAAATATCAATTAAAGAGAGAAAACAATTAATTTGGAATTAATCGATAAATTAATATATTCGATATATTAAACGAAATTGGATTTCGACGCAGAATTGAAATTAGATTTTAATTCGAGCGAACGAATTAATTTAGAATTAATTCGTTAGCGATGTGAATAGTGATTTCGCTAGGCATAATCATTTAATTACATCGCAACAGAAAATTCGTTAATTTGGAATTAGCGAACCCAAGCCCGGGATTGTTTGCGAGCACATTCGCATTTCGAATTCGAGTGCGGCATGCAAGTCAAATCAAGCGTCAAATCATTAGTCACATCAAGCGTCAAATCACATGTCACTTTGAGTGATGTGACAATTGATTGATTGATTGATGTGAGTTGATGGATAGCATTTAATGCTATTTTGGAGCCAAAATTTGTGTGTTGACTTTTGGAAAGCTTTTACACAAATTTTTGGTATAAGTTTAATATTGATTTTGGAAATCAAATAAGCAAATACACATCCATCTCTCTCTCTCTTGGTTCACGATTTTGGGAGCCAAAATCTTCATCTCTCTCACGCCCATGGAAGGCTTTTTTCTCTTCTGGTTTCATCAAGAGCTAGCACTCCGAGAGACATGCGAAGGTGATAGGGAAGTCCACCCATGAGCTTGGAATCAACACAAGCTTGAAGCTTGCCTTGAAGATGATTCAAAGCCGAATTTGGAGGAGGACAAAAGGTGGACTGCTGTGAGCTGTGACAGTGGGCAGAAACCATATTTTTGTTGGTCATCGCGTCGCTCAACCGATCGATGTGAGTATTCCGCAACTCCCTCGTTGTATTCGCACTTATTTTATGCTTCGTATTCGATCCTCGGGGCCGTAGAAACTCCAACATGAATTGGGCTTTAAAGTTTGTAATTGGGCTTAATGGGCTTGGTTGTACCAAGATGGGTTTAGGCTAAATTGTTTGGATCCAATTAGGCCTAAAACCATTTCCATAAAGTCCAATTATGACTTAATGGACCTTAATATTTTATTTGGGCCTAATGGGCCTAAATTGGTTTCTTGGCATATAAGGGTGATTCCTTAAATGGGCTTTGGTATTTGGGTTTGACCCATATTGACCAAAAGTCCATGCCTTAAGAAATTAATTGAAAGCCCATTGGACTTTAATTAAATTAACATTGGATGTTAATCGGGCTTTGAGACCCGTAACAGTTAGATTTAGAATCTAAATCGTAAAGGTTCGTTAATAAAGTGTAATATTTAATTTGGAATTAAATAAATGAATTAGTATTAAATACATATTAAATTGGATTTAATGTTGTAGTTTAATTTAATTCAAGAATTCGTACTTTGAGTACTTATTCGCAAAATGAGCCGGACTCGCGCAAAATCAAATCGTTGTTTGAAAATTGGATGGTCATTAATTATCAGATTAATTAATTGGATTAGATTGATTGATAACATGCTTGTGTGAATACATGGTTGCGATGCATGAATAATGTATATCAGATGGATATTAGATGGGTGGGGCAATTTTGGAAATTGTTGTAATAAATTTAGAATTTATTAATTGGACCTGCGTGTCCAGCCTATTACCTCCTTACTCTGTGTATTTCTCTTCTCACCTATTCCCCTCAATGTAAATGAGGTTTCTTTAGAAGTGTTATGTAACGGGTAGATGTAATACTTGGGCTAGCGGGAGAGAGGAAATTGAGATATTTGTTCTAGGAACAATGTGTTAAGTATCCATCCGCATATCGTTATTATTTTATTTACGTGCCTAATTATGTGTTTAGAATGCATGTTTAAGGGTCTGTGATGATGAGACCTAAACAAAGATAATAAATTGGTTGCCAATTTCCACGCGAAAAACCCTCACATAATATTAAGCGTTTTTCCTTCCATTGAGTGATTCTTACTCAAGATCCAAGACTGGAATTGGTTTGTTGGCCAAAGTCAAGGCCTTTGTCCGTCGAGGATGTGTTTGAATCATGAAGGCTTTATTCCATATCGGTGTCTTGTCCAAGTTGTGATTTGTTTGCCAAAGTCAAGATCACTTCTTGTCCATCGACATTGATTACGAAGCTTTCCAAGGTCAATGGGTCACGCTTAACTGGGATCACTAAGTTTGTTGTGCCAAAGCCAAGGCTTAGTTGACTCAGAGGAAAATGGTTAGGTAATATATTAGATATATTGGCATAAATAAGATATATGTTTCGGACTTGGATGTCCCCCTATTGGATCTAAGAATTAGATGGGATCCAATTGATCTTAGAGATCTACCTAGTTAATTATCATACAATTTGTTGGCCAAAGTCAAGATTGTGTGCTATTTAACGGGATCCTAGCCCACTAGGAAACACGGTTTCCCGAGTACTCGACAGAGGGTTAGAGGCTCGCCGAAAAATAGTGGGAGACAAGTATTAAATTTGCAATATTCGTTTAATAACTTGCCATACGAGCTCATATCAAATTTTCGTCGTTAAATTAATATATTAGTTGGACTAATATTTAATTGTTGTTTTAATAAAACAGTTGGACTGTATTCAAACTATTTCATTTATAGTTGATTATATAATTGGATTATAGTAATCAATATATTTGAAATAATCAAATTAAATTATAGTTGATATTATAATTGGATTATAGTAATCAATATAATTTAACCAATTAAATTATAGTTGATTATATAGTTTGACTATAGTAATCATTATAATAAATAGTACCTAAAATCGTTGATTAAATAGTTGGACTATTAGAATCAAGATAAATTGAAAGATTAGTGTTTAAAACATAATCCTGGGTGAAAATGTATTTAAACGACTTTAATTTTCAAATTGGGAATAAAACTTCAGGATGGTCCTGAAAACCGAGAAGTTACTTTATTTGATAAAATAACATCTTAGGCCTAAGCCCGGAGTTAAGCAAATAGTAGAACATGATATTTTGAATATTCATGTGATGATAACTTTAGTGCTTAATCCATTAAGCTTGCCGAATAAACTCCTTAATTTCTTAATCAGAAATAAGGATTAGATCCTTAAAGTATGATAATGAAATTGAAGGATCTTCATAGATCTATCCTTAGATCTTAGAAGTACAAATTGCAATAGTAAACTCTTGGAGAGTTAATGGCTATGATCAAGGAGACAAAGCCAAAGTTTGCAATAAGGCAAGAAGCGCAAGGCGCACCTTACTTCGACATTCAAGAAGGCCAAGGTTAGACCGAAGGCTTCTAAGATGTTGAAAAGGGCAAAAGCAAAGTCATTATAATCTTCTGGGAAGATAATGGACATATCCCAAAATGTCTGCCTAAATTATGGCAAACGGGATCGCGGAAGCGTGACTGCCGTTTGGACAAAGCAGACATGAAGGAATTGAAGACGGGCAAGGCTCCGACTTCAAATATGTTTGTCATAAATATGTTCACCACTAGTATTAAAATTGGATTTTAGATAGTGGATGTGGTACATAAATATATACTGATGTGCAGAATCTGCTATGAGCAGGATACTGACTTCAGAGGAGATTTCTCTGCGAATCGGAAACGGGACGAAAGTCGTTGTTTTAACCGTAGATACCTAAGTTTAGGAACTACCCTTCGGGTGTGTACTTAAATTAGGAAACTGTTACAATGTAACTAGTTTGACTATAAACATTATCTCCATATCAGTGTTTAATCCGTTGCGGATTTACCTTTATATTCTAGAACACTAAAGTGTTTTATTATATAAAGATGATATTGAGATAAACACATTAGATGTGAATAACAAAATTTATATTTTGAATATAAATAAATCTCAAACAAATAACATGACAAACAAATAGCTCAATCAGATGAAACATATTGTGGCATTGTTGTCTGGGACACAATTAAACAAGACTCGTATATCCACACTTTCGAAGAGTGGGTACTAGGAAAAATTTGATTCTATTCAAATAAAGTCTACAAATCTAGTTTATTGGGCAAATTGCCTAAAACACCTTTACTTGGTAAAAGTGAAAATGCCACCGATCTGTTAGCCCTAGCTCATAGTGAAGTAAGTGGGCCCATGTCTAGCTAGGCTAGAAGTGGATATGAATATTTCGTGACCTTTACCGATGTGGCATCGCGTTATGGTTATGTGTTTCTTTTGATACACGAATCAAAACTTTCAGAAAGTTTCGACACGAAGTAAACAAACAGATCGGCTAAAGTATTAAAACACCACGGTTAGACCATGATGAAAATACTTAAGCAATAAGTTTCTCATATACTTAAAAAAGTATAGTATTCTTTCAATGAGGACTCCTCACAGAACACGTCAATTTGACGGTGTGTCTGAACAGAGTAACCGAATTTTGTTGGACATGATAAGGTTAATCATGAGTCGCTCTGAGCTACCATTTCCTTCAACGGATACGCATTAACAGTGCAAAACTTATTTAGAATAAGGTTCCATAAAATCTGTTTGACAGACTTCATATTAGATATGAACGGGAAAGAAACCAGGTTTCTCATTCCTGAAGATTTGGGTATGCAAGGCATATGTTTGGATGATACCAAACTAGAACCCAAATCGGATAAGTGCCCAAGTTGTAGGTTATCCTAGGGAAACCAAAGTATAGTACTTATACAACTCACAAGAGAACAATTTAATTGTTACTCACCATGCGGTTTTCCTAAGAGGAACACCTATATGCAGTGGTAAGTGGGAGGAAAGTAAACCTCGATGAAAATCAGAGTAATACTATTCCAGGCACTGATTCCTTAATGGAACACAAATAGTTCATCAAGGATGAAACTATACCAATAATATTCGAATACACAAGAACTGCGTAAGTCGGAGAGAGTCAGAAAACAACCTGGGGTATGGGTTTCTGATCTCACCTCATAAAGATGTCAATCTTATTGAGGAACACCAACTGACTACGTATGAGGAAGTGATACAAGGTATCGACTCCCTATTATGGCAAAGTGCCATAATATCCTATGTATATCAACCAAGTTTGGATACTAGTTGATGTACCGCAAGGCATTGTGCCTATTGGTACTATATAAGTCTTCAAGGAAGACATACATGGAAGGCAACATACCAACGTACAAAGCTAGGCTTGTAGCGAAAAGGTATCGTTATCAACATTGTGTTGATTACGACGAAACCTTTTACCTGTTGCCACAGTAAATCTATTTGGATAATGCTTGCTGATGCTGCATGTTTCATTTATGAAATATGGCAGCTGAACGTCAAAATCGCTTTCCTTAAACAGAAACCTTTTGGAGGATGTTTACAATATCCTGACGGTTTTGTCGTACCATAACTAGCAAACAAGGTTTGCAGGTTATTCGATCCATGTTTGGATTGAAGCAAGCATTGAGTTCTTGGAATTATCGTTTTGATGTAATCATAATAGTTTATGATTTAATTCGAAACAAAAATGATTCTTGTGTATATAAGGAGGTTAGTGGGAGCGCACTGACAATGAATCTCATGTACAATAATGATAATATATCATTTCTTGGAAATGATATTCCCATAATAACAATCGGTGAAAGCTTGGCTTTCATGAAAATTCTCCGTAGAATTCTTGGGAGAAACAACCTTTATTCTAGGAATAAAGATCTACTGGGATAGATTTAAAAGTTGTTGACATTCTCCGAGAACTCGTACATTGAAAAATGTACGTGACCTGGTGTCTCATACGCTTTGAGCATATAGATTCACAATCAGGCCAATCCAAATGATAGTCACTCGATTGATGTTAAGAACATCCTTTAGTATCTTAGAGAACTAAGGATGCGGTCTTAAACTAAAGAGAAGGAGAACTTAAAGTGACTGGGTTCACTACTGCAAGTTTCCTAACCGATATATCGACTATAAGTCAAAATAATGGTATTATACAATTTGAATAACGGAACAGTGAGCTGGAAATCTTCCAAGCAAGATACTGTTACCGAATAAACAACAAAAGCAGGATATTGATGCAGCTGAGGCAGCAATAGAATCCATTTGGGTCGATAAAAATCTAATAAGATTAGATATAATTCTGTTAGTAGCTGAGCTAGGCTACAACGCAGGCTAAAGAATTAATGGTCTCATCAACGATCCAGATACATACTTCAACATTCATCTTATTCGTTCAGATCATACATCGTGGCGATGTGATGATCGAATAAATCGCATCAGATGATATTCATGCAAATCCACTGACGAAAGCCTTTCCTCAGCAGAAATTTGAGCGAACCGTACATAGTTCGAGTGTAGGACACTCAAGTGACTGGCTATAGGCCAAGTGGAAGATTCTTGGACAATTATGACCAATAGCATCACTATTTGTACAGATCAAGGTGTTGTTGTACAAATTAACTATATGACAAAGGAAATTGCTCTTTTATCATTTTTTATTAGATCACCGAGATATATAAATGATAGAAGATCCATGTGATTAGTTCCTGGATTGAGATGATATGAGATAGTTGACCGGTGTAAACACACACGTATAACGCAAGCGCACGTATCGTTCAAGTAGTATAAAAATATCGATCCCACGAGGACTTAATTCCTGCTGTTGTTATTAATTGTTGAATCTATTTATTTACAAATATCTAATTAAAGGGAGAAAAGAATGGTTGTTTGATTGGTTGAATGTGGTTTTCCTTAATTAAAACAAATAAAATAAACAAAAGAAAATACTAAGGAAAATAACAAAAGACTCAAAGATCTAGGGTTGTGAAACTTTCTAATATCTTTTAAAAGATGAAGTGATTATTTTATGTTTGTGTAATAAATCGGTTTACTAACCTGGAACACTAAATTATGCAAAAGCCTCTGTCGATGGTCAGACGCAAATACCCAGTTTAACCCAATTGAACCATATGTCTTTGTCAACCGAATTATCTGGATTCATTAAGTTTAAGTTCCAATTATGGCTACCCCCGCCCGACAGGTATATTCCTATCCTGTAAGGAAATCTATTAAAGGGTTATCTATCCTCAAGGAAGATCGTGGGCTATTAAGTCTAAGGCTGAAACCTAAAATCCCTATGTCTAGGTCATTTTAAGTTTACCTAATCAATCTTATTGGTGATCAGACAACAAGAAGCATTAAGCTTAAGACTTAATAAGTAAACCTTTAAATTACCCAAACTATAAAATAACCTCTTATGAACCGGTGATATTATAATTCATCACAACCCTAGATAACTAAATTAATTATAACACATAACTAGGGCTAGTAAAAACTTAAAAGTAAAAGATATAAAGTAAAAGCTGAAAAGTAAATTAAATTAAAATAAATAAAATGCTAAGGCAAAAAAGATCAAATTTTACTACTACTAATTTAGATATCTCCCATAAAATAATATATAAACTTGTGATAACATTACCAACCAGCCATATAGGCGGTAACCTGATTAAGTCAAATTAAGTCCATCCAGCCATAAAGGTGGAACCAAAGTAAACCAGCCATAAAGGCGGAACCAAAATAAACCTGCCATATAGGCGGTAAGGGAATTTTATTACCAACCGACCAATTTGGCGGTATCATTCTTAGTCAGGTTTAACCAAATTAAATTGATTTACCAACCGACCAATCTGGCGGTATCCCTTATTAAGTCAATATTTTAAATAGTGAATATATTATTTTTATGGGAGATTAATCTAAACAGAAATAGTAAAAGAATTACCTTTCACCCTAGCAAGGGGAAGTTACCTCATCTTGGTGAATAGTAAAAACTGTAAAAATAAAGAAAGTAAATTACTATTATTACAAAACGTAATTAAAATTAATTACAAAACTAAAAACTAAAAAACTAAAAGAAACTAGAGAGAGAAACTCCCTCTTTACATCAACAAAATGGGAGAGAATGGTACAATAAAAACTGAAACATCGAGCTGAATTTATAGGCCTCGGTAGGCCATGGGCGTCGCCACTCCCGTTGATCACTGACACATGTTGCTTGGCTTCGCGAGATCGTGTCACGTGTCACTGTTATGTTGGCAGTTGACTTTTTGATGTCGGCAACATGTGATGGCGACATGTGTCCAGGTGCACGTTAGCATGATCTGCTGGGATTTTGACACGTGGAAGGTGCATTTTAGCGTAGATGATGATTGTCGGCATCTTAGGATGATGACGCGTGGCAGGCGCACGTTAGCAAATCGGCTGTGATGGTGACACGTTGCACGGCGCACGTTAGCAAAGTTTAACTTTTCAAATTCTGACTTGTTGACCAGGCGCACATTAGCAGACCACGGCGCACGTTAGGCGTCGCGACTCCAAGAGATTGGGCGTCGCGACGCCCAAAATGCCCTTTTTGCCAATTTTTCATGTTTTGCCCCAAATCACCTTCAGAATGTCCTGAAACTTTATTTATCTATAAAATAACACAAAACACATCAAAATATTCACAAAACTCAAGAAACTATACAAAATATTAGGTTAAATGAGTGGGAAATAGTGATATATTTACCACTCATCAACAGTATCAATCCACGAAGGTTTAATCATTAAACATCCTTAGTCAGAGTATTATCGAGATTGGACATCGATAATGCGAAAAAGACTAGTATTACACTTGTGCGCGTTGTGAGGGCATAACGATATAGTTCTCATATATTTGGGTATAGGATACTCATGCAAGTGTAATAGGAGGTTGTGTTTACCGATGGTGCTGATGAGTGATAAATGTATCACTATTTCCCACTCATTTAACTTAATATTTTGTATAGTTTCTTGAGTTTTGTGAATATTTTGATGTGTTTTGTGTTATTTTATAGATAAATAAAGTTTCAGGACATTCTGGAGGTGATTTGGAGCAAAACTGTGAAAATTGGCAAAAAGGGTATTTCAGTAATTTGGCGCGTCGCGACGCCTAACGTGCACCGGAGGGCTGCTAACGTGTGTCGGGTCAACGGGTCAGAATTTGACAAGTTTGACTTTGCTAACGTGAGCCGTGCCACGTGTCATCATCACAAGCGATCCGCTAACGTGCGCCGCGTGCCACATGTCAAAAATTCAACGAGTCGAAATTTTTCAGCCACCTTGCCACGTGTCACCTTATCGCTTCAGCCGCCCTGCCACGTTTCAGATAAGACCAGAAGCAACGAATCAGGAACCGCCACGTCAGCGCGTCGCGCCGCGCAATGCTTGCGCGGCCCGACTCTCTCCCCTTACCCGACCCTATAAATTCAGATCGAATTTTCAGTTTCAAATGTACCACTTCCTCTGAATTCTCTGATGTGAATAGGGAGTTTTCTTCTTAGTTTCTTTTAATTTTAGTTTTGTAGTTAATTTTAATTACGTTCTGAAATAATAATAGTAATTCTATTTTTTTGAATAGTAATTTTATTTTTACTTTTTACCGTTTTACTATGCGGAGGTAACTTTTCCAGCTAGGGTAAAAAGGTAATTCTTTTACTATTGCTATTTAGATTAATCTCCCTTAAAATATAATATATATATATAAACTATTTAAAACCTGACTTAATGAGGATACCGCCATACTGGTCGGTTGGTTATTCAATTTAATCTGGTTAAAACTGACTTAATGAGGATACCGCCATACTGGTCGGTTGGTTTAATTTTTGTTCCGCCTTTATGGCTGGTTTATTTATATTACCGCCTTAATGGCTGGTTGATGTTAATTTGACTTAATCAGGTTACCGCCTATATGGCTGGTTGGTAAAATGATCACAAGTATATATATTATTTTATGGGGGATATCTAAATAGTAAATAGTAGAAGTTAATTCATTTTACCTTATCATTTTATTTATTTTTCTGCATTTACTTTTTAGTAATTTTTATGTCTTTTTTTTACTTGTTATAACTATGTGTTATAACTAAGTTAGTTTTCTAGGTTGTGATGAAATCTAATATCACCAGTTTATAAGAGGTTATTTTATAATTTGAGTAATTTAAAGGTTTACTTATTTAGTCTTAAATGCTTCTTGTTGTTTGATCACCAATAAGATTAATGTGGTAAATCTAAAATGAACTAGACATAGGGATTTTAGGTTTCAACCTTTGACTTAATAGCCCACGATCTTCTTTGAGGATAGATAACCCTTTAATAGATTTCCTTACAAGATAGACATATACCTGTAGGGCGGGGGTAGCCATAATTAGAACTTAAACTTAATGAATCCAGATAATTTGGTTGACATAGACATATGGTTCGATTGGATTAAAGTGGGTATTTGTGTCTGACCATCGACAAATGCTTTCACATAAATTCGTGTTCCAGGTTAGTAAACTGATTTATTACACAAACTTAAAATAATCACTTCATCTTTTTAAAGATATTAGAAAGATTCATAACCCTAGATCTTTGAGTCTTTTATTTTCCTTAGTATTTTCTTTTGTCGTTTTATCTTTTTATTTATTTAGCAAATCTACAAATCAAATCATTCAAGCAATCATTTCACTTCTCCCTCAATTAGATATTTGTAAATAAATAGATTCAATAATTAATAACAATAGTAGGAATTAAGTCCTCGTGGGATCGATATTTTTATACTACTTGAACGATACGTGCGCTTGCGTTATACGTGCGTGTTTACGCCGGTCAGGTGCAGAAACAGCTTCGCTCTGGATAGACCCCTTGGAATTCCATTGGTAGTATGACAATGTGTCTACGGAAGTCCGAAATCAGGGTATGTGTATTTGGTCTTAACTTGAGACTTGCACCGCTAATACTTGCGACAATCAATATACTTTGGTTTTAGGTCGTCCAGGGCTTTAACAGGTTATGTGTATGCCTCTGCTGGGTATATTGAGAATCGTAGTGTGTTGGGTGTGATGTCGAGACAGAAGTATCACTCCAGTCATAGTGGAGATGATTGTCACGTAGGATAGGGAACTGGTTCTCTTATGTAGTGCAGTCATCGGGATAAAATGACTAGGTCATGTTTATCCGATTATAGAGACTAGTTACCAGAGATCCGATATGTGCTTCGTACGGGGCAGACACAATTTCTGCCCCAGGCCTAACATGTGACATCCGATACTGGATCGTAATACGCAATACTACGTATACTACGCCTGATATATATCATATATTCCTGTAAGGATATTTCTGGAGAACTAGGTAGGCATGGCGCTTTGCTAGAAGCCAACCTTGTCTTGTAAATCGATAAAAACGTAGTACTAGGTACGTACGTGTTCGAATAGTCTAACGATCGGATTTACTGCCAACATATCCGGGGATCTCATGGGTCGCTTCCCGAAGATTCACCGATGACGTATGACTCGTATTTTATTAATCTGGGATTAATTAGATGAGAGAGAAAATTAATCTGGGATTAATTACGGAGATATTTTATCTGGTATAAAATATTCATTAAAGAGAGAGAACGATTAATTTGGAATTAATCGATAAAATAATATATTTGATATATTATACGAAATTGGATTTCGACGTGGAATTGAAATTAGATTTTAATTCGGGCAAATGAGTTAATTTAGTATTAATTCGTCAGTGATGTGAATAGAGATTTTGCTAGGCATAATTATTTAATTACGTAGCAATGGAAAATTCGTTAATTTGGAATTAGCGAACCCAAGCCTGGGAGTGTTTGCGGGCGCAGTCGCATTTCGAATTCGAGTGCGGCCCATAAGTCACATCAAGCATCAAATCACTTGTCACTTTGATTGATGTGACATCTAGTCACTTGATTGAGTGAATAGTGATGGGAGTTGATGGTGGTGGTTGTTGGCTTTATTGTTTTGACTTTTGGAAAGCTAAAATTTTGGTAATTGAATTTTGAATTCTATATTTGTGTATTAGATATACATTTATCTAACAACCAACACTTAACACACAACACACTTCTCTCAATTTCTTCCTCTCTTTCACGGCCACAAGGCCAATTTTCTCTCTTCATTTTCTGGTTTCACCGTGAATGGAATGAGAAGAATATGTGATTTTTGCTGCAAAAATTACCGAGTGCTAGCACACTTCCGGAGTCTCACGAAGGTGATAGGGAAACCCACCCGTGGGCATGGAATGCACACCAAGCTTGGAGCTTGGAGATGACCGAAAATGGAACAAATGGAGGCCAAAAATCTGCACTGCCGTGAGCTTCCAAGAAAGGCAGAAAAAGTTTTGTTCTTCGTCACATCGCTCAACCGATCAATGTAAGTATTCCACAACTTCTTTGTTGTATTCGCACATGTGTTTCTTGCTTAAAACGATCTCGGTTAGACCGTAGAAACCCAACACATGGCACATTTCCATAAAGCGGAGTCAATACCTTGTATCGTTTCCTCATACGTAGCAGGTTCATATTCCTTAATAAGATTGATATCTACATGAGGTGAGGACAAAAACTCATACCTCTTAGGTTGTTTTCTGACTCTCTCCTACCTACGTGGTTCTTATGTATTAGAAGATCATGGGAAAGTCTCATCCCTGATGACCTGTTCGTGTTCCGTTAAGGAGATTGGTGCCAGTTATGTAATTGGTTTCCCTAGGATAACCAATTACAAATAGACACTTATCCGATTTAGGTTCTAGTTTGTTACCATCCAAACATATGCCCAGCATTCCTAAATCTTCAGGAATCAGAAACCCGATTTCTTTCCTGTCCATATTGTAGGGGTTTTTAGGGGCTAAATCCGGCAACGCAGCGGAAGCGGTGGAAAATCAGATTTTCTGATATCAAAAATTTTTCTCGGATTAATTAAATAAACATATTTATTTAATTATCCAATAATCAAATTATGAAAACAAAATTCAATAAATCATATTTAAGTGAATTTATCGAATTGCCCTCACACTTGGTACTTTGTCCATTTTAGTCCGAAATTGATCAAATCAATTTTGAATGATTCTAAATCATTTCTAAGATGAACTTAGCATGTTCAAAACATTAAAACACTAAGGAAACCAAAAATCCCAAATTCCCCCTCCTTGGCCGAATGCACCATTAAGGTGCCTTATTGTGCATTTTGTCATTTCATGCTTCAAAACACATCAAGATGTAATCCAATCAACATGAAACTTTATATGAATCATATACACATCCTTATACACAACATAAATGAAAAGCCCCAAATTTGGAAGTGGTCATGAACCCTAATTTTTTAATTTCTTCAAATTGGACAAATTAGACCAAATTGGTTAAATCAATTACTTCAATCATCATTCTTCCATTCAATCAAAGTCTCAACACAATGAAACAACTCAAGATCAAATCTAGGTCATCTAAGAGTGGGTCAACAACTCTAGATTAGCAACAAGGTTTCCCAAAACCATAAAAGAATACTTATTACTACAATAGCCATAAGCTTCCATCATTATACAAGCTCAACACTTTCACCAAACTTCCATTCACCAAAAACACAAAGAATAAAGAAAATAATAACACAAGAACATCACAAGATGTAGCCTAGATCTTAAGGAACATTTTCCTATCTAATAGTAAGTTGGAAAAACTTACTAAATCCAAGCTTTTTCTTTGGTTTCTTCTTTTCTTCCTCTCTTGTTTCTCTTGTTTCCTTTAATGGAGTTTTTTTAAAAGTGTATTAGGTTAGAAAGTGAAATGAAATGAAAACAATATATACTTGTGGCAAAAAATGCCCTTGGCCGAAATTGTCTTAAGCATATACACCAATTTTCATTTCACAAAAATTTGATCAAGTTGATTAAATATCTAAAAACACTTTATTAGATATTTATAACTTGGTCAAAAAAGGCAACTTAATCATTTTAAATCAAATATCCAAAGTTAAGATATTTATATTTTAATTAATTTAATCATTTAACAATTAATTAATTAATTAATTAAATACAAATATATTAAATATATGTATTATATTTACATTAAATATCAAATACATATATTCATTTAGGATATAAGTCAAATTTCTCAATTTGACTATTAATTAATGTGTATTTAAATTAATCAAGTATTAAATGTAAATACACAATAATTAAGCAAATGACTATCGGATCCCTTTAGCATGTATCTTGCGTTTAACCTTTAAACGACTTTATAAATAATCAATATTATTTATAAATTTTGCTCTAGTGCTCTACGAGTATGTTTCATTATTGAGACTCTCTAGATTCATGTATATCCTTCACGAAATCCAATTTCGTGTCCATAATTTATCCACCCGTAAATTATGACAATCACGGATAATCTCGCTAAATCATACAGGTTGAGGTCATGGAAAATGTATAATTCCTCTGTCACAGGTATCCGGATAAATCCCAGAGATATAGATGTAAACGTCAAATCTCTACGGGGATTATCCAGTCGACTATTCTATTAGCAATCTAAAAAAGAATGTTTAGAACTAGCTTCTAAACTTTACCACGGGCCCATGGTTTTATCTGATTGCTAATCATGTGGACTACCTATGCTCTGGTACACAGAACTAACGGCTCCTATCTTGATACACATAGGACACCCTGAGGATCTATCTACACCCAACGAACAGGCGGAGGTCTGATCTAAATAGATCGGTGATGTGACTGTCATCTAAGTGTAGAAGATGTCTCATGTGCCCACAATGGCATCTCAAGTCTAAGAATCACAAGTGCTACTCAACCCGACAAGATTCTTATTGACGTTGGTGTACCATCCATTAAGAATCTTCGGTGAGTCGTTCATTGTTTTTCCGCTATAAACACCTACACGTCTATACTAGTCTCCAAAACTTATGGTTCATTGAGAAACCATTAGAATCATATATTCCAGTATACGACATGTACCGGTCTCAACGGGTTTCCTTTACTGACCAAGTAGTGTAAACCTTGACCAGGAACTGTCTGAGAATGACAACGTCATGATACAACTCAATGTCAGTTGCGACACTTTTGCAGCTGTACCATGACTAGTCATTATAAGGTCATTACATCTTTACCATATAAAAAGATACATTATATTATAGAAACTGCATATATTATTCATAATAATAATGTTTTACAGAAGTATTCAAAAGAAATACAACCAGGAATTGTCACTCTGAGCACCAACCCCAACAAAATCTTCCACTTGCTCTAGTGCCAATATCGATTGTATCTAATCAACATCGACTCCACGTGTTTATCAAACAACTTCGGAGGTATGGCCTTCGTCAGCGGGTCTGCTACATTATCTTCACTCGGTATCTTGCACACGATAATATCCCCTCGCGACACAATCTCTCGAATGATGTGGTACTTCCGTTCCACATGCTTCGACTTCTGATGCGCCCTGACCGGCGTAAACACACACGTATAACGCAAGCGCACGTATCGTTCAAGTAGTATAAAAATATCGATCCCACGAGGACTTAATTCCTACTGTTGTTATTAATTATTGAATCTATTTATTTACAGATATCTAATTATATGAAGAAGAGAATGATTGTTTGATTGATTGAATGTGGTTTTGCACAATAAATAAATAAATAAAGAGACAAAAGAAAATATTAAGGAAAATAACGAAAGACACAAAGATCTAGGGTTGTGAATCATTCTAATATCTTTTAAAAGATGAAGTGATTATCTTATAGTTGGATAAAATATTGATTTATTAACTGGAACACGAAATTATGTAAAAGCATCTTCCGATGGTCAATTACAAATACCCAGTTTAACCCAATTGAACCATATGTCTATGTCAACCAAATTATCTGGAATCATTAAGTTTAAGTTCCAATTATGGCTACCCCCGCCCGACAGGTATATTCCTATCCTGTAAGGAAATCTATTAAAGGGTTATCTATCCTCAAGGAAGATCGTGGGCTATTAAGTCTAAGGCTGTGAAACCTAAAATCCCTATGTCTAGTTCATTTTAGATTTACCATATCAATCTTATTGGTGATCAGATAACAAGAAGCATTAAGCTTAAGACTTAATAAATAAACCTTTAAAATTACCCAAACTATAAAATAACCCTTTATAAACCGGTGATATTAAAATTCATCACAACCCCAGTTAACTGGCTTAGTTACGACACATATTTACTGTGTAGTAAAAACTTAAATAAAATAAAAGACATTAAAGTAAAATACTGAAAATTAAATACTAAAAAGTAAAATACTGAAAAGTAAATAAAGTAAAAGTAAAAAGTAAAAAGTAAAAAATAAAAAATAAATAAATAAAAATAAAAGTAAATTGTTAAAAAGTAAACTGCTGAAATTAAATAAAGTAAAAGTACAATAAAGAAAATGCTGGGGTTAGAGGATCAACTTTTATTACTACTATTTTAGATATCTCCTTAATATAATATATTAACTTTGCGTGATAATTACCAACCAGCCATATAGGCGGTATCCTGATTAAGTCAAATTAATAATTAATTACCAACCGACCAACCAGGCGGTATCCATATTTAGTCAGGTTAAAACCCATTTGTAATTAATTACCAACCGGCCAATATAGCGGTATCCTCGTTAAGTCAGGTTTTAAATAGCTTATATATTATATTTAAGGGAGATTAATCTAAATAATAATAATAAAAGCTTTACCTTTCACCCCAGCAAAGGAGAATTACCTCCTCATTGCTTGAAAAAAAAAAACTACAAAAGTAAAGAAAGAAAAGTGTTGTGCGTAAAAGTAAATTGCGGAAAGTAAAAACTGAAAAGTAAAGAAAAGAAAGTGCGAAAGTGAAAATTAATTACTAAAAAAAAATAAATAACTAAACTAGATACAATCTTCTATTTATTCATTAAGAATTCAAAGAAGAAAGTATGAATTTTACAAATGAAATGGCTTGGTATTTATAGGCAAAATTTTGCCACCATCAAATCATCATCAAATTCTCCACCAAATCCATTATTATTTCTCCACTAATTACTCCACCAAATCCATAATTGCTCCACTAATGCTTATCTTGTTTGGTGTTGATTTGATAATTTTTATTAATTATTAATTAATTAATATTTTGCTTTGAAAATGATTGATAATGACTTTTAATAATTACACTCCACACACTTCTGGATGGTTCATCAATTTCGGTCATGAAATCATCAGAATTCGAAAATATTTTCTCTTTAAAAGTTGTAGATCTTTGAGTCTTCTTTAATCTGGAACTTGAATCAGCTCAATCCGATATTGGAGTAAAAAGTTATGCCCAAAATAAGACAGATGCGCAAAACTGGAATTCCAAAAACTGCACTTCGTCAAAACGCCCTTTCAAGTTTCCAATCTCCAAAATAATATATCAAATCCAATAATTGCCCTTAATTGACCCACATTCATCCTAAATGATTTCATTAAGTCCCAATATTATTTTATCTGCAAAATAAACTAAAACACATCAAAACATTCATCAAACCCGAGAAACTATACGAAATATTAGGTCAAATGAGTGGGAATAAGTGATATAAATACCACTCATCATACCCCCAAACCTAACATTTTGCTAGTCCTCGAGCCAAAACATAAAATAAAATAACATAAATAAATAACTAAGCCACTTTCGTAGGGATCACGGTTGCATTTAGTGTATGCAACAAGCCTTTAAACCCCTAGGTGTCCATAGTGGACGAGTTGTAGTCTCGTGAGGGCTTACAGCAATGATACCCACAAACATTTTTACAAAAGTAAAAAGTTAGTTAAAACTAATGCACACAAAAGCAAAAAGACAAGCGAAAAGAGAATAAAGATGTTAGTGACTAATCAGGTGAAACTTCTACTCCAAGTTACTAGTTGTTTTGTTTTATTCTAAATTACTGAATAAATAAATTCTCCGATTGTATTTACCATTCTCCATATACACAACCAACATAATATTAAACAACTCATTTTTGCCCACAACAGTCATAAGTGCAGTTGATAAGAGAGTATATTTTTGTCCTAAAGTTTTATTAGAATTCACACCTTTTTGCAGCAATGGAATAATTTTTCTCATTTTCTGATTTTTTCTTTGATTTTTCACTATTTTTTATTTATATACAAATCTTCCATCTATGTAGTGAGCTTTGGGTCGGTGGCTCCCAAACCAGTTGGCTTTAGGGCACCAGGTGTTAAGACACCCCTACGGATTAATTACTCAGACTTCAGATATATAATATATATATATATTTTTTGCAGAATCTTTGATCCATGTAACGAGCTTTGGGCCAGTGACTCCCAAACCAGTGGGTTTTAGGGCACTAGGTGTTAAAACACCCTTACAGACTTAATAACCCGGATTAGATACTTTATTTGTGTAAATCAGATTTTTTTTTTTTTTTTTTTTACTCCACTGCTTTTTGAGATGCTTCCTCCAATTAAACTAGAGCACTGAATATTACAAACTTTTCAATTTAGCTCATGTCTGTATGTTACTATATATGTTGATAATATCTATCAATTGAGCATATGAAGATTCCTTTTAGTCAGTTTTAAGGAGAATTCACAAATTAAATAATTTAAAAGGAAATAAACAAAAATTAACTTGTTTCGAAAATAGGCTTGAGATACGTCTCAGGAATGGAAACTCCTTACTCAGCTATCTCTTACCAATTTCACCTTTTTTAGTCAAAATAAAAACACAAAAACACAAAATATTTTTGTAATTTTGAAATTTTTCAAATTTTTTTGTATTTTTCGAAAATTTTGAACTAAAAATAAAAACAACATACAAACTAAAAACAAGGTACTGATCAACTAATTCCCTCCCCCAAACCTAAATGAGACATTGTCCCCAATGTCTTAAACAGTAAAAGGAGGAGTTAAGAAGGTCGTACCTGGTTAGCTGAAAATCTACAGGAAATTAAAGGTTAAGATCCAGATTAATTCGACGCCTCTTGCCACGATCGTCCTCTGACCAATTTATCTTTGAAAGGATAGGGTCAACTTGTGGTTCATAGGCTATGAGTTGGTCTATTAGATCCGGAGCAGTTCTGGCAGTGAAGAGGAGTTCTTTCATAGGTTTTGACACGAACCCATTTTCCGAGCATCATCAAAGAAAAACACAAAAAAGAAAATCATAAAATCCATCAACGTTGAGCAGTCCAAGCGGTTCTGGTGTATATTCAGGTTCGCCCAAGATAGAAACTATAAAAATTTCCTCCAATGTGCCCAAGCCACCTGGCAAAGCAATAAAAGCATCAGCACGATTAATCATTTCTACCAATCGTTCAGACATACCTGCACGATCAGTTCCTCTCCGTTTGATGATCCAATAAGATTTGCCTGCCAAGGTTTGGGATGATTCCCAAAACATGACTGCCTCCTTCCTGTACAGCCTTTGAAACGATCCCCATAAGTCCAAGATTTCCTCGCCATATATTAAGTGCATATTCCTTGCAGCTAAGACTCGACCCAATTCCTGTGCTGCCTCTACGTATTGTGGTTTAGTACCAACACTAGTACCGCAAAACACACAGATTTTCAACTCGTCTTCTTGAAGTGGCTTCCATTTTTTTTTATGTATTTCTTTTTCAAATCAGGATGCCTTCAAAAGTGTAATGACGGGCTGAATTTATAGTACCTGAAAAAGGGTGAGTAATAATAGCACTAATATCTTCCAGAGGACGATTGTTAGCTAAACAACAAAAGAATTCGTGAAAGATCAAAAAGTCTGGATCCTGTCTACGAAAATAAAGATAATTACAACAGAAAAGCAAATCAAAGCAATAATTAAGGCAACAGAATTGTGTACGCAATACGCACTCGCTCAGTATAAATTCATTAGGATGTGTCTCAAGATTTCATTCCTTACTCAGCCATCTAATGAATTATTTCTTTTCTTTGATTGCGAAACACAATTCCTTCTGTCTTAAAATGCTTCGTTTGTGCCTTTCCCTACAAAAATAACACACAAAATTAAAAGGTTCACACAAAATATGAAAACAAATTACAACAAATTGCATGGGTTGCCTCCCTGCTAGCGCTAAATTTTTCGTCTTCAGCCAGACGTGACTGAAATTCATCTGTTATGGAGGTTTCAATGTCGTTTTAGATGTCCGATCAAAAACAATCCCGTGAGCGTTGCTTTTGAAGGGTCTCTTCCAACGGTAAGGTGGCAAAAAGAGTTTTGTCTCATTCAGTGCTCGTGCTACCTTTTTGCTCCTTGTTGTTCCAGTGGTTCCTGCAAAGAAAGAAAGAAAATCAGGAGGTCTTATATGGTGCTTGACTTGGAATGGAAGTTCCATTCTGTCAAGCTTCTGGGTGATATCTTTGATTTGTACTCCCCAAAACAGCGATGTTTCTCCTGAATGCTCTGAATCTTTATTAAGGTCAGACATTTGCTCCTCCATTTGCTCTGATTCTTGCTCTACCTTTTCTTCACAGATGAATTTTAAAATTTCCGTATTCAATTCTTTATCCGTCATCTGTGAAATGCATGCTCCATAAGTATCTGCCTGAGGATGTAAAGTTGTTTCTGACATTAGGTTTTCATCCTCTGATACGACTGGAATGGATGGTTCAGATAGATCTTCTTCAAACATCATGGTAAAGCATGCTCCAAGATCTTCATTTTGAGGATTGAAAGTTTGATCCTCCGTTGTTGGTGCAGTTGGTACAAATAGATCAGCTTCATCCTCGTCAGAATCTGAATAATAAAAGTCAAATTGAGACTTTACCGGTTCGGGCTCCTGAACTGATACCTCTGGTTGTTGATACTGCTCAGCCTCCTCCTCTGTTGAAGTGTCTTTGTGGATTTCTGGGTACTTGAAGGCTTCATCAGTGTCATCTGAAACTGGTTCTTGAGGTATGTAGTTCTGGTTTTCTGTGAATTGTCTCATTTGATTTGTCATCCTCTGAATGAATTCTGATTGTCTCTGAATACTTTCCAATTGTTTCTGGCTTGTTTCAAGCATTGTATCCAACTTTTCTTTTTGTTTCTTGAACATATCTTCGAGCATATGTATCAATTGTTCTTCCTCTGATGGTTCTGGTTTTTGTTGAGGATAGTAGGTGGATGGTGGATAAGATGGAAAGTATGATGGTTCTGTGAAATATGTTGGCTTTTGATAGTTCTGCCACTCTGAAAGGTATATACATTGATCGCTCGGGTGGTTACTATCACATCTCCCCATTTCGTTCTGTTGAGCAAATGTAAAATTGCTTGGTTCTGGCATCCAGTGATAATTGTTGGGCTGGACAACAGGCCTCAGAAAACTGGACTGTTGCTCCCAGATGTGGGGTGTATCTTCTTGTAAAGCTCGTAATCTTTCAATCTCCCAGTAGTGTTCCATTTTTTAATCACCTGAAAAATAAAAGAAATAAAAATTACAAAATAAAAGAAAGAAAATTAGATATAAGTAAATTAGATAGTTTCAAAATTAACAACTCAAGAAAATTAAGTCCCCGGCAACGGCGCCAAAAACTTGACCGGCGTAAACACACACGTATAACGCAAGCGCACGTATCGTTCAAGTAGTATAAAAATATCGATCCCACGAGGACTTAATTCCTACTGTTGTTATTAATTATTGAATCTATTTATTTACAGATATCTAATTATATGAAGAAGAGAATGATTGTTTGATTGATTGAATGTGGTTTTGCACAATAAATAAATAAATAAAGAGACAAAAGAAAATATTAAGGAAAATAACGAAGACACAAAGATCTAGGGTTGTGAATCATTCTAATATCTTTTAAAAGATGAAGTGATTATCTTATAGTTGGATAAAATATTGATTTATTAACCTGGAACACGAAATTATGTAAAAGCATCTTCCGATGGTCAATTACAAATACCCAGTTTAACCCAATTGAACCATATGTCTATGTCAACCAAATTATCTGGAATCATTAAGTTTAAGTTCCAATTATGGCTACCCCCGCCCGACAGGTATATTCCTATCCTGTAAGGAAATCTATTAAAGGGTTATCTATCCTCAAGGAAGATCGTGGGCTATTAAGTCTAAGGCTGAAACCTAAAATCCCTATGTCTAGTTCATTTTAGATTTACCATATCAATCTTATTGGTGATCAGATAACAAGAAGCATTAAGCTTAAGACTTAATAAATAAACCTTTAAATTACCCAAACTATAAAATAACCCTTTATAAACCGGTGATATTAAAATTCATCACAACCCCAGTTAACTGGCTTAGTTACGACACATATTTACTGGTAGTAAAAACTTAAATAAAATAAAAGACATAAAGTAAAATACTGAAAATTAAATACTAAAAAGTAAATTACTGAAAAGTAAATAAAGTAAAAGTAAAAAGTAAAAAGTAAAAAATAAAAAATAAATAAATAAAAATAAAAGTAAATTGTTAAAAAGTAAACTGCTGAAATTAAATAAAGTAAAAGTACAATAAAAGAAAATGCTGGGGTTAGAGGATCAACTTTTATTACTACTATTTTAGATATCTCCCTTAATATAATATATTAACTTTGCGTGATAATTACCAACCAGCCATATAGGCGGTATCCTGATTAAGTCAAATTAATAATTAATTACCAACCGACCAACCAGGCGGTATCCATATTTAGTCAGGTTAAAACCAATTTGTAATTAATTACCAACCGGCCAATATAGCGGTATCCTCGTTAAGTCAGGTTTTAAATAGCTTATATATTATATTTAAGGGAGATTAATCTAAATAATAATAATAAAAGCTTTACCTTTCACCCCAGCAAAGGAGAATTACCTCCTCATTGCTTGAAAAATAAAAACTACAAAAGTAAAGAAAGAAAAGTTTTGTGCGTAAAAGTAAATTGCGGAAAGTAAAAACTGAAAAGTAAAGAAAAGAAAGTGCGAAAGTGAAAATTAATTACTAAAAAAAATAATAACTAAACTAGATACAATCTTCTTATTTATTCATTAAGAATTTCAAAGAAGAAAGTATGAATTTTACAAATGAAATGGCTTGGTATTTATAGGCAAAATTTTGCCACCATCAAATCATCCATCAAATTCTCCACCAAATCCATTATTAATTTCTCCACTAATTACTCCACCAAATCCATAATTGCTCCACTAATTGCTTATCTTGTTTGGTGTTGATTTGATAATTTTTATTAATTATTAATTAATTAATATTTTGCTTTGAAAATGATTGATAATGACTTTTAATAATTACACTCCACACACTTCTGGATGGTTCATCAATTTCGGTCATGAAATCATCAGAATTCGAAAATATTTTCTCTTTAAAAGTTGTAGATCTTTGAGTCTTCTTTAATCTGGAACTTGAATCAGCTCAATCCGATATTGGAGTAAAAAGTTATGCCCAAAATAAGACAGATGCGCAAAACTGGAATTTCCAAAACTGCACTTCGTCAAAACGCCCTTTCAAGTTTCCAATCTCCAAAATTAATATATCAAATCCAATAATTGCCCTTAATTGACCCACATTTCATCCTAAATGATTTCATTAAGTCCCAATATTATTTTATCTGCAAAATAAACTAAAACACATCAAAACATTCATCAAACCCGAGAAACTATACGAAATATTAGGTCAAATGAGTGGGAATAAGTGATATAAATACCACTCATCACGCCCTCGGTTCCTTTGCTTGCGCAATGGCTCCAGTATTGTCACAGTATAACGGAATCGCATTCTCGATACTTGGGACAACTCCCAATTTTGTGATAAAGTTCTTTATCCACACAGCCTCTTTTGCAGCTTCAGAAGCTACAATATATTCCGCCTCAGTGGTGGAATCTGTTGTCGATCCCTGTTTGGAACTCTTCCAACAAACTGCACCTCCGTTAAGGGTAAATACGAATCCATATGTAGACTTTCTATCATCGGGATCCGATTGGAAATCGGAGTCTGTATACCCATTAACCTGCAGTTCGTTTCCTCCATAAATTATTAACTTATCATTGGTACCTTTAAGATACTTTAGGATATGTTTAATGGCCATCCAATGGTCATTACCTGGATTGGACTGATATCGGCTAGTTACGCTAACAGAAAAACTGATATCAGGCCTCGTACATAACATGGCATACATTATGCTACCCAAACACGAAGCATAAGGTTGGTTAGACATTCTAACCTTCTCATCTTCTGTTTGTGGACACATCTTCTTAGAAAGATGAATCCCATGTCTGAATGGTATGTTTGCTGTCTTACAGTTACCAAAACTATACCGTTCCAAGATCTTATCTATGTACGTTGATTGGGATAACCCAATCAGCCTCATTTGTCTATCTCTATAGAGTTTTATCCCTAAAACATAAGAAGCTTCTCCCAGGTCCTTCATGGAGAAATTCTTACAGAGGTATGCTTTGACGCTTTGTAACATACCTAAATCATTCCCAATGATTAGGATGTCATCAACATATAGGACTAAAAATACGACCATGCTCCCACTGGCCTTCTGATACACACAGGATTCTTCCGAATTCTTGAGAAAACCAGACGATCTAATAATCTCGTTGAATCAAAGATTCCAACTTCGTGAAGCTTGTTTAAGTCCATAAATGGCCTTCTTAAGCTTACATACCATGCCCGAGTTTTCGTTGGACGCAAAACCTTCCGGCTATTCCATATAGATTTCCTCATCAAGCAATCCATTTAGAAAAGTCGTTTTGACGTCCATTTTCCAAATCTCGTAGTCATGATACGCAGCTATAGAAAGAAAAATCCGAATAGACTTAAGCATTGCTACTGGCGAAAAAGTTTCATCGTAGTCGACGCCAGGTCGCTGCGTGTAACCTTTTGCTACCATTCGGGCCTTGTAAGTTTCAACCTTTCCGTCAAGCCCGCACTTCCTCTTGTAAACCCATTTACAACCGATAAGAACAATTCCTTCGGGAAGCGGAACCAAGTCCCAAACTTGATTCTCATGCATTGAGTATATCTCAGATTTCATGGCACTTTGCCATTTCACGGAGTCGATGTCCAATATCGATTCTCTATAGGTGAAAGGATCTGTCTCTTCAACTAAGAGAACATCCAGACTCTTTTCTTGTATCAAATACAAGCGTTCAGGAGGTCTAGATATCATTTCCGACCTACGGAGTGTGTGTGTTGAAGGTCCTTCATCTACTTGAACTTCAGGTTCCTACGTTGGTTCGTTGTTTTCAGGTTGGACTTTATCAAGCTCAACCTGTCTATGATTACCACCTTCTGACAAAAATTCTACTTCTAGAAATTTTGCGAAGCGAGCTATGAACACATTTCGATGCTCGGTATCATAGAACAGATATCACCTCGTATTCGAAGGATATCCAACAAACCTAAACTTTTGCCCTCGAGGCGAAAGCTTATCTTGCTGAGTCACCCTGACATAGGCAGGACAACCCCAAACCTTAATACAATTAAGATTTGGTTTCCTACCGAACTATATCTGATACGGAGTCGTAGCAACAGCTTTTGAAGGAAACTTATTCAAAAGATGTGCGGCTGTTAAAAGAGAGTAGCCCCATAAATAATAGGGCAAATCTGTGAAACTCAACATTGATCAGACCATATCCAATAAAGTTCGATTTCTCCTTTCAGACACTCCATTGTGCTGCGGAGTACCTGAAGGAGTATATTGAGCGAGAATCTCATTCTCCTTCATATAATCCATGAACTCACCACTCATATATTCGCCGCCTCGATCAGATCGAAGACATTTAATATATTTACCAGTTTGTTTTTCTACTTCATTTCGGAACTCTTTGAACTTTTCAAGGGTTTCCGATTTATGTCGCATCAAATGGACATAACCGTAACGTGACAGATCATCGGTAAAGGTAACGAAGTATGAATAACCACTATGAGCAGCTTGACTTAGTGGACCACATACATCAGAATGTACGAGTTCCAGTAAGTTGGTGGCACGGTGTCCAACACCAAAAAATGGGGCTTTGGTCATCTTACCTTTAATACAGGATTCACAAGTTGGATATGATTCAATGGTAAGATCTGGTATCAAACCATTCCTAACCAATTGGGTAAGGCGTTTAACGCCAATGTGACCAAGCCTCATATGCCAAAGTTCAGTATTATTAATTACAGGTAAACTACGTTTATTAACTCCTGTATTTAATATATCTTTTGAAGTTTGCAATGTATAATGACCATGCTGGTTTGGACAACAAAGGATCTGAATATTATTTCTATCATATAAATATAAAGAACTATTCTTAATATTAATACAAAAGCCTTCTGTATCCAATACAAAAAGTGGTATAATATTAGCTACACATCCAGGTACAAAATGACAGTCATCTAACAAAAGTGTCCCATTCGGCAATGAGATCTCGCATACTCCCACTGCAACTGCATCCAAAGAGTCTCCACTCCCGAATCGCAACTGTATCTCTCCGGGCTTCAGCCTTCTACTTTCCTTCAGCACCTGCAACGAATTGCAAATGTGAATGAGACAAGCAGAATCTAAAATCCAGTTGGATGTAACGGCTTCACAAGCCAAAGATAAATCAATAACTGGAAAAATAAATGTACCTGATGTAGATGCTTTATCTCTCCTCAGCTGGGCGATGTAATCAGGACAGTTCCTTTTCCAATGCCCGACTTTGCCGCAGTGGTGGAATTTGTCTTCAGAAGCCCTTTTGGGCTTAGCAATCTTTGCCTGTTGTTGAGGACCAAAAGCCTTCTTCTTCTTTCCTTTCTTCTTCTTTCCCTTGGACCATCCTTGGGACGAAGCAGAAAGAGAAGTAGATCTAGGTGGGCGAGTCGGTACTCCCTTCTTAAGGTCCTATTCTGCCGTGAGCAACATCCTATGTAGCTCCTGGTAGGTACAGACAATCCCATTCATGTTGAAGTACATCACGAACTGGCGATATGAAGCTAGAAGCGAACCAAGAATGACACTCCTACCGAGAATGTCATTCAAGATGAGATTATGTTGCCTCAATTGATCGATCAAATCGATCATCTGAAGAACATATGAGCTAACATCTTGCCCCTCATCCAGACGCGCATGGAACAGTTCCATTGTGACTTTGTGAACAATCACTTGTTCTTGGTTCTCAAATGATTGTCTCAATCGCGTCATCATACTATAGGAATCTAGCATACCATAGTATTGTTTCTTGAGTTTCGGAGACAACGAACTAAGGATGTATGATTTAACCCTTAAATCAGCATCCTTCCAAGTTTCATAAACTTGGTGTTCCTCCTCCGTAGCATCCGCGCCCACAGCAAGGAGCAACGGGCCCTCAAGAACATATCCCAGCTTTTCGGAATCGAGGACAATCCTAAAATCCGATTCCCAGTCAGCGAAGTTCTCAGCGCCTTTTAGTTTGTTCGCATCAAGCATACGCGCAAACTGATTTGTGGATTATGCCGCCATCGCAAATCTATCATATAGATCACGAAAAACGGTTAGCAGAAATTAAACAGTTTCATATAATATCAAAAGCATAAACTAAATCATGCAATACTGTAATCCCCAAACAGAATACAAAGATTTAACAATTAAATTAAATACAAATAGTGAAAAGGGGATCCCGTGAATATATTTCAGCTCACAGCAGAGGCACGGTCTCGCCTACGTATATTCATCAGGTAGACAACTCATTTGCCAATCACTCAATAGTGACTCCTGGGTTTCCGGTCCTGGTCGTTTCTTATTGTCGCTGCGAAGGCAGGCCCACAAGGAGACGTACCAAGGTTAAACTCGTCAATGATAAACTCAAGTTACTTACGTAATCCTGACAGCTAGGGCACGTTCAGAATTCCGCTTTCGCTTGAATTTATCTAGTATCTGATATACATCCGGTATAAATAAATCTCTATCGGCTACACCCTCACAGCAGAAGGCACGGTCTCGGATGTAGTCACAGAGAAGTATTCATAAACCGTATTGACAAGACGGACCATATAACATGCATCAAATACATAACTACATCAAACCTTATTAATTAGGGATTTTCCGCTAAGTGTCATACACCCTAAATCTAACCAAATTAGATTGTAATAAGCATGCATAAAGGCAAGAAAACATGATTAAACATTGATTTAATAAAGGCTAATCATTTTAGGGGGCCTATAATCAGACTCGCTCTGATACCATTTTGTAGGGGTTTTTAGGGGCTAAATCCGGTAATGATGAGTGGTAAATCTATCACTATTTCCCACTCATTTAACCTAATATTTTGTATAGTTTCTTGAATTTTGTGAATATTTTGATGTGTTTTGTGTTATTTTGTAGATAAATAAAGTTTCAGGACACTCTGGAGGTGATTTGGACCAAAACAGTGAAAATTAGACAAAAAAGGCATTTTGGTAATTTCCCGCGTCGCGACGCCAAGACCTTCAGCGTCGCGACGCCTAACGTGCGCCGAACAGTGCTAACGTGCGCCGGGTCCACGTGTCAAAATCTGAGAAAAGTTTGACTTTGCTAACATGCGACATGCCACGTGTCACCATCACAGCCGATCTGCTAAAATGCACCGTGCCCCGTGTCATCATCCTACGGTGCCGACAGTCACCATCGCCACGTGTGCCACGTGTCACTCCATGTCATTAATTTTGAAGCTATCTAATTTACTTATATCTAATTTTCTTTATTTTTATCTGTAATTTTATTTTTTCTGTTTTCAGGTGATTGAACAAATGGAACACTACTGGGAGATTGAAAGATTACGTGCTTTACAAGTAGATACACCCCACATTTGGGAGCAACAGTCCGGTTTTCTGAGGCCTGTTGTCCAGCCCAAAAATTATCACTGGATGCCAGAATCAAGCAATACTACATTTGCTCAGCAGAATGCAATGGGGAGATGTGATATATGTAATGGTAACCACCCTAAAGATTATTGCGAATACAACTACCATCCAGGGTGGCAGAGCTATCAAGATCCTTCATGGTATGACGAGCCATCACATTTCACAGAACCACATTTTCCATCTTATCCACCTTCTACCTATGATCTTCATCAACAACCAGAACCATCAAAGGAAGATCAGTTGCTAAACATGCTCAAAGATTGGTTCAAGAAACAAGAAGAAAAGTTGGATACAATGCTTGAAACATCTCAGAATCAATTCGAAAGTATTCAGAGACAATCAGAATTCATTCAGAGACTGACAGATCAAACGAGACAATTAACAGAAAACCAGAGCTACATACATCAATGAGCATTTTCAGATGACACAGATGAAGCCTTCAAGTTCCAAGCATTTCACGATGACACTTTAGCGGAAGAGGAGGCCGAGCAGTATCAAGAATCAGAGGTATTAGTTCAAGAGCCCAAACCAGCAAAGTCTTTGTTTGATTATTCAGACTCTGACGAGGATGATGAAGCTGATCTATTTGTACCAACTGCACCAACAACGGAGGATCAAACTTTCAATCCTCAAAATGAAGATCTTGGAGCATCCATTGCACAAATGTTTGAAGAAGATCTACCAGAGCCAATCATTTCACCCATATCAGAGGATGAAGACCTAAAATCTGACATTTCTTTACATCCTCAGGTTGATAATTTTGAAGCATGCATTTCACAGATAACAGATGAAGAGCTAAATGAAGAAATCCTAAAATACATCTGTGAAGAAAAGGTGGAGCAAAAAACAGACCAAATGGATGAGCAACTGTCATACCAAATTAAAGATCCAGAGCATTCAGAAGAAACATCACTGTTTTGGGGAGTACAAATCAAAGATATCGCCCAAAAGCTTGACAGAATGGAACTTCCATTCAAAGTCAAGCACCATACGAGACCTCCTGATTTTCTTTCTTTCTTTGCAGGAACCACTGGAGCAACAAGGATCAAAAAGGTGGCACGAGCACTGAATGAGACAAAACTCTTTTTGCCACTTTACCGTTGGAACCCTTCAAAAGCAATGCTCACGGGATTGTCTTTAATCAGACATCCAAAACGACATTGAAACCTCCTTAACAGATATATTTCAGTCACGTCTGGCTGAAGACGAAAAATTTATCGCTAGCAGGGAGGCAACCCATGCAATTTGTTGTAATTTTTGTTTTTATATTTTGTGTATACATGTTGTAGAGTTTTTAATTTTGTGTGTTATTTTTGTAGGGAAAAGCAAAAACGGAGCATTTTAAGACAGAAGGAATGGTGTTTGGCAATCACAAAGTAGAGAGACAATTCATTAGTGATGGCTGAGTAAAGAATTAATTCTTGAGACGCATCCTAATGAATTTATACCAAACGAGTGGCGTATTGCGTACACAATTCCGTTGCCTTAATTATTACTTTGATTCGCTTTTCTGTTGTAATTATCTTTATTTTCGTAGACAGGATCCAGACTTTTTGACCTTTCACGATTCATTTTGTTGTTTAGCAAATAAACGTCCTCAGGAAGATACTAGTGCTATTATTACTCACCCTTTTTCAGGTACTATAAATTCATCTCGTCAATGCACTTTGGAAGGCATCCTGATTTGAGAAAGAAATACATAAAAAATGGAAGCCACTTCAAGAAGACGAGTTGTACATGTCGCTCAAACTTTTACTGAGGAATGGCTTTCATCAGCGGATCTGCAATGTTGTCCTCTGATGCGACCTTCTCGATCTTCACATCTCCACGATGTATGATCTCAGGTATCAGATGGAAACGTCGAAGAACATGCTTGGATCGTTGAAGAGACCGCGATTCCTTAGCCTGCGCTATAGCCCCGTTATTGTCACAATACAATGGAACGGGCTCAGCTGCTAACGGAACTACTTCTAATCCAATTAGGAATTTATGGATCCAAACTGCCTCTTTTGCTACTTCAGCTGCAGCAATATACTCCGCTTCTGTTGTTGAATCGGCAACAGTCTCTTGCTTGGAAGATTTCCAGCTTACTACTCCATTATTAAAACAAAATATGTACCCAGATTGTGACTTGCAGTCGTCTTTATCGGTTTGGAAATTTGCATCGGTATACCCAGTTACCTCAAGTCCTCCATCTCCATAGATTAAGAAAGCATCCTTAGTTCGTCTAAGATACTTTAGGATATTCTTAACCGCCATCCAGTGAATTGTTGGGTTTCTAGGTTAGTCCCGGGATCAATTCAAGCAATGAAACATGTGTGAATACTCAAAAGAAGTATGGCGGAATCATACTTACATTGATCGGCTTTGCGATGCGAGGAACAAAAAAACTCTTCAAGCTTTACATCCATGAAGCTCACGATTTTTGGCCTCAATTTTGTGCTCCATTTGCTCGGCCAAGCTCCAAGCTTGGGTGTACATTCCATGCCCACGAGTGGGTTTCCCTATCACCTTCGTAAGACTCCTAATGTGTGCTAGCACTCTTGAAATTTTGCCATAAAATTTCCTAAACTTCTTCTACAACTCTCGGCAATTGCAGAAATTTTGGAGAAGAAAATGGCCCAAGGCCGAGAGATAGAGAGGGAAGAAGGAGAGACTGAATTGGTTTTGGTTTTCTAAAAACCTAATACCAAAATTCAAAATCAAAAAGTACAAACATTAAAGCCATCCAACCACCACCATCAATCATGAATAATGACTCGTATCACATCACTCAAAGTGACAAGACATTCATCACTTGAATGAATAAAGATGTGACACTTGATGTGACTTGTGGGCCGCACTTGAATTCGAAATGTGAGTGGGCCCGCAAACACTCCCGGGCTCGGGTTTGCTAATTCCGAATTAACGAATTTTCCGTTGCGACGTAATTAAATCAAATTTAATTAAATAATTATGCCTAGAAAAATTACTATTCACGTTGCTAGCGAATTAATTCTAAATTAACTCGTTCGCCCGAATTAAAATCTAATTTTAATTCCGCGTCGAAATCCAATTTCATATAATATATCGAATATATAATTTTATCGATTAATTCCAAATTAATCATTCTCTCTCTTTAAATAATATTTTATCCCAGATAAAATATCTCTGTAATTAATCCCAGATTATTTTTCTCTCTCTTATAATTAATCCCAGATTAATTAAGTGCGAGTCATACGAAATCGGTGAATCTTCGGGAAGCGACCCATGAGATCCCCGAATATGTTGGCAGTAAATCCGATCGTCGGACTATCCGAACACGTACGTACCTAGTACTACATTTTTACTGGTTTACAAGACATGGTTGGCTTCTAGCAAAGCACCGTGCCTACCCAATTCTCCAGAATTATTCTTAAAGGAATATGTGATCTATATCAGGCGTAGTATACGTAGTATTACGTATTACGATCCAGTATCAGATGTCACGTGCAAGGCCTGGGGCTGGAATTGTGTCTGCCCCATACGAAGCACATATCGGATCTCTGGTAACTAGTCTCTATAATCGGATAAACATGACCTAGTCATTTTATCCCGATAGCTGCAGCATAAAAGAGAACCAGTTTTGTATCCTACGTGATCATCATCTCCACTATGACTGGAGTGATACTTCCATCTTGAGATCACACCCAATAAACTACGATTCTCAATATACCCAGAAGAGGCGTACACAGAACCTGTTGAAGCCCTGGATGACCAAAACCAAAGTATATTGATTGTCGCAAGTATTAGCGGTGCAAGTCTCAGGTTAAGACCAAATACACCTACCCTGATTCGGACTTCCATAGACACATAGTCATACAACCAATGGAATTCCGAGGGGTCTATCCATTGGTAAACACAACCTCCTATTACACTTGCATGAGTATCCAATACCCAAATATATGAGAACTATGCCGTTATGCTCCCACAATGCGCACAAGTGTAATACTAGTCTATTCCGCATTATTGATGTCCAGTCTCGATAATACTACGACTAGAGATATTTAATGATTAAACCTTCGTGGATTGATACTGTCTCATATCATCTCAATCTGGAACTAATCATATGGACCTTTTATCATTTATACATCTAGGTAATCTAATTACAAATGATAAAAGGCAATTTCCTTTGTCACATAGTTAATTTGTACAACAACACCATGATCTGTACAAATAGTGATGCTATGGGTCATAATTGTCCAACAATCTTCCACTTGGCCTATAGCCAATCACTCAAGTGTCCTACACCCGAACTATATACGGTTCGCTCAAACTTCTGCTGAGGAAAGGTTTTCGTCAGGGAATTTGCAAGGTTATCATCTGATGCGATTTATTCGATCATCACATCGCCACGATGTATGATCCGAACGAATAAGATGAACAGTTGAAGTATATATCTGGATCGTTGATGAGACCATTAATTCTTTAGCCTGTGCTGTAGCCTAGCTCAGCTGCTAACAGAACTACTCCTAATCTAATTAGGATTATTATCGACCCAAATGGCTTCTATTACTGGCTCAGCTGCAGCAACAACCCGCTTTTGTTGTTTATTCGGTAACAATATCTTGTTTGGAAGATTTCCAGCTCATTGTTCTGTTATTCAAACTGTATAGTATCGTTTATTATGACTTATAGTCATTTTTATCGGTTTGGAAACTTGTAGCAGTGAACCCAGTCACTCTAAGTTCTCATTCTCCATTGTATAAGATAACATCTTTAGTTCATCTAAGATACTAAATGATGTTCTTAACATCAATCCAGTGACTATCACTTGGATTGGCCTGATTGTGACTCCATATGCTCAAAGCGTATGAGACACCAGGTCGCGTACATTTTTCAATGTATGATTTCTCAAAGAGTACCAACAAATTTTTAGATCTATGCCAGTAGATCTTTATTCCTAGAATAAAGGTTGTCTCTCCCGAGTATTCAATGGAGAATTTTCATGAAAGCCAAGCTTTCACCGATTGTTTCATGGGAATATCATTTCCAAGAAAGGATATATCATCATTGTATAGGACAATCATTGTCAGTGCGCTCCCACTAACCTCCTTATATACACAAGAATCATTTCCATTTTCAATTAAATCATACACCATTATGATTACATCAAAACGATAATTCCAAGAACGCTATGCTTGCTTCAATCCATAAATGGATCGAATAACTTCTAAACCTTGTTTGCTAGTTTTGGTACGACAAAACCGTCAGGATGTTGTAAACATCCTCCAAAAGGTTTTCGTTTGAGGAAAGCGATTTTGACGTTCAGCTGTCACATTTCATAAATGAAACATACAGCATCAGCAAGCATTATCCAAATGGATTTACTATGGCAATAGGTAAAAGGTTTCGTCGTAATCGACACAATGTTGATAACGATACCTTTCCGCTACATGCCTAGCTTAGTAAGTTGGTATGTTGCCTTCCATGTATGTCTTCCTTGAAGACTTATATAGTACCAATAGGCACAATGTCTTACGATACAACAACTAGTATCCAAACTTGGTTGATATACATGGAATCCATTTCGGATATTATGGCACTTTGCCATAATAGGGAGTCGATACCTTGTATCACTTCCTCATACGTAGTCAGTTGGTGTTCCTCAATAAGATTGACATCTTTATGAGGTGAGATCAGAAACCCATACCCCAGGTTGTTTTCTGACACTCTCTGACTTACGTGGTTCTTGTGTATTCGAAGATTATTGGTATAGTTTCATCTCTGATGAACTATTTTTGTTCCAATAGGAATCGGTGCCTGGAACAGTATTACTCCAATTTTCATCGAGTTTTACTTTCCTCCCACTTACCACTGCATATAGGTATTCGTCTTAGGAAAACCGCATGGAGAGCAACAATTAAATTGTTTTCTTGTGATTTGTATAAGTACTATACTTTGGTTACCCTAGGATAACCTACAATTAGACACTTATCCGATTTGGGTTCTAGTTTGGTATCATCCAAACATATGCCTAGCATACCCAAATCTTTAGGAATGAGAAACCCGGTTTCTTTCCTGTTCATATCTAATATGAAATTTGTCAAACAGATTTTATGGAACCTTATTCAAAATAAGTTTTGCACTGTTTAATGCGTATCCCTTGAAGGAAAATGGTAGCTCAGAGCGACTCATGATTAACCTTATCATGTCTAACAAAATTCGGTTTCTTCGTTCGGACACACCGTCAAATTGACGTGTTCTGGGAGGAGTCCTCATTAAAAGAATACTATACTCTTTCAGGTATTTGAGAAACTTATTGCTTAAGTATTTTCATCATGGTCTAACCGTAACGGTTTAATACTTTAGCTGATCTATTTGTCTACTTCGTGTTGAAACTCTAAAAGTTTCCGATTTGTGTTTCAAAGGAAACACATAACCATAACGCGATGCCACATCCGTAAAGGTTACGAAGTGTTCATATCCACCTCTAGCCTAGCTAGATATGGGCCCACGTACGTCACTATGAATAAGGGCTAACAGATCGGTGGCACTTGCACTTTTACCAATTAAGAAAGTGTTTCAGGCACTTTGCCTAATAAAATAGATTCGTAGACATCATTTGAATGGAATCAAATCCGTCCTAATATCCAAAGTTCCCGATTGATGTTTCACTAGAAACACATAACCATAACACGATGCCACATCCGTAAAGGTTATGAAGTGTTCATATCCACCTCTAGCCTAGATAGACATTGGCCCACTTACGTCACTATGAACGATGGGTAACAGATCGGTGGCACTTTCACTTTTACCAAGTAAAACGTTGTTTTAGGCACTTTGCCTAATAAACTAGATTCGTAGACATTATTTGAATAGAATCAAATCCGTTCTAGTATCCACTCTTCAAAAGTGTGGATATACGAGTCTTGTTTAATGTGTCCCAGACAACAATGCCACAAATAAGTCTCAACTGATTAAATCAGTTTGAGCTATTTGTTTGTCATGTCAGATGTTTGAGATTTATTTATATTCAAAATATAAATAGTGTTATTCACATCTAATGTGTTTATCTCAATATCATCTTTATAAAATAAAACACTTTAGTGTTCTAGAATATAAAGGTATACCCGCAATGGGTTAAACCCTGATATAGAGATAATGTTTCTAGTCAAACTAGTTACATTTAACAGTTTCCTAATTTAAGTACGTACCTGAAGGGTAGTTCCTAAAATTAGGTATCTACGGTTAAAACAGCGACTCTCGTCCCATTTCTAATTCGCAGATGAATCTCAACTAAAGTCAGTATCCTGCTAATCAGTAGATTATGCACACCAGTACATATTTATGTTCCACATCCAGTATCTAAAATCCAATTTTAATACTAGTAGTGAACATATTTATGACAAACATATTTGAAGTCGAAGCCTTACACCGTCTTCACTTCCTTCATGTCTGCCTTGTCCATACGGCAGTCACGCTTCAGTGACCCCGTTTGCCATAGTTTAGACAGACATCTTGGGATATGTCATTTGTCTTCCTTGAAGACTTTAATGATTTTGCCTTTGCCATTTTCCACAACTCAGAAGCCTTCGGCCAAGCCTTGGCCTTCTGGGATGTCGAAGTAAGATGCGCCTTGCGCTTCTTGCCTATTGTAAACTCTTGCTTTGTCTCATTGAGTATAGCCATTAACTCTCCAAGAGTTTTCTTTTGAAATTTGTACTTCTAAGATCTAAGGATAGATCTATGAAGATCCTTCAATTTAAATATCATACTATAAGGATCTAATCCTTAGTTCTGATTAAGAAATTAAGGAGTATTTACGGCAAGCATAACAGATTAAGCACTAAAGTTATCATCACATTAATATTCCAAATATCATGTTCTACTATTTACTCAACTCCAGCTTAGGCTCGAGACGTCACTCTTATCAAATAAAGTAACTTCTCGGTCTCCAGGACTATCTTGAGATTTTATTCCCAATTTGAAAATTAAAATCGTTTAAATACATTTTCATCACCGATTATGTTCTAAACACTAATCTTTCATTTATCTTTATTCCAATAGTCCAACTATCGAATCAACGATTTTAGGTAGTATTTATTATAATGATTACTATAGTCTAACTATATAATCAACTATATTTAATTGTTTAAATTCAATTATATTGATTACTATAATCCAATAATGAAATCAACTATTAATTGAAATAGTTTGAATACAGTCCAACTGTTTAATTAAAACAACGATTAAATATTAATCCAACTAATATATTAAATTATTTGACGAAAAATTGAATGAGCGCATATTGGCAAGTAACTAAATGAATATTGCAAATTTAATACTTGCCTCCCACTATTTTTCGGCGAGCCTCTAACCCTCTGTGGAGTACTCGGGAAACCTTGTTTCCTAGTGGGCTAGGATCCCGTTAAATAACACACAATCTTGACTTTGGCCAATAAATTGTATGATAATTAACTAGGTGGATCTCTAAGATCATTTTGGATCCAATCCAATTCCTAGATCCAATAGGTGGACATCCAAGTCCGAAACATATATCTTAAATATGCCAATATAATATATTCCCTAACATTTTTCCTCTGAATCAACTAAGTCTTGGCTTTGGCACAACAAACTTAGTGATTCCAGTTAAGCGTGACCCATTGACTATGGAAAGCCTCGTAATCGATGTCGATGGACAAGAAGTGATCTTCACTTTGGCCAACAAATCACAACTTGGACAAGACACCGATATGGAACAAAGCTTTCATGATTCAAACACATCTGTGACGGACAAAGTTCTTGACTTTGGCTAACAAACCAGTGCCATTCTTGGATCTTGAGTAAGAATCACTCAATGGAAGGAAAAACGCTTAATATGTTGTGAAGGTTTTTCGCGTAATTGGCAACCAATTAATTATCTTTGTTAAGGTCTCATCATCATACACCCTTAAACATGCATTCTAAATACATAATAAGGCGCGTAAATAAATAAATATAATAATGATATGCGGATGGATACTTAAACACATTGTTCCTAGAACAAATCTCTCCATTTCCTCTCTCCCGCTAGGACAAATATTACTTCTACCCATTACATAACACTTCTAAAGAAACCTCATTTACATTGTGGGAATAGGTGAGAAGAGAAATAACAGAGTCAGAGGTAATAGGCTGGACACGCAGGTCCAATTTAATAAATTCTAATTTATTACAACAATTTCCAAAATTGCCATCACCTATCTAATATCCATCTGATATGCATTATCATACATCGCATCCATGTATTCACACAAGCATGTTATCAATCAATCTAATCCAATTAATTAATCTGAAATTATGATCATCCAATTTTCAAACAACGATTTGATTTTGCGTGAGTCCGACTCGTTTTAAGAATAAGTAATCAAAGTACGAATTCTTGAATTATATTAAACTACAACATTAAATCCAATTTAATTTGTATTTAATACTAATTCTATATTTAATTCTAAATTAAATAATTACACTTTTTAATGTGCCTTTACGACTTAGATTCTAAATCTAATCGTTATGGGTCTCAAAGCCCGATTAACATCCAATGTTAATTTAATTAAAGTCCAATGGGCTTTCAATTAATTTCTTAAGGCATGGACTTTTGGTCTGTTGGAGTTCTACGGTCCCGAGGATCAATTATCAAGGAAGAAACATAAGTACGAATACACGAGGAAGTTGTAGAATACTTACATCGAGCGGTTGAGCGATGCGGTGAAGAACAAAAACTTTTCTGCCTTTTGAGAAGCTCTCGACATTGACAGTTTCTTGCTCCTCCATTTTCGGCTTTTGCATGATTCATCAAGCTCCAAGCTTTATTTGATGATCCCTAGCTCACAAGTGGGTTTCCCTATCACCTTTGTATGTCTCCATTGTGTGCTAGCACTCTTGATTTTTGCCAGAAAAATCATCAATTTCATCCTCTCCATTCTCGGCAGTGAGGCAGAAAACAGAAGAGAGAAATTATGCCCATTTGGACGTGAGAGAGGGAAGAAGAAAGAGAAGAGAGAATGTTTTGGTTGGTGGCAAATTGTGTATCTAATACACTTTATTCATTTTCCAAAAATCAAATAATTTATTTACCATGATTTTGCCTTTCCAAAAGTCAAATAGAATGCCAACCACTAACTTCTAACAACTACTATCAATCACATCAAAAGTCAGAAGTTGTCACAATCAATCGATTGACTAGTGATTTGACGCTTGATGTGACTTGCGGGACGCACTCGAATTCGAAATGCGAGTGCGCTCGTAAACACTCCCGGGCTCGGTTCACTAATTCTGAATTAAGGAATTTTCCGTTGCGACGTAATTAATTAATTATGCCTAGCAAAATCACTATTCACGTTGCTAACGAATTAATTCTAAATTAATTCATTCCGCCCGAATTAAAATCTAATTTCAATTCCGCGTTGAAATCCAATTTTGTAAAATATATCGAATATATTATTTTATCGATTAATTCCAAATTAATCGTTATCTCTCTTTTAATAATATTTTATCCCAGATAAAATATCTCCGCAATTAATCCCAGATTAATTTTCTCTCTCATTTAATTAATCCCAGATTAATTAAAGTGCGAGTCATACGTCATCGGTGAATCTTCAGGAAGCGACCCATGAGATCCACGGATATGTTGGCAGTAAATTCGATCGTCAGACTATCCGAACACGTACGTACCTAGTACTACGTTTTTACCGATTTACAAGACAAGTTTGGCTTCTAGCAAAGCGCCATGCCTACCCAATTCTCCGGAAATATCCTTACAGGAATACGGTGATCTATATCAGGCGTAGTATACGTAGTATTGCATATTTCGATCCAGCATCAGATATGTCACATGCTAGGCCTGAGGCTGGAATTGTGTTTGCCCCGTACGAAGCACATATCAGATCTCGGGTAACTAGTTTCTATAATCAAATATACATGACCTAGTCATAATATCCCGATAGCTGTAGCATTTAAGAGAACGAGTCATGTATCCTACGTGACCATCATCTCCACTATGACTAGAGTGATACTTCCATCTTGACATCACACCCAAGACACTACGATTCTCAATATTCCCAGCAGAGGCGTACACAGAACCTGTTAACGCCCTGGATGACCAAAACCAAAGTATATTGATTGTCGCAAGTATTAACGGTGCAAGTCTCAGGTTAAGAGCAAATACACCTACCCTGATTTCGGACTTCTATAGACACATAGTCATACTACCAATGGAATTCCGAGGGGTCTATCCAGAGCGAAGCTGTTTGCCATACCATCTGTAAACACAACCTCCTATTACACTTGCATGAGTATCCTATACCTAAATATTTGAGAACTATGTCGTTATGCCCTCACAAAGCGCACAAATGTAATACTAGTCTTTTACGCATTATCGATGTCCAATCTCGATAATACTCTGACTAAGGATATTTAATGATTAACCTTCGTGGATTGATACAGTCTCATATTATCTCAATCCATGAACTAATCATATGGACCTTCTATCATTTATATATCTTGGTGATCTAATCACAAATGATAAAAGAGAGCAATCTCATTTGTCACATAGTTAATTTGTACAACAACACCATGATTTTTACAAATAGTGACGCTATGGGTCATAACTGTCCAACAATCTCCCACTTGGCCTATAGCCAGTCACTCAAGTGTCTACCACCCGAACTATGTACGGTTCGTTCAAATTGCTGAGGAAAGGCTTTTGTCAGCGGATTTCCATGATTATCATCTAATGCGATTTATACGATCATCACCTCGCCACGATGTATGATACGAACGAATCAGATGAATATCGAAGTATATATCTGGATCGTTGATGGGACCATTAATTCTTTAGCCTATGCTGAAGTCTAGCTCAGCTGCTAATAGAACTATATCTAATCTAATTAGATTTGTTATCGACCCAAATGGCTTCTATTGCTGCCTCAGCCGCATCAATATCTCGCTTTTGTTTTTTATTCGGTAACAGTATCTTGCTTGGAAGATTTCCAGCTCATTATTTCGTTATTCAAACTGTATAGTACCGTTTGCGACTTATAGTCATTTTATCAGTTTGGAAACTTGCAGCAATGATCCCAGTCACTTCAAGTTCTCCTTCTCCATAGTTTAAGACAGCATCCCCAGTTCGTCTTAGATACCAAAGGACATTCTTATCATCAATCGAGTGACTATCACTTGGATTGGCCTGATTGTGAATCTTTATGCTCAAAGCGTATGAGACATCAGGTCATGTATGTTTTTCAATGTACGAGTTCTCGGAGAGTGTCAACAACTTTAAATCTATCCCAGTAGATATTTATTCCTAGAATAAAGGTTGTTTCTCCCAAGAATTCTACGGAGAATTTTCAGGAAAGCCAAGCTTTCACCGATAGATTTATTATGGGAATATCTTTTCCAAGAAATGATATATTATCATTATTTATAGGATATTTACTATCATTGCGCTCCCACTAACCTCCTAATATACACAAGAATCATTTTCATTTTGAATTAAATCATATACTATTATGATGACATCAAAATGATAATTCCAAGAACCTAATGCTTGCTTCAATCCATACATGGATCGAATAACTTGCAAACCTTGTTTGCTAGTTTTGGTACGACAAAACCGTCAGGATGTTGTAAACATCCTCCAAAAGGTTTCCGTTTAAGGAAAGCAATTTTCCCGTTCAGCTAACATATTTCATAAATGAAACATGCAGCATTAGCAAGCATTCTCCAAATGGATTTACCGTGGCAATAGGTAAAAGGTTTCGTTGTAATCAATACAATATTGATAACGATACCTTTTCACTACAAGCCTAGCTTAGTACGTTGGTATGTTGCCTTCCATGTATGTCTTCCTTAAAGACTTATATAGTACCAATAGGCACAATGTCTTGCGGTACAACAACTAGTGTCCAAACTTGGTTGGTATACATGGAATCCATTTCGGATATCATGGCACTTTGCCATAATAGGGAGTCGATACCTTGTATCACTTCCTCATACGTAGTCAGTTGGTATACCTGTTAGACATTATGTCCCATAGCGTCACTGTTTGTAAATGATATTGTATTATTGTACAAAATTAACTATGTGATAATGAAATTGCCTGCTTTTTGCCGTTTTGTAATATTATTTACTTTGATATATAAATGGCGAAAGTCCATATGATTAATACCGGATTGAGATGATATGAGACATATCAATCCATAAAGGTTTAATCATTAAATATCCCTAGTCGGAGTATTATCGAGATCGGACATCGATAATGCGGAATAGACTAGTATTGCGCTTGTGCACGTTGTGAGGGCACAACGGCATAGTTCTCATATATTTAAGTATTGGATACTTATGCAAGTGCGATAGGAGGTTGTGTTTTACCGATGGTACGGAAAACAGCTTCGCTCTGGATAGACCCCGCGGAATCCCATTGGTAGTATGTCTGCGTGTCTATGGGAGGCCGCATCAGGGTAGGTGTATATGGTCTTAACCTAAGACTTACATCGCTAGTACTTGCGACAATCGGTAAACTTTGGTTTTGGTGGTTGGGGACCTTAACCGGTTCTGTGTACACCTCTTCTGGGTTTATCGAGAATCATAGTGTACTGGATGTGATGTCGAGATGGGAGTATCACTTCAGACATATGGAGGTGATGATCACGCAGGACACATAACTAGTACTCTATAAAAGGTTGCAACCGTCGGGACAATATGACCAGGTCAGGATTGTCCGATTTAAAGAGACTAGTTGCTTGATGTCCGATATATTTTCGTACGGGGCAGACACATTTCCAGCCCCAGGCCTAACATGTGATCGTCCGATACTGGATCGATGTACGCAATACTACGGTATACTACGCTTGATATAGATCTTATATTCCTATAAGAATATTTCTGGAGAATTGGGTAGGCATGGCGCTTTGCTAGAAGCCAACCTTGTCTTGTGAATCGGTAAAAACGTAGTACGAGGTACGTACGTGTTCGGATATCAGACGGCCGTATTTACTGCCAACATATCCAGAGATCTCTTGGGTCGCTTCCCGAAGATTCACCAATGACGTATGATTCAAACTCGATTAATCTTGGATTAATTACGGAGAGACTTTATCTTGGATAAAGTACTATACATAGAGAGAGAACGATTAATTTGGAATTAATCGTAAAATTATTATATTCGATATAATAATCGAAATTCGATTTCGACGCGAAATTAAAATTAGATTTTAATTCGGGCAAACGAGTTAATTTAGAATTAATTCGTTAGCGACGTAAATAATAATTTCGCTAGGCGCAATTATTTATTGAATTCGATTTAATTAACGTCGCGACATAAGTTCGGTATTTCGGAAATATCGAACCCGAACGCGTGAGTGCACGTGGGCCCACTTTCATTTGGAAACGTGTGGGGCCCACATGACACATGTCATATTATGCATTATTTAATTCTAATGCATTGCATGGAGATAGTGTACAATGCACTCAATGGTTTTGCATGGAAATTGAGTGTTTGACACTCTAAGCCATTGCATGATTTGTGTCATAAGTTTATTATTAATTTAATAAATATTATGGCATAAATATAAATTGATTTTTTTGTAACAAAAAATCATTCAACTCTCCTCTCTCTCACATTGCCGAAACTACATGCAGTTTTGGGGTCTCCATTTCTTCAATTTTTGTGGCAAGATTTGAAGAAGTTGTGCATTCAAAATCACAACAAAGGCTAGCACCTTCAAGGGATCATACATAGGTGATATGGGAAACTAATCCTTGAGCTTGGAAGGATCAAACTCGACTTGGAGTCCCTCTTTTCTTCTTGGCCGAGAGCTTCACTGCACAAGGGAGGAATTTCGCATCATCTTAGCATCCATCTTCAAGTATTGTGAGTATGATTCCGCCATACTTCAATTAATTCATTCATGTATTTATGTATTTTGCTTGTTCTTGTTGATCTTGGGGCTTGGTTATTATTTCCAACAATGGTATCATTGAGCTTAAAGAGCATGCAAATATATTAGGATGTTATTTGGGGAAAATTGTATGAAGCATGATTTGATGAGTTTGCTTGATTAAATATGCTTAGATGTATGTTATTTAGATTATACATCATCAATTTCATGGAAAATAAATTGGATTAATTTTTTCCAACCCAAATGAGGCTTGGCCGAATACATGCAAGCATATGGACTAGATGATTTTTTAATTTTAAGACATTAGATGACTTGAAATAATATGGTATGACGATTTGTAACTCGATTGGATTGAAAACGAAATCGGAACCATTTTAATCACCTTGGCCGAATGCTTGATGGAGGATTAGGGACTTGATTTTTTGATTAAATAATGTTGGACATATATTTAAGATAAAATATGATTAATGGATTAATTTGATATTTTGGGAATATTGATTTAAAGGATTAATCATGATAATACACTTTAATTAATTAAGTTATAAAATTTGGAATTTTAAAATTTGGTTAGTTGGGCTTAATTTTGAATTGGGCCTAAAACTATTATATTTGGACATAATGGGCTTGGTTGGGCCAAGTAGATTTGGACCATTTGGATTGGATCCAAAATGGGCCTAAATCACACCATTTAAGCCCAAATGTAATAAATGGGCTTTTATGTCTAATTGGGCCTTATGGGCTTGATATTGATTTTATGGCATATGAGGGTGATTCCTTATTGGGCTTGGTAATTGGGTTTGACCCATACATTGACCAAAACCCAAGCCTAAAGAAATCAATTGAAAGCCCATCGGACTTTAATTAAACGGACATTAGATGTTAGTTGGGCTTTGAGACCCGATTGTATTAGATTTGGAATCTAAGTTATAAAAGCACAATAAAAGTGTAAATATTTATTTAGAATTAAATAATAGGATTAGTATTGAATACGACTTAAATTGGATTTAACGAGTAGTTCGATATAATTCGTGAATTCATACTATAAGTATTTATTCTCAAATTGAGTTGGACTCGCGCAAATGCAAACAATTGTTTGAACATTGTATTGTCACCTAATTAAAGACTAATTAATTGGATTTGATTGGTTGTATAACATGCCTTGAATGAATGAATGTGGATGTGATGTATGAATAGTGTATATCGGATGGATATTAGAAGGGAAGGGTAATTTTAGAAATATTGTAAATTTAGAATTTAAATTGGACCTGCGTGTCCAGCCTTTCTCTTATTGTCTCTTTGTATTCTCTTCTCACCTAATTCCCCTCAATGTAAATGAGGTTTCTCTTATTGTATTATGTAATTGGGTAAGAGTAGAATAGTGCTAGCGGGGAGAGGAAAGGGAGTGATTTGTTCTAGGAACAAGTTGTTGTTCATATCCATCCGTATATCGCTATTACTTTACTTTACGCGCTTTATGATGTTTTAAGAAGCATGCTTAAGGGTGTATGATGATGAGACCTAACAAAGATAAATTAATTGGTTGCCAATTACGCGAAAAATCCCTCAAACAATATTAAGCGATTATCCTTCCATTGAATGATTCTTGTTCAAGATCCGAAGTTGGCATTGGTTTGTTTGGCCAAAGTCAAGACCTTTGTCAATCAAGGATGTACTTGAATCATGAGAGTTTTGTTGCATATCGGTGTCTTGTCCAAATCTTGATTTTTATTGGCCAAAGTCAAGATCACTTTTTGTCCAATGACATTAATTACGAAACTTTCCTCGTCAATGGGTCCCGCTTAACTGGAATCATTAGGTTTGTTTTTTGCCAAAGCCAAGACCTAGATGATTCGGAGGATATGGTTAGGAAAATGTAATGGATACATTGACATTATACATATGTTTCGGACTTGGATGTCCACCTAACCGGATCTAGGAATTGGATGAGATCCAATTGATCATAGAGATCTACCTAAGTTAAATAGCATACATCTTTTATTGGCCAAAGTCAAGGTTGTGTTTATTTAAACGGGATCCTAGCCCACTAGGAAATACGATTTCCCGAGTTCTCCATGAGAGGGTTAGAGACTTGAAGAAATAGTGGAGGCTATTATTGAATTTGCAATTTCGTTCAGATACTTAGCCTTACACGTCTTTCAAAATTGGACTATACTGGATCGATGTACGCAATACTACGGTATACTACGCTTGATATAGATCTTATATTCCTATAAGAATATTTCTGGAGAATTGGGTAGGCATGGCGCTTTGCTAGAAGCCAACCTTGTCTTGTGAATCGGTAAAAACGTAGTACGAGGTACGTACGTGTTCGGATAATCTGACGGCCGTATTTACTGCCAACATATCCAGAGATCTCTTGGGTCGCTTCCCGAAGATTCACCAATGACGTATGATTCAAACTCGATTAATCTTGGATTAATTACGGAGAGACTTTATCTTGGATAAAGTACTATACATAGAGAGAGAACGATTAATTTGGAATTAATCGTAAAATTATTATATTCGATATAATAATCGAAATTCGATTTCGACGCGAAATTAAAATTAGATTTTAATTCGGGCAAACGAGTTAATTTAGAATTAATTCGTTAGCGACGTAAATAATAATTTCGCTAGGCGCAATTATTTATTGAATTCGATTTAATTAACGTCGCGACATAAGTTCGGTATTTCGGAAATATCGAACCCGAACGCGTGAGTGCATGTGGGCCCACTTTCATTTGGAAACGTGTGGGGCCCACATGACACATGTCATATTATGCATTATTTAATTCTAATGCATTGCATGGAGATAGTGTACAATGCACTCAATGGTTTTGCATGGAAATTGAGTGTTTGACACTATAAGCCATTGCATGATTTGTGTCATAAGTTTATTATTAATTTAATAAATATTATGGCATAAATATAAATTGATTTTTTTGTAACAAAAATCATTCAACTCTCCTCTCTCTCACATTGCCGAAACTACATGCAGTTTTGGGGTCTCCATTTCTTCAATTTTTGTGGCAAGATTTGAAGAAGTTGTGCATTCAAAATCACAACAAAGGCTAGCACCTTCAAGGGATCATACATAGGTGATATGGGAAACTAATCCTTGAGCTTGGAAGGATCAAACTCGACTTGGAGTCCCTCTTTTCTTCTTGGCCGAGAGCTTCACTGCACAAGGGAGGAATTTCGCATCATCTTAACATCCATCTTCAAGTATTGTGAGTATGATTCCGCCATACTTCAATTAATTCATTCATGTATTTATGTATTTTGCTTGTTCTTGTTGATCTTGGGGCTTGGTTATTATTTCCAACAATACCTCAATAAGATTGACATCTTTATGAGGTGATATCAGAAACCCATACCCTAGGTTGTTTTCTGACTCTCTCCGACTTACGCGGTTCTTGTGTATTCGAAGATTATTGGTATAGTTTCATCCTTGATGAACTATTTATATTCCATTAGTAATCGGTGCCTGGAATAGTATTACTCCGATTTTCATAGAGTTTTACTATCCTCCCACTTACCACTGCATATAGGTATTCCTCTTAGGAAAACCGCATGGTGAGCAACAATTAAATTGTTCTCTTGTGAGTTGTATAAGTATTATACTTTGGTATCCCTAGGATAACCTACAATTGGGCACTTATCCAATTTTGGGTTCTAGTTTGGTATCATCCAAACGTATGCCTAGCATACCCAAATCTTCAGGAATGAGAAACCTGGTTTCTTTCCTATTCATATCTAATATAAAATCTGTCAAACCGATTTTTATGGAACCTTATTCTAAATAATTTCTTCACTATTTATACGCATCCGTTGAAGGAAATGGTAGCCCAGAGCGACTCATGATTAACCTTATCATGTCTAACAAAATTCGATTTATCCTGTTCGGACACACCGTCAAATTGACATGTTCCGGGAGGAGTCTTCTTTGAAAGAATACTATAATCTTTCAAGTATATTTGAAACTTATTGCTTAAGTATTTTCATCATGGTCTAACCGTGATGGTTTTAATATTTTAGCCGATCTGTTTGTCTACTTCGAGTCGAAACTGTAAAAGTTTCCAATTTGTGTTTCAGCATAAACAGATAACCATAACGCAATGCCACATTCGTAAAGGTCACGAAATATTCATATCCACCTCTAGTCTAGCTAGACATGGGCCCACTTGCTTCACTATGAACTAGGGCTAACAGATCGCTGACATTTGTATTTTTACCAGGTAAAGGTGTTTTAAGCACTTTGCTTAATAAACTAGATTCGTAGATTTTATTTGATTAGAATAAAAGTTGTCATAATACCCACTCTTCAAAAGTGTGGATATAAGAGTCTTGTTTAATTGTGTCCCAGACAACAATGCCACAAATAAATATCTTCTAATCAAATCAGTTTGAGCTAATTGTTTGTCTTGTTATATGTTTGAGATTTATTTATATTCAAAATATAAATACTGTTATTCACATCTAATATGTTTATCTCAATATCATCTTTATAAAATAAAACACTTTAGTGTTCTAGAATATAAAGGTACATCCGCAATGGATTGAACACTGATATAGAGATAATGTTTCTAGTCAAACTAGTTACATTATAACAGTTTCCTAATTTAAGTACACACCCGAATGCAGTTCCTAAACTCATGTATCTACGGTTAAAACAGTGACTTTCGTCCCGTTTCCGATTCGCAGATAAATCTCAACTGAAGTCAGTATCCTGCTCATAGCAGATTCTGAACGTCAATGCATATTTATGTATCACACTAAGTATTTAAAATCTAATTTTAATACTAGTACTGAACATATTTATGAAAAACATATTTGAAGTCAGAGTCTTGCCCGTCTTCAATTCCTTCATGTCTGCCATGTCCAAACGGAAGTCACGCTTCCGCGATCCCGTTTGCAACAATTTAGGCAGACATTTTAGGATATGTCATTTATCTTCCTAGAAGATTATAATGATTTTACCTTTGCCATTTTCCACATTCCAGAAGCCTTTGGCCAAGCCTTGGCCTTCTAGAATATCGAAGTAAGGTGCGCCTTGCGCTTCTTGCCTTATTGCAAACTTTTGGCTTTGTCTCCTTGAGAATAGCCATTAACTCTCCAAGAGTTATTATTGCAATTTAGTACTTCTTAGATCTAAGAATAGATCTATGAAGATCCTTCAATTTCAATTTTCATACTTAAAGGATCTAATCCTTAGTTCTGATTAGAAATTAAGGAGTCTATTTGACAAGTTTAATGGATTAAGCACTAAAGTTATCAACACATGAATCTTCCAAAGATCATGCTCTACTATTTGCTTAACTCCGGGCTTAGGCCTAATATGTTATTTTATCAAATAAAGTAACTTATTAGTTTTCAGGACCATCCTGAAGTTTTATTCCCAATTTGAAAATTAAAGTCATTTAAATACATTTTCACCCATGATTATGTTTTAAACAGTAATCTTTCAATTTTATCTTGATTCTAATAGTCCAACTATTTAATCAATGATTTTCGGTACTATTTATTATAATGATTATTATAGTCCAACTATATAATCAACTATAACTTAAATCTTTTAAATTCAATTATATTGATTACTATAATCCAATTATAAAATCAACTATAATTAAATTTATTAATTCAAATATGTTGATTACTATAATCCAATTATATAATCAACTATAATAGTTTGAATACAGTCCAACTGTTTTATTAAAACAATGATTAAATTTTAGTCCAACTAACATTTAATATATTTGACGAATGATTTGTAATGAGCGCGTATGGAAAGTTATTAAACGAATATTGCAAATTTAATACTTGTCTCCCACTATTTTTCGGCGAGCCTCTAACACTCTGTTGAGTACTCGGGAAAACGTGTGTTTTCCTAGTGGGCTAGGATCCCGTTAAATATCACATAATCTTGACTTTGGCCAAAAAATTGTATGATAATTAACTAGGTAGATCTCTAAGATCAATTGGATACCATCCAATTCCTAGATCCAGTAGGTGGACATCCAAGTCCGAAACATATATCTTATATATGCCAATATATCTAATATATTGCCTAACCTTTTTCCTCTGAATCAACTAAGCCTTGGCTTTGGCACAACAAACTTAGTGATCCCAGTTAAGCGTGACCCATTGACCCTGGAAAGCTTCGTAATCAATGTCGATGGACAAGAAGTGACCCTGACTTTGGCCAACAAATCACGACTTGGACAAGACACCGATATGGAACAAAGCCTTCATGATTCAAACACATCCTCGACGGACAAAGGCCTTGACTTTGGCCAACAAACCAATGCCAGTCTTGGATTTTGAGTAAGAATCACTCAATGGAAGGAAAAACACTTAATATTTGTGAGGGTTTTTCGCGTGCAAATTGGCAACTAATTTATTATCTTTGTTAAGGTCTCATCATCATACACCCTTAAACATGTATTCTAAACACAAAATAAGGCGCATATAAATAAATAATAAAGATATGCGGATGGATTTTAACACATTGATCCTAGATCTAATCTCTCCATTTCCTCTCTCCCGCTAGCACAAGTATTGCTTCTACCCGTTACATAACACTTCTAAAGAAACCTCATTTACATTGAGGGGAATAGGTGAGAAGAGAAATACACAGAATAGGAGGTAATAGGCTGGACACGCAGGTCCAATTAATAAATTCTAAATTTATTACAACAATTTCCAAAATTGCACCACCCTTCTAATATCCATCCGATATACATTATTCATGCATCGCAACCATGTATTCACACAAGCATGTTATCAATCAATCTAATCTAATTAATTAATCTGATAATTAATGACCATCCAATGTTCAAACAACGATTTGATTTTGCGCGAGTCAAACTCGTTTTGCGAATAAGTGCTCAAAGTATGAATTCTTGAATTAAATTAAACTAGAAAACTAAATCCAATTCAATTTGCATTTAATACTAATTCGCTATTTAATTCCAAATTAAATACTACACTTTATTAACGAACCTTTACGACTTAAATTCCAAATTTATCGTTACGGGTCTCAAAGCCCGATTAACATCCAATGTTAATTTAATTAAAGTCCAATGGGATTTTAATTAATTTCATTAAGGCGTGGGCTACGGCAACCAAAGCCCAATCAAGGAATAACCCCATAAGCCTAGAAATCAATTTAGGCCCATTAGGCCCAATTAAACTTTAAAGGTTCATTAAGTCATGGTTTTGGGCCCAATTGGATCCAACCAATTTGCCTAAACCAATCTTGGTACAACCAAGCCCATTAAGCCCAATAACAACTTTTCAAGCCCAAATCCAATTTAAGCCCATTTAATTAAACTACAAAAAATGCCAAATTTCATAATTTAATTACTCAAAGTGTAATACATAATTAATCAACCAAATCAATATTTCCAAAACACCAATTACCCTAATTAATTATGCTTATCAACTTTAAATCATGTCCAACACAATTTATCAATAAATCAAACCCATTTACATGCATCTCAACTCTCGGCAATAAGGGGAATTTTATGTCCAATCGAATTCAATCCAATTAAATAAATCCAATTCAACATTAAATCAACATTTCCCAATCGATTCCAACTCATCCAATGAATCAAAATCAAAAAATCCAAGACATTAGGGCATCATGAGTATTCGACCAAGCCAACCCATTTTGGGGAAAATTGTTCCAAATTAATTTTCATGAAATTGATCCAATCAAACTTCAATTAAACAATCAATTAAGCATACTTAATCAAACAATTCAACCAAATCATGCTCAAAATCAATTTACCCAATTTTAACTCTAAATCAAGTTTCATGTTCAATACTCGCTCTGATACCATTGTTGGAGTTCTACGGTCCCGAGGATCGATTATCAAGCAAGAAACATAAGTGCGAATACACGAGGAAGTTTCGGAATACTTACATCGAGCGGTTGAGCGATGCGGTGAAGAACAAAAACTTTTCTGCCCTTTGAGAAGCTCTCGGCAGTGACAGTTTCTTACTCCTCCATTTTCAGCTTTTGCATGATCCATCAAGCTCCAAGCTTTATTTGATGATCCCTAGCTCACAAGTGGGTTTCCCTATCACCTTTGTATGTCTCCATTGTGTGCTAGCACTCTTGATTTTTGCCACAAAAATCATCAATTTCATCCTCTCCATTCTCGGCAGTGAGGCAGAAAACAGAATAGAGAAATTCTGATCATTTGGGCGTGAGAGAGGGAAGAAGAAAGAGAAGAGAGAATGTGTTGGTTGGTGGCAAATTGTGTATCTAATACACTTTATTCATTTTCCAAAAATCAAATAATTGATTTACCATGAATTTGGCTTTCCAAAAGTCAAATAATAATGCCAACCACTAACTTCTAACAACTACTATCAATCACATCAAAAGTGACAAGTTGTCACATCAATCGATTGACTAGTGATTTGACGCTTGATGTGACTTGCGGGCCGCACTCGAATTGGAAACGCGAGTTCGTTCGCAAACACTCCCGGGCTCGGGTTCGCTAATTCCGAATTAACGAATTTCCGTTGCGATGTAAGTAATTATCTATGCCTAATAAAAATCACTATTCACGTCGCTAACGAATTAATTCTAAATTAATTCGTTCGCCCGAATTAAAATCTAATTTCAATTCCGCGTCGAAATCCAATTTCGTATAATATATCGAATATATTATTTTATCGATTAATTCCAAATTAATCGTTATCTCTCTTTTAATAATATTTTATCCCACATAAAATATCTCCGTAATTAATCCTAGATTAATTTTCTCTCTCATTTAATTAATCCAAGATTAATTAAAGTGGGAGTCATACGTCATCGGTGAATCTTCGGGAAGCGACCCATGAGATCCCCGGAAATGTTGGCAGTAAATTCGGTCGTCGGACTATCCAAACACGTACGTACCTAGTACTACATTTTTACTGATTTACAAGACAAGGTTGGCTTCTAGCAAAGCGCCATGCCTACCCAATTCTCCAAAAATATCCTTACAGGAATATGGTGATCTATATCAGGCGTAGTATATGTAGTTTTACATATTTCGATCCAGCATCAGATATGTCACATGCTAGGCCTGGGGCTGGAATTGTGTCTGCCCCGTACGAAGCACATATCGGATCTCTGGTAACTAATCTCTATAATCGGATATAAATGACCTAGTCATAATATCCCGATAGCTGCAACATTTAAGAGAACGAGTCACGTATCCTACGTGACCAACATCTCTACTATGACTGGAGTGATACTTCCGTCTTGACATCACACCCAACACACTACGATTCTCAATATACCCAGCAGAGGCGTACAAAAAACCTGTTAAAGCCCTGGATGACCACAACCAAAGTATATTGATTGTCGCAAGTATTAGCGGTGCAAGTCTCAGGTTAAGACCAAATACACCTACCCTGATTTCGGACTTCCATAGACACATAGTCATACTACCAATGGAATTCCGAGGGGTCTATCCAAAGCGAAGCTATTTGCCGTACCATCGGTAAACACAACCTCCTATTACACTTGCATGAGTATCATATACCCAAATATATGATAACTATGCTGTTATGCCCTCACAACGCGCATAAGTGTAATACTAGTCTTTTACGCATTATCGATGTCCAATCTCGATAATACTCTGACTACGGATATTTAATGATTAAACCTTCGTGGATTGATACTGTCTCATATCATCTCAATCCATAAACTAATCATACGGACCTTATATCATTTATATATCTTGGTGATCTAATCACAAATGATAAAATAGGGCAATCTCCTTTGTCACATAGTTAATTTGTACAACAACACCATGATCTGTACAAATAGCGACACTATGGGTCATAACTGTCCAACATGGGTCAAACCCAAATACCAAAGCCCATTTAAGGAATCACCCTTATTTGCCAAGAAACCAATTTAGGCCCATTAGGCCCAATTAAAATAAAGGTCCATTAAATTATATTTGGACTTTATGGATATGATTTTTGGCCCAATTGGATCCAACCAATTAGCCTAAACAAAACTTGGCCCAACCAAGCCCATTAAGCCCAAATACAACTTTTACAAGCCCAATTCCAAAATAAGCCCAATTAATTAAATTACCAAAATTCCAAATTTCATAATTTAATTAACCTAAAGTGTATGTCATAATTAATTACCCAAATTAACATTTCCAAAACATCAATTTAATCAATTAATTATGCTTATCATCATCAACTTATGTCCAACACATTGAATCAAAAATCAATCATTTTCATGCTTACAGGTCACGACAATTTGGGGATTTCTTTGTCCGATTCGGTTTTAATCCAATTAAATCCTAAATCAACATTACCCAAGTGATTTCAACTCATCCAATGATCAAAAACAAAAATCACCATGACATTTAGGGCACCTCCAAGTTTCGGCCAAGCCTAAGATTTGGGGAAAAATTGATCCAATCCAATTTTCATCAAATTGATCATGCATAACACTATGTTATCATAATTCAAGCATACTCAAACAATCAATTTCACTCAAACATGCTCGAATCAATTTTTCCCAATTTTACCCTAATTTCAATTTCATGCTCAAAATGGCTCAAGATACCATTGTTGGGTTTCTAGGTTAGTCCCGGGATCAATTCAAGCAACGAAACATGTGTGAATACTCAAAAGAAGTATGGCGGAATCATACTTACATTGATCGGCTTTGCGATGCGAGGAACAACAAAACTCTTCAAGCTTTTCATCCATGAAGCTCACGGTTTTTTGCCTCCATTTTGTGCTCCATTTGCTCGGCCAAGCTCCAAGCTTGGGTGTGCATTCCATGCCCATGGATGGGTTTCCCTATGACCTTCGTAAGACTCTTAATGTGTGCTAGCACTCTTGAAATTTTGCCACAAAATTTCCTAAACTCCTTCTACAACTCTCGGCAATTGCATAAATTTTGGAGAAGAAAATGGCCCAAGGCCGAGAGATAGAGAGGGAAGAATGAGAGAATGAATTGGTTTTGGTTTTCCAAAAACCTAATACCAAAATTCACAATCAAAAAGTACAAGCATTAAAGCCATCTAACCACCACCATCAATCATGAATAGTGACTGGTATCACATAAGCCTAGAAATCAATTTAGGCCCATTAGGCCCAATTAAACTTTAAAGGTTCATTAAGTCATGTTTTGGGCCCAATTGGATCCAACCAATTTGCCTAAACCAATCTTGGTACAACCAAGCCCATAAGCCCAATAACAACTTTTCAAGCCCAAATCCAATTTAAGCCCATTTAATTAAACTACAAAAATGCCAAATTTCATAATTTAATTACTCAAAGTGTAATACATAATTAATCAACCAATCAATATTTCCAAAACACCAATTACCCTAATTAATTATGCTTATCAACTTTAAATCATGTCCAACACAATTTATCAATAATCAAACCCATTTACATGCATCTCAACTCTCGGCAATAAGGGGAATTTTATGTCCAATTCGAATTCAATCCAATTAAATCCAATTCAACATTAAATCAACATTTCCCAATCGATTCCAACTCATCCAATGAATCAAAAATCAAAAAAATCCAAGACATTAGGGCATCATGAGTATTCGACCAAGCCAACCCATTTTGGGGAAAATTGTTCCAAATTAATTTTCATGAAATTGATCCAATCAAACTTCAATTAAACATCAATTAAACATACTTAATCAAACAATTCAACCAAATCATGCTCAAAATCAATTTACCCAATTTTAACTATAAATCAAGTTTCATGTTCAATACTCGCTCTGATACCATTGTTGGAGTTCTACGGTCCCGAGGATCGATTATCAAGCAAGAAACATAAGTGCGAATACACGAGGAAGTTTCGGAATACTTACATCGAGCGGTTGAGCGATGCGGTGAAGAACAAAAACTTTTCTGCCCTTTGAGAAGCTCTCGGCAGTGACAGTTTCTTACTCCTCCATTTTCAGCTTTTGCATGATCCATCAAGCTCCAAGCTTTATTTGATGATCCCTAGCTCACTAGTAGGTTTCCCTATCACCTTTGTATGTCTCCATTGTGTGCTAGCACTCTTGATTTTTGCCACAAAAATCATCAATTTCATCCTCTCCATTCTCGACAGTGAGGCAGAAAACAGAATAGAGAAATTCTGATCATTTGGGCGTGAGAGAGGGAAGAAGAAAGAGAAGAGAGAATGTGTTGGTTGGTGGCAATTGTGTATCTAATACACTTTATTCATTTTCCAAAAAAATCAAATATTGATTACCATGAATTTGGCTTTCCAAAAGTCAAATAATAATGCCAACCACTAACTTCTAACAACTACTATCAATCACATCAAAAGTGACAAGTTGTCACATCAATCGATTGACTAGTGATTTGACGCTTGATGTGACTTGCGGGCCGCACTCGAATTGGAAACGCGAGTTCGCTCGCAAACACTCCCGGGCTCGGGTTCGCTAATTCCGAATTAACGAATTTCCGTTGCGACGTAATTAATTATCTATGCCTACTAAAATCACTATTCACGTCGCTAACGAATTAATTCTAAATTAATTCGTTCGCCCGAATTAAAATCTAATTCCGCGTCGAAATCCAATTTCGTATAATATATCGAATATATTATTTTATCGATTAATTCCAAATTAATCGTTATCTCTCTTTTAATATATTTTATCCCAGATAAAATATCTCCGTAAATAATCCTAGATTAATTTTCTCTCTCATTTAATTAATCCAAGATTAATTAAAGTGGGAGTCATACGTCATCGGTGAATCTTCGGGAAGCGACCCATGAGATCCCCGAAATGTTGGCAGTAAATTCGGTCGTCGGACTATCCAAACACGTACGTACCTAGTACTACATTTTTACTGATTTACAAGACAAGGTTGGCTTCTAGCAAAGCGCCATGCCTACCCAATTCTCCAAAAATATCCTTACAGGAATATGGTGATCTATATCAGGCGTAGTATATGTAGTTTTACATATTTCGATCCAGCATCGGATATGTCACATGCTAGGCCTGGGGCTGGAATTGTGTCTGCCCCGTACGAAGCACATATCGGATCTCTGGTAACTAGTCTCTATAATCGGATATAAATGACCTAGTCATAATATCCCGATAGCTGCAGCATTTAAGAGAACGAGTCACGTATCCTACGTGACCATCATCTCTACTATGACTGGAGTGATACTTCCGTCTTGACATCACACCCAACACACTACGATTCTCAATATACCCAGCAGAGGCGTACAAAAAACCTGTTAAAGCCCTGGATGACCACAACCAAGGTATATTTGATGTCGCATTATTAGCGGTGCAAGTCTCAGGTTAGACCAAATACACCTACCCTGATTTCGGACTTCCATAGACACATAGTCATACTACCAATGGAATTCCGAGGGGTCTATCCAAAGCGAAGCTATTTACCGTACCATCGGTAAACACAACCTCCTATTACACTTGCATGAGTATCATATACCCAAATATATGATAACTATGCTGTTATGCCCTCACAACGCGCATAAGTGTAATACTAGTCTTTTACGCATTATCGATGTCCAATCTCGATAATACTCTGACTACGGATATTTAATGATTAAACCTTCGTGGATTGATACTGTCTCATATCATCTCAATCCATAAACTAATCATACGGACCTTATATCATTTATATATCTTGGTGATCTAATCACAAATGATAAAATAGGGGAATCTCCTTTGTCACATAGTTAATTTGTACAACAACACCATAATCTGTACAAATAGCGACACTATGGGTCATAACTGTCCAACATGGTCAATATGGGTCAAACCCAAATACCAAAGCTCATTTAAGGAATCACCCTTATTTGCCAAGAAACCAATTTAGGCCCATTAGGCCCAATTAAAATAAAGGTCCATTAAATTATATTTGGACTTTATGGATATGATTTTGGGCATAATTGGATCCAACCAATTAGCCTAAACAAAACTTGGCCCAACCAAGCCCATTAAGCCCAAATACAACTTTTACAAGCCCAATTCCAAAATAAGCCCAATTAATTAAATTACCAAAATTCCAAATTTCATAATTTAATTAACCTAAAGTGTATGCCATAATTAATTACCCAAATTAACATTTCCAAAACATCAATTTAATCAATTAATTATGCTTATCATCATCAACTTATGTCCAACACAATTGAATCAAAAATCAATCATTTTCATACTTATAGGTCACGACAATTTGGGGATTTCTTTGTCCGATTCGATTTTAATCCAATTAAATCCTAAATCAACATTACCCAAGTGATTTCAACTCATCCAATGATCAAAAACAAAAAATCACCATGACATTTAGGGCACCTCCAAGTTTCGGCCAAGCCTAAGATTTGGGGAAAAATTGATCCAATCCAATTTTCATCAAATTGATCATGCATAACACTATGTTATCATAATTCAAGCATACTCAAACAATCAATTTCACTCAACATGCTCGAATCAATTTTTCCCAATTTTACCCTAATTTCAATTTCATGCTCAAAATGGCTCAAGATACCATTGTTGGGTTTCTAGGTTAGTCCCGGGATCAATTCAAGCAACGAAACATGTGTGAATACTCAAAAGAAGTATGGCGGAATCATACTTACATTGATCGGCTTTGCGATGCGAGGAACAACAAAACTCTTCAAGCTTTTCATCCATGAAGCTCACGGTTTTTTGCCTCCATTTTGTGCTCCATTTGCTCGGCCAAGCTCCAAGCTTGGGTGTGCATTCCATGCCCATGGATGGGTTTCCCTATGACCTTCGTAAGACTCTTAATGTGTGCTAGCACTCTTGAAATTTTGCCACAAAATTTCCTAAACTCCTTCTACAACTCTCGTCAATTGCATAAATTTTGGAGAAGAAAATGGCCCAAGGCCGAGAGATAGAGAGGAAGAATGAGAGAATGAATTGGTTTTGGTTTTCCAAAAACCTAATACCAAAATTCAAAATCAAAAAGTACAAGCATTAAAGCCATCTAACCACCACCATCAATCATGAATAGTGACTGGTATCACATCACTCAAAGTGACAAGACATACATCACTTGACTGACTAAAGATGTGATGCTTGATGTGACTTGTTGGCCGCACTTGAATTCGAAATACGAGTGGGCCCGCAAACACTCACGGGCTCGGGTTCGCTAATTCCGAATTAACAATTTTTTGTTGCGACGTAATTAAATCAAATTTAATTAAATAATTATGCCTAGCAAAATTACTATTCACATCGCTAGTGAATTAATTCTAAATTAACTCATTCGCCCGAATTAAAATCTAATTTTAATTCCGCGTCGAAATCAAATTTCATATAATGTATCGGATATATTATTTTATCGATTAATTCCAAATTAATCGTTCTCTCTCTTTAAATAGTATTTTTTCCCAGATAAATATCTCCGTAATTAATCCCAGATTACTTTTCTCTCTCTTATAATTAATCCCAGATTAATTAAGTGTGAGTCATACGTCATCGGTGAATCTTCAGGAACCGACCCATGAGATCCCCAGATATGTTGGCAGTAAATCCGGTCCTCGGACTATCCGAACATGTACGTACCTAGTACTACATTTTTACCGATTTACAAGACATGGTTGGCTTCTAGCAAAGCACCGTGCCTACCCAATTCTCCAGAATTATTCTTAAAGGAATATATTATCTATATCAGGCGTAGTATACGTAGTATTGCGTATTACTATCCATTATCAGATGTCACGTGCAAGGCATGGGGCTGGAATTGTGTCTGCCCCGTACGAAGCACATATCGGATCTCTGGTAACTAGTCTCTATAATCGGATAAACATGACCTAGTCATTTTATCCCGATAGCTTCAGCATAAAAGAAAACCAGTTTCGTATCCTACGTGATCATCATCTCCACTATAACTGAAGTGATACTTCCATCTTGACATCACACCTAATACACTACGATTCTCAATATACCCAGAAAAGGCGTACACAGAACCTGTTAATGCCCTGGATGACCAAAACCAAAGTATATTGATTGTCGCAAGTATTAGTGGTGCAAGTCTCAGGTTAAGACCAAATACACCTACCCTGATTCGGACTTCCATAGACATATAGTCATACTACCAATGGAATTTCGAGGGGTTTATCCAGAGCGAAGCTGTTTCCGTACCATCGGTAAACACAACCTTCTATTACACTTGCATGAGTATCCAATACCCAAATATATGATAACTATGCAGTTATGCTCCCACAATGCGCACAAGTGTAATACTAGTCTATTCCGCATTATCGATGTCCATTCTCGATAATACTACGACTTGGGATATTTAATGATTAAACCTTCGGGGATTGATACTGTCTCATATCATCTTAATCGGGAACTAATCATATGGACCTTTTATCATTTATACATCTAGGTAATCTAATTACAAATGATAAAAGGGCAATTTCCTTTGTCACATAGTTAATTTATATAACAACACCATGATCTGTACAAATAGTGATGCTATTGGTCATAATTGTCCAACATGACTATCACCTGGATCGGTCTGATAGCGACTACATATGCTCAAAGCATAGGAGACATCAGATCGCATACATATCATGGCATACATGATCGATCCGACTGCCGAGGCGAACGGTATCCGACTTATGTTGTCTCTCTCATCTTGAGTTTTAGGACACATGTCCTTAGATAGAGTGACGCCATATGACACTGGTAACAGTCCCCTCTTGGACTGATCCATGTTGAATCACTTCAACACTTTGTCAATGTACGTGCTCTGGGAGAGTCCAAGCAGCTTTCTAGATCTATCCCGGTAGATCTTTATTCCTAGAATAAAGGCTGCTTCTCCCAGATCCTTCATGGAGAATGTTAATAAAAGCCAAGCTTTCACCGATGTTAACATGGAAATTTTATTGCCAATTAGCAATACATCGTCAATGTAAAGGACAATGAATGTTAGTGCGCTCCCACTAACCTTCTTATATACACAAGGATCATCATCGTTTTGAACGAAATCATATTCTTTTATGATCTCATCAAAATGTTGGTTCCAAGAACACGATGCTTGCTTCAATCCATAAATAGATCGATTTAACTTACAAACCTTGTTTGCAAGTCTAGGTACGACAAAACCATCAGGCTGTTGTATATAAACCTCCTCCAAAAGGTTTTCGTTAAGGAAAGTGGTTTGGACGTCCATCTGCCATATCTCGTAATCGAAATATGCAGCAATAGCAAGCATTATCCGAATGGATTTAATCATGGCAACGGGTGAAAAAGTTTCATCGTAATCGACACCATGTCGTTGATGATACCCTTTCGCTACAAGCCTAGCTTTGTACGTTTGTACGTTGCCATCCATGTCAGTCTTCCTCTTGAAGACCCATTTGCATCCAATAGGCTTTACGCCTTCTGGTGCATCAACCAGTGTCTAAACTTAGTTGGTGTACATGGAATCCATTTCGAAATTCATGGCATCTTGCCATAAACCGGAGTCGATACCATGTATCACTTCCTCATACGTAGCAGGCTCGTCATCCTCAATAAGATTAATATCCACATGAGGTGAGATCAGAAACCCATACCTCTCATGTTGTTTTCTGACTCTCTCTGTCCTACGCGGTCCTTGTGTATTCGAAGATTGTGGTACAGTCTCATCCCTGATGGACTGTTCATGTTCCATTAAGGATTCTATGCCAGGAACAATATCACTCCGATTTTTATCGAGTTCTACTTTCCTCCCACTTATCACTGCATTTAGGAATTCATTCTCAAGGAAAATCGCATATAGAGCAACAAATACTTTGTTCTCTTGTGGGTGATAGAAATAATATCTTTTGGTTTCCCTAGGATATCCTACAAATAGGCATTTATCTGATTTGGGTTCTAGTTTGGTACCTTCCAAACGCTTGACGTATGCCCAGCAACCCCAAATCTTCAGGAATGAGAAACCCGGTTGCTTTCCTGTCTATATTTCATACGGAGTCTGTTGAACAGACTTCGATGGAACCTTATTCAAAATAAGTATTGAACTGTTCAATGCATATCCCCAGAAGGAAATAGGTAGCTCTGTGCGACTCATCATAGACCTTACCATGTCTAACAAAGTTCAGTTTCTCCATTCGGACACACAGTTTAATTGCGGAGTTCCTGGAAGAGTCCACTGTGAAAGAATACCATATTCTTTCAAGTAATCAAGAAACTCATTGCTCAAGTATTCGCCACCACGGTCCGACCGTAATGTCTTAATACTTTTGCCGGTCTGTTTTCCTACTTCGTGTCGAAACTCTTTGAATTTCTCAAAATATTCCGACTTGTGTCTCATAAGATACACATAACCATAACGTGATGCATCATCCATAAAGGTTATGAAGTATTCATATCCACCTCTAGCCTGGCTAGACATGGGCCCACAAACGTCACTATGAACGAGGGCTAACAGTTCGGTGGCTCGTACACCTTTACCGCTAAAATGTGATTTAGGCATCTTGCCTAATAAACAAGATTCGCAGATGTCATATGAATTTGGATCAAATCCATCCAAGTACCCACTCTTCGAAAATGTGGATATACGTGTCTTGTTTATGTGTCCCAGACGACAATGCCACATATAAGTTTCATCTTTTTGTTACTTACTTTAAGCCTTTTGTTGTTACATTATATGTTTGAGGTTGATTTATATTCAAAATATAAAGACCATTATTTGCATCAGCTTTGCAAATTTCTACATCATTTTTATACATAAAACACCCAGTGTTTCTAAATACAAAAGTATACCCATATTGGGTTAACATAGATACAGAAATTATATTCCTAGTCAAACTAGGTACAAAATAACAGTTTAGAAGTTCAAGTACATGCCCCGAGGGTAGTTCCAAAACATAAGTGCCCACGGCCAAAATGGCAACTCGCGTTCCATTTCCAACACGGAGGTCAATCTCTACTGAGGCCAGTCTCCTGCTAATCCGCAGATCCTGCACATTAGTACATATGTGAGTACCATAACCAGAATCAAAAATCCAATTTTTAAACTAGAAGTAGACATGTTTATTTCTATAACAAACATACATGTAGCTGGTGTCATGATCTCCTTCTAGAGCACCTTGTTCTCGCGGCAGTCATGCTTCCCGCACTGGAGGCATACATCCTGAGACTTGTCTTTAGGCTTCGCATAAGCCTTTGACGCTTTGCCATTGCCCTTCTTCTTATGCTTCTTCTTATTGACACCTACAGTGGCCTTGGGCCCAGCCCTCGGAGTCTGAGATGTTGAAGCATAGTGCACCTCGCGTTTCTTGCCCTGAAGAAGCTCATTTTCTGCCTCTCGTAGAGTGGACATCAACTCTCCAAGAGTCTGGTCTTGGTTCAGCATGTTGTAGTTCATGATGAACCCACTCCAAGTGTCGGGGAGAGACTTTGGATCAAATCTACTGAAGTCTCAGCCTCGAAGACTATGCCCATCTGTCCGAGTTGCTCAATGTCAGCAATCATCTCTAAGATATGGTGCTCAACAGACGTACCCTCTGACATTCAAGCGCGGAAGAACTTCTTCTGAAACTCGTATCTTTGCGATCTAATATTAGATAGGTAGAGATCGTTCAACTTCGCCATCATCTCATAGGGATCCAACCCCTTATTTTGACGACAGAATTACGGAGTCATAGCGGTAAGCATTACCGATTGAGCAGTCGCATTATCATCGCTATGAGTCTTCCAAAGCTCTAGCTCAAGCAACTGATCAGGTCGGGGCTTAGGCCCAAGAGGTCACTCTATAGTACAGAGTAACTTCTCGGATTCCAGAACTATTCTGAGATTCATATCCCAGTCCTGAAAGTTTCTGCCATTAAAGACGTTGTCGCCCATGACAATATCCATAATGCTCAATTTTCCAGTCACCTTAACCGTAATAGTCCAACTATTCGATTAACGATATTTTGGGTACAGTCTAACTGTTACAAGAAAAATAATGATATATTAGTCCAACTAATAAAATAATTTGACGAAATAATTTTAAAAGCGCGTAAAGCTAACTATTTGAACGAAATTGCAAATTCAATACTAGCCTCCCACTATTTTTTGACGAGCCTCTAACCCTCTGTTGAGTACTCGGGAAACCTAGTTTCCTAGTGGGCTAGGATCCCGTTAAATAACACACAACCTTGACTTTGGCCAACAATCTGTATGATAATTAACTAGGTAGATCTCTAAGATCAATTGGATCTCATCCAATTCCTAGGTCCGGTAGGTGGACCTCCAAATCCGAAACATATATACAATTTATATGCCAATATATCCAATATATTTTTCTAACCTTTTTCCTCTGAATCAACTACGTATTGGCTTTGGCACAACAAGATTAATGATTCCAGTTAAGCGGGACCCATTGACTTTGGAAAGCTTCGTAATCGATGTCGATGGATAAGAAGTGATCTTGACTTTGGCCAACAAATCACAACTTTGACAAGACACCGATATGGAACAAAGCCTTCATGATTCAAACACATCCGCGATGGACAAAGGTCTTGACTTTGGCCAACAAACCAGTGCCAATCTTGGATCTTGAGTAAGAATCACTCAATGGAAAGAAAAAAACTTAATATCCTTTTGAGGGTTTTTCGCATAAATTTGGCAACCAATTTATTATCTTTGTTAGGTCTCATCATACACCCTTAAGCATGCATTCTAAAAGCATAATAAGGCGCAAAAGTAAATTAATAACGATATAAGGATGGATATTAATAGATTGTTCCTAGAACAAATCACTCAATTTCCTCTCCCCGGCAAGCACTATTCTTACTTCTACCCAATTACATAATACAATAAGAGAAACCTGATTAACATTGAGGGGAATTAGGTGAGAATAGAATACAAAGAATCAAGAGAGATATGACTGGACACGTAGATCCAATTTAATAAATTCTAAATTTACAACAATTTCCAAAATTGCCCTTTCCCTTCTAATATCCATCCGATATAAGTTATTCATTCAACACATCCATGTATTCATTCATAGCATGTTATTCAATCAATCTAATCCAATTAATTAATCTTTGAATTAAGTGATCATCCAATGTTCAAACAACGATTTGATTTTTGCGCAAGTCAAACTCGTTTGTGAATAAGTACTCGAAGTACGAATTCTTGAATTATATCAAACTACAATTTAAATCTAATTTAATTCGTATTCAATACTAATTCTTTTATTTAATTCCAAATTAAATATCTACACTTTTAATGTGCTTTAACGACTTAGATTCCAAATCTAATTTAAACGGGTCTCAAAGCCCAATCCAATGTTGTTTAATTAAAGTCCAATGGGCTTTCAATTGATTTCATAAGGCATGGACTTTGGTCAATATGGGTCAAACCCAAATACCAAGGCCCAAGTAAGGAATCACCCTTATATGCCAAGAAAATACTTTAGGCCCATTAGGCCCAATTAAACTTTTAAAGCCCATTTGTTATATTTGGATTTAATGGAATGATTTAGGCCCAATTTGGATCCAATCCATTTGGCCTAAACCAACTTGGCCCAACCAAGCCCATTATTCCTAAATACAATAATTATAAGCCCAATTCAAAATCAAGCCCAATTTATTAAATTTCAATTTTCCAAAATTCATAATTTAATAAATCAAAGTGTTTAGCCATGATTAATCTTTTAAATTAACATTTCCAAAATACTAATTTAATCCATTAATCATGCTAATCATCCTCAACACATGTCCAACATAATTGATTCAAAAAATCATCTCATTACATGCTACTAAGCTCACGGCATTGGTGGGTTTTTATGTCCGATTTCATTTTCAATCCGATTGGATCTCAAATCAACATTATCCCAAGTCTTTAAACTCATCCAATGATTAAAAGAACAAAAAATACCATGACTTTATAGTACTACATGCATTCGGCCAAGCCATTTACTTGGGGAAAAATTATCCAATTCAATTTTTCATGAAATTGATCATGCATAACACTATGTTATCATCATTCAAGCATACTTAATCAAACAATTTCATCAAATCATGCTCAAATCATTTTTACCCAAATTTTAAGCATATGAACCCTAACATTTTTCATGCTCAAACTTGGCTCAAAGATACCATTGTTGGTTTCTAATGTGGTCCCAAGGTCATAGTTGAACAATGAAAAGAATGAATACAAAATGAAGCGAGGCGGAAACACACTTACATTGAACGGATTTGAGATGTGTTGAGAAGAAAAATGAACTCCAAGAATCCTTTGTTGAATTCGGCCAAGGTCCAGGTCCAAGCTCCAAGCTTTGTCTTTGTGATTCCAAGCTCCAAGGTTGGTTTCCCTATCACCTTGTATTGATTCTTTAGAGTGCTAGCCCTTAGAAAATTTGCTACAAATCTTCTTATTCTCTTCCTCCTTGTTCGGCCAAGATGAAAGAAAATGGAGAGTGTTTTTTGCTTCCAAAAACCGTGAATGGGTGTCAGAGAGAGGAAATGAATTTTATTGACTTGTATTTCAATTTCAAAAATTAAAATAATGATATACCAAAGTTGGTATATGTCAACAATGCCATCAAGTTGGAGTGTGTAACAAGTCTTCACTTACTTCACCAAAACCCATCAACTAAAAGCAACTTAAAGTGACAAGTGATGTGACATGTGGGCCCCACTTGATTCGAAATCCGAGTTGTAGCAAATTAACGAACTTTCGTCGCGACGTAATTAAATCAAATTTAATAAAATAATTATGCCAAACAAAATTACTATTCACGTCGCTAGCAAATTAATTATAAATTAATCCATTTGCCTGAATTAAAATTTAATTTTAATTCCACGTCGAAATCTAATTTCGTTTAATATATCGAATATATTCTTTTATCGATTAATTACAAATTAATCTTTCTCTCTCTTCAAATAGTATTTTATTCCAGATAAAATCTCTTCGTAATTAATCCCAAATTAACTATTCTCGAATCATACATCATCGGTGAATCTTCGAGAAGCGACCCAAGAGATCCCTGGATATGTTGGCAGTAAATCTGGTCGTCGGACTATCCGAACACGTACGTACCTCGTACTACGTTCTTACCGATTTACGAGACATGGTTGACTTCTAGCAAAGCACTGTGTTGGATAATATGACCCATAGCGTCACTATTTGTACAGATCACGGTGTTGTTGTACAAATTAACTATGTGACAAGGAAATTGCACTCTCATCATTTGTGATTAGATCACCATAGATGTATAAATGAAGAGAGGTCCATATGATTAGTTCCTGGATTGAGATGATATGAGACAGTATCAGTCCACGAAGGATTAATCATTAAATATCCCTAGCCGGAGTATTATCGAGACAGGACATCGATAATGCGGAATAGGCTAGTATTGCACTTGTGCGCGTTGTGAGGGCACGACGGCATAGTTCTCATATATTTAAGTATTGGATACTTATACAAGTGCGATAGGAGGTTGTGTTTCACCGATGGTACGGGTAACAGCTTCGCTCTGGATAGACCCATCGGAATCCCATTGGTATTATGACTATGTGTCTATGGGAGTCCGACATCAGGGTAGGTGTATTTGGTCTTAACCTGAGACTTGCACCGCTAATACTTACGATAATCGGTAGACTTTGGTCTTGGTGGTTCAGGGCTTTAACCGGTTCTGCGTACACCACTTCTGGGTGTATCAGAGAGTCGTAGTGTATTGGGTGTGATGTCAAGACGGAAGTATCACTTCAGTTATAGTGGAGATGATGTCACGCAGGATACGGTACTAGTGCTCTTGAGTGATGCGCATCCAATCATGATATTATGACCAGGTCATGAATATCTGATTATAGAGACTAGTTACCAGACATCCGACATGTGCTTCGGACGGGGCAGACACTTATCCAGCCCCAGCCCTAGCACGTGACTATCCGATACTGGGCCGATATATACAATACTACGGTATACTACGCTTGATACAGATCTATATATTCCTGTAAGAATATTTCTGGAGAATTGGGTAGGCATGGCGCTTTGCTAGAAGCCAACCTTGTCTTGTAAATCGGTATAAACATAGTACGAGGTACTTACGTGTTCGGATAGTCCGACGACCGTATTTACTGCCAACATATCCGGAGATCTCATGGGTCGCTTCCTGAAGATTCACCGATGACGTATGACTCGCACTTTAATTAATCTGGGATTAATTGGAAGAGAGAGAAAATTAATCTGGGATTAATTCGATGAGAGGGAAAATTAATCTGGGATTAATTACGGAGATATTTTATCTCGGATAAAATATCATTAAAGAGAGAGAATGATTAATTTGGAATTAATCGGTAAAATTAATATATTCGATATATTAATCGAAATTAGATTTCGATGCGGAATTGAAATTGGATTTTAATTCGGGCGAACGAATTAATTTAGAATTAATTCGTTAGCGACGTGAATAATGATTTCGCTAGGCGTAATCATTTAATTACGACGCGATGGAAAATTTGTTAATTTGGAATTAGCGAACCCGAACCCGAGAGTGATTGCGAGTGCATTCGCATTTCGAATTCGAGCGCGGCACGCAAGTCACATCAAGCGTCAAATCGTTAGTCACATCATGCGTCAAAACAATTGTCACTTTGAGTGATGTGACTTGACAACATGTCACTTTATTAAAGTGATGTGATGTGACTTAAAGTAAAAGTAGAAGTGATGGGTGAAAAGTTGATTGAAAGCTTTTGCTTTTTGCTTTTGACTTTTTAATAAAAGTTTTGTATATCTTTTATTTACTTACTTGGTAAATAAAATAAAAAAGAAAGGTAATACAAAAGGGCATCACTTTTTCTCTCTCTTTTTTTTTCAACATTCACGGTTTTGGCAAAATGGAGCCAAAATGGTTTCTCTCTTCTCACGGTCTCCTTGACCGATTTTCTTCTTCATTTTTTTCTGGTTTTTCATACAAAATGGAGAAGCTTTTGATCTTGTAGCAAGATCTAAGTGCTAGCACACTCATGGAGGAATACAAAGGTGATAGGGAAGTGAGTTTGTGAGCTTGGAAAGCTTGAAGCTTGGAGCTTCAATGGTGTCTCCCATGGCCGAACCTTGGAGAAGCCGAACCAGTCACCACCGTGCAGCCCCTCACACGCGCAGCTCACTGCCGAGCAAGGGAGAGCAGTTCACACTCCATCTTCGTTGCATCTCTACCGATCCATGTGAGTTTTTCCGCACCTCATTTGGTTGTATTCTACTCGTTTTTATGCATGATTTATGATCCTTGGGACTTGATTGAAACTCAACAATGGTATCTTGAGCCATTTGTGCATAAAACGTTTTTAGGGTTCTTGAGCAAAATTTGGGGCTTTTTGATTTAAGCATGATTTTGACAAATTGTTTGTTTAAGAATGTTTGTATATGAATAACTTAGAGTTATATGTAATCAATTTGAAGAAAAATTAATTGGATTGATTTTCCCCAATTTGCTTATTGTTGGCCAAAACTTTAATTTGGGTAAACTTGATTTTGAGCATGTTTAATGAAATTGGATGATTTAGAATGCTTAAATGTTGTTTAATTGATGATTGATTAGATCAATTTGATGAAAAAGTGTTTGGAACAATTTTCCCTAATTTGCTTGTGATGGCCGAAAATATAAACCCTAATATTGTCTTGGATTTTTGATTTTTTGTTCATTGGATGACTTGGAAATCATTTAGGGATGTTGAATTTATGTTTGATTGGGTTCAATTGGATTGAATTTGATTTGGGCATAATTTCCCTCTTTGGCCGAGACACTTGAAGCATGTAATTGGGTTTGATTTTGATTTAATTATGTTGGACATGATTAATTGATGTTAAGCATGATTAATTGGACAAATTTAGTGTTTTGGAAACTTTGATTTGGGTAATTAATAATGCTATACACTTTAGGTAATTTAATTGGAAAATTTGGAATTTTTGAAATTAAATTATTGGGCCTTAAAATTGGATTTGGGCTTTTAAAGTTGTTATTGGGTTTATTGGACTTTGTTGTACAAAGTTGGTTTAGGCCAAAATTGGTTGGATCCAATTAGGCCCAAAACCGCTTCCAAAAGGCCCAAATGCGACTAATGAACCTTTAACGTTTAATTGGGCCTAATGGGCCTAAATTAATTTATGGGCTTATGGGGTAACTCCCGGATTGGACTTTGGTTGTGGGTTTGACCCGAGTTGACCAAAAGTCCACGCCTCAAGAAATTAATTAAAAGCCCATTGGACTTTAATTAAATTAATATTGGATATTAATCGGGCTTTGAGACCCGTAACGATTAAATTTGGAATTTAAGTCGTAAAGGTTTATTTTATAAAGTGTAATATTTAATTTGGAATTAAATAATGAATTAGAATTAAATGCGTATTAAATTGGATTTAATTATGTAATTTAATTTAATTCGTAGAAATCGTACTTTGAGTACGTGTTCGCAATACGAGTTTGACTCGAACAAAATCAAATCTTTGTTTGAACATTGGATGATCACTAATTATCAGATTAATTAATTTGATTAGATTGATTGATAACATGCTTGTATGAATACATGGTTGTGATGTTTGAATAATGTATATCGGATGGATATTAGCTGGGTGGGGCGATTTTGGAAATTGTAATAAATTTGATTTATTAATTGGACCTGCGAGTCCAGCCTTATCTCCTATTTCTTTGTATTCTCTTCTCACTTATTCCCCTCAATGTAAGTGAGGTTTCTTTAGAAGTGTAGTGTAACGGGTAGAAGAAATATTTGTGCTATGGGGAGAGAGAAAGTGAGAGATTTGATCTAGGATCAATGTGTAAAATATCCATCCGCATATCATTATTATTTTATCATATGTGCTTTATTATCTGTTTAGAATACATGTTTAAGGGTGTATGATGATGAGACCTTAACAAAGATAATAAATTGGTTGCCAATTTGCACGCAAAAACCCTCGTTAAATATCAAGCGTTTATTTTCCTTCCATTGAGTGATTCTTACTCAAGATCCGAGATTGGCAGGGGTTGTTGGCCAAAGTCAAGCTCTTGTCCGTCGAATATGTGTTTTAATCACGAGGCTTTGTTCCATATCGGTGTCGTGTCCAAGTTGTGGTTTGTTGGCCAAAGTCAAGACCACTTCTTGTCCATTGACATTGATTACGAAGCTTCCATGTCAATGGGTCCGCGCTTGACTGGGATCACTAGGTTTGTTGTGCCAAAGCCAAGGCCTAGTTGATTCAGAGGAAAAAGGTTAGGGTATATATTGGATATATAGGCATATATAAGATATATGTTTAGGACTTGGATGTCCACCTACTGGATCTAGGAGTTGGATGAGATCCAATTGATCTTCGAGATCTACCTAGTTAATTATCATACAATTTGTTGGCCAAAGTCAAGATTGTGTGATATTTAACGGGATCCTAGCCCACTAGGAAACACGGTTTCCCGAGTACTCGACAGAGGGTTAGAGGCTCGACAAAAAATAGTGGGAGGCAAGAATTGAATTAGCAATACTCGTTCAATTACTCGCCATACGTGCTCATTTAAATTATTTCGTCATTAGATTAAATGTTAGTTGGACTAATATTTAAATTGTTGTTTTAATAAACAGTTGGACTGTATTATACTTGATTATATATAATTGGATTATATTAATCAATATATTTGAATTAATTAATTTCAGTTTACAGTTGATTTTATAATTGGATTATAGTAATCAATGTAATTGAGGTTAATTAATTTGGATTATATTTGATTATATAGTTGGACTATTATAATCATTATAATAATATAGTACCACTAATCGTTGATTAAATAGTTGGACTATTGTAATCAAGATAAAATTGAAAAGTTGGATATTTAAAATATAATCTGGGATTAAAATATTTTAAATAATTTAATTTTCAAATTGGGAATAAATAATAGGTTACTTTATTTGATAAAATAACTTATTATACTTTAAGCCCAAAATTAAGCAAAATAAGTAGAGCATAAAATCTTTGGAAGATTTATGTGATGATGACTTTAGTGCTTAATTTAATATACTTGTCATAAATCTAATTTTAGATTTAAGAAGTATTAAAATTGCAATTTATAATTCTTGGAGAATTAATTGACTATTCTAGAGGAGATAAAGTCAAAGTTTGCAATTGGGCATGTAGCACGAGGTGCACATCGTTTCGATATTCTAAAAACCCAAGGCTTGGCCTAAGGTTTCTGAAATATTGAAAAGGATAATTGACATATCCCAAAGTGACTACCATTTGGATATGGCAGACACAAAGGAATTAAAGAAAGGGCAAGGCTCTTACTTTAAAAATGTTTGTCTTAGTTATGTTCACAGCTAGTATTGAAATTAGATTTTAAATACTTAGTGTGGTACATAAAATGTATGTATTGATGTTCAGAATCTGCTTTGAGCAGGATACTGACTTCAAGCTGAGATTGCTCTGCGAATCGGAAACGGGACGAAATTCGATGTTTCGACCGTAGATACCTAAGTTTAGGAACTACCCTTCGGGTGTGTACTTAAATTAGGAACTGTTATAATGTGACTAGTTTAACTAGAGACATTATCTCTATATCAGTGCTTAATCCATTGTGGATAAACCTTTATATTCTAGAACACTAAGTGTTTCATTATATAAAGATGATACTGAGATAAACACATTAGATGTGAATAACAGAATTTATATTTTGAATATAATTAAAATCTCAAACATATAAAATGACAAATAAATAGCTCAAATTGATTTGATCAATAGAGACTTATTTGTGGCATTGTTGTCTGGGACACAATTATACAAGACTCGTATATCCACACTTTTGAAGAGTGGATACTAGGACTGATTTGACTATTCAAATAAAGTCTACGAATCTAGTTTGTTAGGTAAAGTACCTAAAACATTGTTTACTTGGTAATATGAACTGGTTTGGCCATTTAAACTGGAACGAGTTCGTGTCCTTTGATAATTGGGCCAAAAGCTTCTAAAATGCTGATGGGCCATTTTGTGTTTAGGCCTCTTGTTATTTGAAGTCGTTTAGCTATGTTATCGCCAAAAGTATAAACTTGTTGGGCCTTTTCAACTAGGACAAGTTTGCACCGCGCAATGATGTGATTGAATGCTTTAAAATGATGAGAGTCCAACTTATATATGTATTTTTCGCATCACACGCATCTCAAGCATTTCATGCATACACGCATCATGTTAACTCTTTTTGTGTCTTAAAAGCCATCATAGATTCCCGTTGGGTTAGGAAAGCAGAGAGACTCGTCAAGTGACCGTCAGTCAACATGAGTAAGTTAGCAAACGAGAGATCCCGCCTGGATCAATTGGAGATTAAAGTAATCGAAATTGCTGAGCAGTTGTAATTTTTGACCAATGTTGTGGCCAGTTTGATTGTATCCCCTGTAGCCAATAACAAGAAGTGTTGCAACCAGAATGGAAAAATCATTGGGAAACCTTCAAGGACCAAGCCCACTCCATCTAGGGTTACCCCTATGAGAAATAGACAATTCTCCAATCTTGGTAAACCTTTGTCAGAGGTATTTAAATAGCCGAAAAGGCAAGGACTCCTATATCCCTTAGAGCATAAACCACTTCCAAGCCCTGTGCCACGCTACCTTAACCTAAACCTTTACTGTTACTTTCATCAGTAGAGGGGTCATGAAACTAACGACTGCACCCGCCTTAGACACGAAATCCAAGACCTCATAGACTCCCGTAAAATACTTGACCCTGAAAAAGAACAAACCGACACACACAGAAAACCTCCACCCATATATATGATCAACACCGGCCTACCCGACAGCCTTGTCCTCCAAACCCACAACCACCAAACTTCTCGCATAAGGATACAGGACAATAGTGGAAAAGATTAAATAAAGCAAATGGGGGATTTCTGGGAACACTTCTCGGACAGTGACGAAGAAGAGGTGGAAAAAGGGAAAGTAAATGGGAAAAAGAACTACTGCAGTTGGAGAATCTGATGTTCGAAGAAAGCAAGAAGATGGGTGAAGACAAAGTTACAAATGATGAAGGTGTTTATTTCCCGGATCTTATTCAGTTATGATCCAGCATTTATGAAGATATTGGTCCTGTTTGTTTGTTCAAATCTTTTGCTTAATAATAATAAAGAAGTTCATTTCGCTTACTTGCCTGAGTCTCTCAACTTGCAACATGAGTATATTTGACAAAAGCATTCAACCCTGGTATTATGATGCTCGATGATGTTTAGAACACGGGGAATCCTCATAAGAAGCAAGCAAAAAAGACAGTATAGTCATTCAGCAATGGGAAACAGGGCAGTGAGACTATCAGATTTAAAAGGGAACGAGTTCACCAAGCCGATCAATGTTAACATATTGAAGCTGTATTTAGCCTGGGGGAGAGAAGACTGAGCAGTCACCAAGAGAATTGGTGGAAGACCTAACCCAACGGGATAGGAAATTCATCCATGCATACATGCATACACGTAACGTACTTGCAATTCTTCTGTTTGTCCTATGTTTGCAAGTTTTTAAACAGAAAGGAAGAACTAGCATGAGGAAACACACGGCGCCAATGAGCACAATGAGGGTCTAACCCATCATGAACAGGGAGGACCTCTGCACTTGCATACGTATACATTACATGCACACATCTTTATTCTGTTGTTTTGTGTTCGCAGGTTTTAAAGAAGAAAAAAAGAAAAAGAAAAGCGGCAAAGATCAAATGGTGACACAAGCACTGAGGATGACATTGAAGACACATTTACAGATGGATTTCGGTCATGTCTGGCTGAAGACGATGAATTTATTGCTAACAGGGAGGCAACCCATGCACTTTGTTGCGATTTCTATTTTCATGTTTTGTGTATACATGTCGTAGAATTTTTAATTTTGTGTGTTATTTTGGTAGGTAAAAGCAAAGACATGGCATTTTAAGACAGAGGGAATGGTGCTTGGCAATCACAAAGATGGGAGCTAATTCATTAGTGGTGGTATAGTAAAAGAAGAATTCAAGAGAGGCATCCTAATGAACTTATGCCAAGCAAGAGGCGTATTGAGTACAGAATTCTTTTGCTTTAATTATTACTTTGATTTGCCTTCTTTTGTTATTTTCTGTTATTTTCATGGACAAGATCCACAACTTTTGACCTTTTAGGACTTCTTTTGGCATTTTCTTTTATTTTCGTGGATAGAATCCATGACTTTTTGACATTTCACGATTTCTTTTGTTGTTTTCATAGACAGGATCCAGTGACCTTTTGACTTCTCGTGACCTCTTTTGTGGTTTAGCTAACCACCATTCGGTGAAAGGTATTAGTCCAATTATTACTCATCCTTTTTTAAGTACTATAAATTCAGCTCGATATTTCTCTCATCAACACATTCAAATATACTTCCGAGTAAAAGAGAGAAAATGGAAGCCATTTCAAGAAGATGAGTTGAAACCATTTGTGTGTTTTGCGGTACCAGTGTGGGTACTAAACCGCAATACATAGAGGCAGCACAAGAATTGGGTCGAGTCATTACTGAACGGAATATGCACTTAATATACGGTGGAGGTAATCTTGGACTAATGGGAATTATTTCAAAGGCTGTACATGACAGAAGCAGTTCAGTTCTGGGAATCATCCCAAAACCTTTGGCGGAGGCGAATCTGATAGGACCATCAAACGGAGAAGAATTGCTCGTGCCGAGAATGTCAGAGCGACTGGTGGAAATGATTAACCGTGCAGATGCCTTTATTTCTCTACCAGGAGGCTTGGGCACTTTGGAGGAAATTTTTATAGTGCTATCTTGGGCGAATCTGAACATACACAAGAAACCTCTTGGATTGTTTAACGTTGATGGATTTTATGATTTTCTTTATGTGTTTCTTGAAGACAACCGAAGAAATGGGTTGACCATATCCTTTCCGAGATCAAATGGTCCGAGGACGATCGTGGTAAAAAGCGTAAACTGAATCTGGATCTTAACCTCTAAGTCTTCTGTATTAGTATCTTGTTTATTTTGTGTTATTTAAATAATAAATAATAAAAAATGAAAAAATGAAAAAGATGAGTAAGAGAAGTCTTTGATAGTTAGACATATGTCCGGTGATGACATTGAATGCTGTGGGGGGAAACCCTAGAAATGATAAGTGTGAGACGCGCTCTCTTCCGGTATTCTGAATGGATTGATCTCAGTTAGACTCACGAGCACTTGATTACGTGATCCTAGCAGTAGAAGCCTGAGTAGTTATCGAGGTGACTAGTTGAAGAGATGATGTATTAGTGAATGACCGTTTGCCTGGGTATCCACACTTGTTTACTGATGCTATGATATATGATATGGTTGGAAATAAAGAAAAAAGTCTCTGAGAAAAAAATAAAAAGGAAAAGAAAAAAATAGACCACCTATAACCGATAAGCGTGAAGCTACCCATGGGCGAATATTATGGCCACCATGAGGAGAAATGCTACCTTAAAGGGTAGGTGTGTCAAAAAAGAAAAAGAGAAAAAGAGAAAAGAAAAGAAAAAGAAAAAGTTCCGAATGAAAAGGGAGAGACGATGAAGTAAAAGAACACCATATCATGTTGAGTATGTCGAAGTAATCACAGAATGTGATCAAGACATCCAGGTTGGTTAGACCCACTGGTCCGATTCTTCGATGTGAAATCATCAAGTTGGCCGACTTAAGGAATAAGCTGCGAAAGAGCCTTAGCACACACACACTAAGAGTCTAGTTCAGATCACCCATTCAGACAATCGAAATTGAGTGTATCAAGTACTTTGAAGGTTCTCTGGTTTCGACACGAAGCATTCATTGAGGAGGAAATATGCTTAGCTATTAAGATTGTCTCGAGGAGAGCAATATAGTATGTTTAAATAAATCATTTGCATCATTATCAGTCTTTGCCGGGTATGGCACTCTGTGGGTTGAGGCCCACATCAGTATTAGTCTTTGTTGAGTATGGCAATCTGAGGGCAATGCCCACATCATCAGTAGCATCCTTGCCGAGTATGGCAATCTGGGGGCGAGGCCCACATCACTATCAGTCTTCGTCAGGTACGACAATCTGGGGGCGAGGCCCACATCATCAGTAGCATCCTTGCCGAGTATGACAATCTGGGGGCGAGGCCCACATCATTATCAGTCTTTGCTGGGTATGGCACTCTGCGGGTTGAGGCCCACATCACTATCAGTTTTTACCGAGTATGGCACTCTGGAGGCGAGGCCCACATCATTATCAGTCTTTCCCGGGTATGGCACTCTGCGGGTTGAGGCCCACATCACTATCAGTCTTTACTGAGTATGGCACTCTGGGGGCGAGGCCCACTTCATTATCAGTCTTTGCCAGGTATGGCACTCTGCGGGTTGAGGCCCAAATCACTATTAGTCTTTACCGGGTATGGCACTCTGGGGGCGAGGCCCACTTCATTATCAGTCTTTGCCAGGTATGGCACTCTGCGGGTTGAGGCCCAAATCACTATTAGTCTTTACCGGGTATGGCACTCTGGGGGCAAGGCCCACATCATTATCAGTCTTTGCCATGTATGGCACTCTGGGGGCGAGGCCCACATCATTATCAGTCTTTGCCAGGTATGGCACTCTGCGGGTTGAGGCCCACATCATTATCAGTCTTTTCCAGGTATAACACTCCGGGTATGGAGACACATCAACTACAGTATCAGTTTCGGGGATGAGTCACAGGGTCGAGGCCCTCATCAGCTTCAGCATCAGTTTTCAGAGATGAGTCACAGGGTCGAGGCCCACATCAGCTTCAGTATCAGTTTTTTGGGGTGAGTCCCAGGGTCGAGGCCCACTTTAGTATCAGTTTGGGGCGAGGCCCATATCAGTATCAGTCTGGGGACGAGGCCCATATCAGCATCAATCTGAGGGCGAGGCCCACATTAGTATCAATCTGGGTCTATAACTATATGAGTATCAGCTTGGGCGAGGCCCATATCAGTATCAGTCTGGGGGCGAGGCCCAAATTAGTATCAGTCTGGGGGCGAGGCCCATATCAATTTCAGTTCTGGGGATGAGTCCTAGGGTCGAGGCCCACATCAGTATTAGTCTGGGGGCAAGGCCCATATCAGTATCAGTTTGGGGCGAGGCCCACATTAGTATAAGTTTGGGGCGAGGCCCATATCAGTTTGGGGCGAGGCCCACATCAGTTTCAGTCTAGGGGCGAGGCCCATATCATTTTCAGTCTGGGGGCGAGGCCCATATCAGTATCAGTCGGGGGCGAGGCCCATATCAGTATCAGTCGGGGGCGAGAGTAATATCACTATCAGTTTTGGGTCGAGGGCCCATATCAGTATCAGTTTGGCGAGGCCCATATCAGTATCAGTCTAGGGGCAAGGCCCATATTAGTATCAGTTGGGGCGAGGCCCATATCAGTATCAGTTTGGGGCGAGGCCCATATCAGTATCCATTTGGGGCGAGGCCCATATCAGTATCCGTCTGGGGGCGAGGCTCATATACCAGTCTCGGGGCGAGGCCCAAATCAGTATCAGTTTAGGTCGAGGTGCCCACTACATCATCAGTTTGAGGGCGAGGTCCCTATTGTCAGCGGTGTTGGGTCGAGGTGCCCAGGGTCGAGGTACCCCCATTGTCGGTTGTAGTTTCAGGTCGAGGTGCCCAGGGTCGAGGTGCCCACTACATCATCAGTTCGAGGGCGAGGTCCCTATTGTCAGCGGTGTTGGGTCGAGGTGCCCCCGTTGTCGGTTGTAGTTCTGGGTCGAGGTGCCCACTACATCATCAGTTCGAGGGTGAGGTCCCTATTGTCAGCGGTGTTGGGTCGAGGTGCCCCCGTTGTCGGTTGTAGTTCCGGGTCGAGGTGCCCAGGGTCGAGGTGCCCCCGTTGTCAGGTTGCAGTTATTGGGATACGTCTCAGGATCGAGGTCCACTGCATCATCAGCTCAGCTCGAAGCAGCAAGTAAGTCAAGTGGCAGCTGGCGAGCCAGGTAAGTAATAATGCATTGCAAGAACTTTGATAAGACTGTCATTGTCACACACTGCACAGATCCCATCAAAGTGGGGGTGACTTTAGGCATTTCATTTTTTCATATCAGCCCAATGATGAGCCTCGAATGGAGGCACTACTTTTTAGTTGCGGAAGTTGCGGAAAGCGGTCGTCGGAAGGGAATGGTCAAGAATTGACATTTTTTATTGGATTTGGTTCGCTTGTTCAAGCTTCGGGTTCGCTCGTCCGGTCTCAATTTTAAATTTATCCTCGGCCCGGTTCACAAACCACACCCCATTTCCACTTTCCAAACAAAACCAAACCAAAATGCCACTTTTTCCACCCCCATACACTCCCACGTGAACCAATATTCCAAAACCCCACTCATGCAAATTAACAAACACCAATATTCCAAGCCCCACATGCCATTAATCAAAAATAAATCATAACCATTATCATGTCTTTGCCCCGCGTGAATTCCTCACAAACAAATAATTCCCTCACCAAAACACAAAGCAAAACAACAAATACCTAACCCTCTCCCACGTGAATAAAGCCATGCAACCACTACCCATGACAATACCTATAACCCTCCATGCAACACCCATACCTTGCCCATACATCACTCATGTACCACACCCACTAGCCTCACCAAAATACGAAACCCATATCATATACCAACCCCTCCCACGTGAATAACAAGGAACAAGCACAAGGCAACAAAACTAGCCATTACCACTCTCAGCAAGACTGCCCTTCATCAACTCTATCACACCTCTCAACACCCTACTTCATCACCAACTGCCTTCACCACCTCTTGAACACAACCCACAAAGCCTAGCAAATCGACGCCCTTCACCCCTGGACTCACTGCAAACCTCACGCCGTCATCCTTCTTCACGCTTATTACCCTCCAACACAACACTGCTCACACCATGCAGCCTCACGACTAACCCCCCTATGCAAATAAGCCCCTTCACATACTGCCACAACTACCTCCCTTTCACGCTAAACACAGAGCCAACAGCAGCCCTTAAGCCCACTTTCATCAACTGCCCCTTTACAGACTATTCCACGTCTGAAGCAACAACAACCCTGACAGCAGCTCTCATCTTCAACTTCCTGCAACAACCCATCTCTTCCATTCTCTCAGCTTTCGGCACCCCCTTTAACCCAGCACGTCACGGCTCATCATTGAGGCACACATAAACTGCACGTACAAGCCCCACATTTTTCATCAACATCTTCACTCACCAAAAGAACCGACCCCCAAAGTCCTTATCGGCAACACTGCACCCGGCACCTCCCCCACACTACTCACTCTTAAACCATCATCTCTCCTCTCTCTCACAGCAGCCCTTAACGCCACTGCCCTTCACTCAACAACATTCCAACAGCTCATAGCATTGCCCTCACACCACTGACAAGTATTATCCTCACGCCACTTCACTCAAAGCCACACATTCTTCATGCCTTCAGCAGCCCTTTCACCGTTCAAAACAACCACTGCTCTCGTGCCAAGACACCACAAACAAATCGAACATTCTCTCAGCCGAACAGCCACCTAACACTCACGTTAAACCCTACGACCAGTGCACTGCCCTGTAGCCGAGAACTAAAAATGCAGACAAAATGGTGATCAGCAAGCCTATGCCGTGAAACCAGCCTCAGACCATCGCGCATCACTCCCCTCGCCCTTCAACACATATTTCCCAATTCAGCGCATCATCTATCCTCCTGCACCAGCAAGCTCTCCACGTAAACCCCTACATGCATCAAAGTTCAGCAGCCCCTTGAACCATCACACCAAAACAATGTCAGTGAACTGACTCATTGCTCAAGCTTCATGCCGAGAACCCTAACAGCCCTCATCATCAACCCACTGAACGCAGCAAACAGATAACATCAACACCCCCCACCAATATGTCGCCAAGGCCTTCAACAGCCCCTTTTTAAACACGCACCATGAGCCCACACAGCTAGCCACCAAACACGTACCTGCCTACGCCCATCACTGCCACTTACAAGTAGCCCTTCAAACAGCCTCCTGAATACACGCACAAAGCCCTTCAAACAGCTGAACCCTTCACGTCAAACACAAGCATCACCGAGCACTCTGCTGCCCCTAACACCATCACTAGCCACATAACCACCCCATCAAAGCCACTGTCTTCCACCCACTCACTGCCAACCGAGACCAAGTACGCCAAGACTTGCCTCTTCACAACCCATGCAGCCACATGCACGTGTAATAAGCCCCATGCATACAGCCCTCCAAAACAGTGAACAAACTTGAGTGGAAACGATAACCCTAGACATGCACACTTGGAAGTTCCCCTGGAACCGTGAGAAAAATTGTCCCGAAACCACGAGTGAAACAGAGAAAATGGCGAGTTAAAATAGTGAGAAAAATAGAGAAAACAGCGAGCGAAAACGGCGAGTGAATCAGAGAAAACCGCGAGTGAAAATCGACAAAACAGTAGAAACAACGGACCCGTGAAAATAGCGGAAATAGCGGACCAGTGAAAACAGAGAAAATAGTTAACCAGTGAAAACAGTAGAAACAGCGGACCAGTGAAAACAGTCGAAACGACATCCCTTCCGGCATCGTGAAACGCACTCCCGGAAAGCGACTAAAAATATAAGACCTGAGGGCACCCCTTTTATTTATTATCATTTATTTTTAGTTATTTTTTTATTTTATTTTGCATGAGTATTGTGAATTGGTGCATGATATGATTTCCGGGTGAACGGAACATGTGTTCTCTCTAGTGGTATATCGGATGGAATCCCAGACGTAAATTCCGTAGCCGAATCTGAATGGACGGTATTACGATTTGCACTCGGGATACAATGCCACGTATCACTTGAGAGACACACGTATTTCGTTACATCCAAACCTTGTATTTGAGCATGATTAGGTTGCTAGTATGTTGTTTATTCCTTAAGCATGATTAGGTTGTTAGTATGTTATTTCCTTATGTAATTATAGTTATTTACTTCACAATAGGAGTTTTATCTATGTTTGTTTAGGTTGTTGTTTAGTTTTCATGTTTGATAATGTAACATGTTCGTTGTGTGATATTGTATGTTTACCCTTATGAACGTGAATTAGATCTAGGTTAATCTCAGACATGTATGTTGTGTAGACTTGGTTAAATTATTGCACAAATCCGTTCATTACAAGTGGCATAAGTAAAGGACCATTCCGAACCCACCGGTTTGAGGTCTTCCCTTGCGAGGGGTGAGTGTGGCCTTAAATCATTTTTCCCGGTTCACACCGGGTGGCGACTCCATTTTATTTCTCCGGTTTAGTCCCCCGAGGGCTACTTCGTACTCCCGACCGGGCCGCGAGCTCGGAACAGCGTCATCCATATCTGTGTCCTACAATCACTGTTGGACAATTATGACCCATAGCGTCACTATCTGTACATATCATGGTGTTGTTGTACAAATTAACTATGTGACAAAGGAAATTGCTCTTTTATCATTTGTGATTAGATCACCAAGATATATAAATGATAGAAGGTCCTTATGATTAGTTCCTAGATTGAGATGATATGAGACAGTATCAATCCATGAAGGTTTAATCATTAAATATCCATAGTCAGAGTATTATCGAGATTGGACATCGATAATGCGAAAAAGACTAGTATTACACTTGTGCGCGTTGTGAGGGCATACGGCATAGTTCTCATATATTTGGGTATAGGATACTCATGCAAGTGTAATAGGAGGTTGTGTTTACCGATGGTACAGAAATAACTTCGCTCTAGATAGACCCCTCGAATTCCATAGGTAGTATGCCTATGTGTCTATGGAAGTCTGAATCAGGGTAGGTGTATTTGGTCTTAACCTGAGACTTGCACCGCTAATACTTGCGACAATCAATATACTTTAGTTTTGGTCGTCCAGGGCTTTAACAGGTTCTGTGTACGCCTCTTCTAGGTATATTGAGAATTGTAGTGTATTGGGTGTGATGTCGAGATGGAAGTATCACTCAAGTCATATTGGAGATGATGGTCACGTAGGATACGGAACTGGTTTTCTTATGTACTACAGTCATCGGGATATTATGACTAGGTCATGTATATCCGATTATAGAGACTAGTTACCAGAGATCCGATATGTGCTTCGTACGGGGCAGACACAATTCCAGTCTCAGGCCTAGCATGTGACATCCGATACTGGATCGAAATACGCAATACTACGTATATTACGCCTGATATAGATCACATATTCCTGTAAGGATATTTCTGGAGAATTGGGTAGGCATGGCGCTTTGCTAGAAGCCAACCTTGTCTTGTAAATCGGTAAAAACGTAGTACTAGGTACGTACGTGTTCGGATAGTCCGACGACCACATTTATTGCCAACATATCCGGTGATCTCATGGGTCGCTTCTTGAAGATTCACCAATGACGTATGACTCGCACTTTATTAATCTGTGATTAATTAATAGAGAGAGAAAATTAATATGGGATTAATTAAAGATATATTTTATTTGGGATAAAATATTAATTAAAGAGAGAAAACGATTATTTGTAATTAATCAATAAATAATATATTCGATATATTATACGAAATTAGATTTCGACACGGAATTGAAATTAGATTTTAATTCGGGCAAACGAGTTAATTTAGAATTAATTCGTTAGCGACATGAATAATGATTTTACTATGCATAATTATTTAATTACGTCGCAACGGAAAATTCATTAATTTGGAATTAGCGAACCCGAGCCCGAGAGTGTTTGCGAGCGCACTCGCATTTCGAATTCAAGTGCAGCCCACAAGTCACATCAAGCGTCAAATCACTAGTCAATCAATTGATGTGACAACTTGTCACTTGATTGAGTGAATAGTTGATGGAAGTGGTTGTAGCCTTTAATGGTTTGACTTTTGAAAGCAAATAATTGGAAAATGAATTTTGAAATTCATTAATTGTATTACATACATAAAATAACCAACCACCAACAACATCTCTCTTCTTTCTTCTTCCATCTCTCTCGCCCAAGGGGCAACTTCTTCTTCCTCAAAATTCTGGTGAAAGCCGTGAGTCAAGGAGAAGCAATAGGAAATTTTGCGGCAAAATTTCTGGAGTGCTAGCACGCTATCGGAGTCTTGCGAAGGTGATAAGGAACCGCACCCGTGAGCATGGAATCACAACACAAAGCTTAGAGCTTGATGGAGGTGATGGCCGAATTTGGAGGAGCCAAAAACCTAAAAATGCCGAGAGCACCAAAGAGCATCAAAGGGCATAAAAAGTTTTTGTTGTTCGACGCATCGCCTCAACCGATCGATGTAAGTATTCTGCAACTTCTTCGAGTATTCACACATGAATTTCTATGCTTAAAATCGATCCCGTGACTTAGAGAAACCTAACAATGGTATCAGAGCGGTTTGAGCATGAAATTTGAATTTAGGGTTAAAATTGGGTAAATTGATTTTGAGCATGATTTGATGAAATTGTTTGATTAAGTATGCTTAAATGATGTTTAATTGAAGTTGTATTGGATCAATTTCATGAAAATTAGATTGGATCATTTTTCCCCAAAATTCTTGGCTTGGCCGAATATGAATGCCCTAAAATGTCTTGGTATTTTTTTTGTTTTTGATCATTGGTTCAGTTGGAAAACATTGGGTAATGTTGATTGTGGATTAATTGGATTGAATTCGAATCGGACATAAAAATGCCCAAAATGCCGAGACATATAAGCATGAAATGGGTTTGATTTTTTATTAAAATGTGTTGGACATGTTTTATGTAAATGAGCATGATTAATTAGGCTAATTGATGTTTTGGAAATGTTAATTTGGGTAATTAATTATGTAATACACTTAGGTTAATTAAATTGTGAAATGGAATTTTGTAATTTAATTAATTGGGCCTATTTTGGAAATTGGGCTTGAAAAGTTGTTATTGGGCTTATTGGGCTTGGTTGTACCAAGATGGGTTTAGGCTAAATTGGTTGGATCCAATTGGGCCCAAAACCATTTCCATAAGTCAAATTATGACTTAATGGACCTTATAGTAATTGGGCCTAATGGGCCTAAATTGGTTTCTTGGCATATAAGGGTGATTCCTTAAATGGGCTTTGGTATTTGGGTTTGACCCATGTTGACCAAAACTCCATGCCTTAAGAAATTAATTAAAAGCCCATTGGACTTTAATTAAATTAACATTGGATGTTAATCGGGCTTTGAGACCTGTAACGATTAGATTTTGAATCTAAGTCATAAAGGTTTATTAATAAAGTGTAGTATTTAATTTGGAATTAAATAAATGGATTACTATTAAATACATATTAAATTGGATTTAATGTTGTAGTTTAATTTAATTCAAGAATTCGTACTTTGAGTACTTATTCGCAATACAAGTTTGACTCGCGCAAAATCAAATCGTTGTTTGAACATTGGATGGTCATTAAATATTAGATTAATTAATTGGATTAGATTGATTGATAACATGCTTGTGTGAATACATGGTTGTGATGCATGAATAATGTATATCGGATGGATATTAGATGGGTGGGGTAATTTTGGAAATTGTTGTAATAAATTTAGAATTTATTAATTGGACCTGCGTGTCCAGCCTATTACCTTCATACTCTTTGTATTTCTCTTCTCACCTATTCCCCTCAATGTAAATGAGATTTTTCTTTAGAAGTGTTATGTAACGGGTAGAAGTAATCATGTGCTAGCGGGAGAGAGGAAAATGAGAGATTTGATCTAGGATCAATGTGTTAATATCCATCCTCATATCATTATTATTTAATTTATTTATACGCGCTTTATTATGCGTTTAGAATGCATGTTTAAGGGTGTATAATGATGAGACCTTAACAAAGATAATAAATTGGTTGCCAATTTGCACGCGAAAAACCCTAAAAAATATTAAGCGTTTTTCCTTCCATTGAGTGATTCTTACTCAAGATCCAAGACTGGCATTGGTTTGTTGGCCAAAGTCAAGGCCTTTGTCCGTCGAGGATGTGTTTCAATCATGAGAGCTTTGTTCCATATCAGTGTCTTGTCCAAGTTGTGATTTGTTGGCCAAAGTCAAGATCACTTCTTGTCCATCGACATTGATTACGAAGCTTTCCAAGGTTAATGGGTTCCGCTTAACTGGGATCACTAAGTTTGTTGTGCCAAAGCTAAGGCTTAGTTGATTCAGAGGAAAAAGCTTAGCCAATATATTGGATATATTGGCATATATAAGATATATGTTTCGAACTTGGACGTCCCCTACTGGATCTAGGAATTGGATGGGATCCAATTTATCTTAGAGATCTACCTAGTTAATTATCATACAATTTGTTGGCCAAAGTCAAGATTGAGTGTTATTTAACGGGATCCTAGCCCACTGGGAAACAAGATTTCCCGAGTACTCGACAAAGGGTTAGAGGCTCGCCGAAAAATAGTGGGAGGCAAGTATTAAATTTGCAATATTCGTTTAGTTACTTGCCAAACGCGCTCATATCAAATTTTTCGTCAAATAAATTAAATGTTAGTTGGACTAATATTTAATCATTGTTTTAAAAACAGTTGGACTATATTCAAACTATTTCATTTATAGTTGATTATATAATTGGATTATAGTAATCAATATTTGAATTAACAATTAAATTATAGTTGATTTGATAATTGGATTATAGTAATCAATATAATTTACCAATTAAATTATAGTTGATTATATAGTTAGACTATAGTAATCATTATAAAATTTGTAACTTAATTCGTTGATTAAATAGTTGGACTATTAGAATTAAGATAAATTGAAAGATTAGTTTTAAAACATAATCCTGGGTGAAAATGTATTTAAATGACTTTAAATTTCAAATTGGGAATAAAATTTCAGGATGGTCCTGAAAACTAATAAGTTACTTTATTTGATAAAATAACATCTTAGGCCTAAGCCCGGAGTTGAGCAAATAGTAGAGCAATCTTTGGAAGATTCATGCAATGATAACTTTAGTGCTTAATCCATATGCTTCCGAATAGACTCCTTACTTTCTTATCATACTAAGGATTAGATCCTTAAGTGTTGGACAAAATGACCCATAGCGTCACTATTTGTACAGATCACGGTGTTGTTGTACAAATTAACTATGTGACAAGGAAATTGCACTCTCATCATTTGTGATTAGATCACCATAAATGTATAAATGAAGAGAGGTCCATATGATTAGTTCCTGGATTGAGAATGATATGAGACAGTATCAATCCCCGAAGGATTAATCATTAAATATCCATAGCCGAAGTATTATCGAGACAGGACATCGATAATGCGGAATAGGCTAGTATTGCACTTGTGCGCGTTGTGAGGGCACAACGGCATAGTTCTCATATATATAAGTATTGGATACTTATGCAAGTGCGATAGGAGGTCGTGTTTCACCGATGGTACGGGAAACAGCTTCGCTCTGGATAGACCCTTCGAAATCCCATTGGTATTATGACTATGTGTCTATGGGAGGCCGAAATCAAGGTAGGTGTGTATAGTCTTAACCTGAGACTTGCATCGCTAATACTTACGATAATCGATAGACTCTGGTCTTGGTGGTACAGGGCTTTAACCGGTTCTGCGTACACCACTTCTGGGTTTATCAGAGAGTCGTAGTGTATTGGGTGTGATGTCAAGACGAAGTATCACTTCAGTCATATTGGAGATGATGTCACGCAGGATGGTATTAGTGCTCTTAAGTGTTGCGCAACCAATCAGGATATTGTGACCAGGTCATGAATATCCGATTATAGAGACTAGTTACCAGACATCCGACATGTGCTTCGGACGGGGCAGACACCTTATCCAGCCCCCCTAGCACGTGACTATCCGATACTGGGCCGATATACACAATACTACGGTATACTACGCTTGATATAGATCTATATATATTCCTGTAAGAATATTTCTGGAGAATTGGGTAGGCATGGCGCTTTGCTAGAAGCCAACCTTGTCTTGTAAATCGGTATAAACGTAGTACGAGGTACTTACGTGTTCGGATAATCCGACGACCGTATTTACTGCCCACATATCCGGAGATCTCATGGGTCGGTTCCTGAAGATTCACCGATGACGTATGACTCGCACTTTAATTAATCTGGGATTAATGGATGAGAGAGAAAATTAATATGGGATTAATCACGGAGATATTTTATCTGGGATAAAATATTAATTAAAGAGAGAGAACGATTAATTTGGAATTAATCGATAAAATAATATATTTGATATATTATTAGAAATTGGATTTCGACGCGGAATTAAATTAGATTTTAATTCGGGCGAACAAATTAATTTAGAATTAATTCGTTAGCGACGTGAATAGTGATTTCGCTAGGGTAATCATTTAATTACGACGCAACGGAAAATTCGTTAAATTGGAATTAGCGAACCCGAGCCCGAGAGTGATTGCGAGCGCATTCGCATTTCGAATTCGAACGCGGCACGCAAGTCACATCAAGCGTCAAATCGCTAGTCACATCAATTGTCAAATCATTTGTCACTTTGAGTGATGTGACATGACATGTTGTCACTTTAATAAAGTGACTTGATGTGAATAGTGATAGTTGATTGAAAAGCACTTTTGCCTTTTTGACTTTTGCTTTTTGAAAAGTAAAATGAATTGTTTAATAGAAATAAAGTGGTTAATAGCTTTAATTAATTTTTGGAAAATATAAAAAGCTTTTACACACTTTCTCTCTCTCTACAATTACAGTAACACGGTTTTTGGCATTTGGGAGCCAAACTCTTTTTCTTCTTCTTCTCTCTTGGCTTGGAGCCATTTTCTTCTTCTTCTTCCTCTTTTTCTCTTTTTTTGTTTGACCGAAATCCAAGAAGAATAAGGGTGCTAGCACACACATGGGTTTTACAAAGGTGATAGGGAAGTGAGTTTGTGAGCTTGGGATCATCTTGGAAAGCTTGAAGCTTGGAGCTTCCATGGAGTCATCCATGGCCGAAAATGGTGGAGTTCAAAACGCCCAAAACCGAGCAGCCCACTGTCAAGGAGAGCTACTGCCGACCAATGGAGGACGAAAATGTCTTGTGTTCTTCTTCGCATCAAAACCGATCTATGTGAGTATGAATTCCGCCTTACTCCTTTGATGTATTCACTCGTTTTTATGCATGTTTTATGATTTTGGCACTTGATTGAAACTCTACAATGGTATCTTGAGCTATTGGTTGCATAAAACGAATTAGGGTTCTTGAGCAAAATTTGGGGCTTTTTGATTTAAGCATGATTTTAACAAATTGTTTGTTTAAGAATGCTTGTATATGAATAAATTAGAGTTATATGTAATCAATTTGATGAAAAATTAATTGGATTGATTTTCCCCAATTTGCTTAATGTTGGCCAAAACTTTAATTTGGGTAAACTCAATTTGAGCATCAAATGATTAAATTGTTTAGTATAGTATGCTTGAATGAGGTTGAATTGATGTTGTGCATAATCAATTTCATGAAATTTGGTTGGATCCATTTTTCCCTAAATTTTGGGCATGGACAAATTTGGGTAAACTTGATTTTGAGCATGTTTAATGAAATTGGATGATTTAGAATGCTTAAATGTTGTTTAATTGATGATTGATTAGATCAATTTGATGAAAAGTGTTTGGAACAATTTTCCCCAATTTGCTTGTTGTGATGGCCGAATTTGGCAAGTGCCCTATTGTCTTGGATTTTGATTTTTTTTTGTTCATTGGATGACTTGGAAATCATTTAAGATGTTGAATTTATGTTTAATTTAGTTCAATTGGATTGAATGTGATTTGGCATAATTTCCCTCTTTGGCCGAGACACTTGAAGCATGAAATTGGGTTTGGTTTTGATTTAATTATGTTGGACATGATTAATTGATGTTAAGCATGATTAATTGGACAAATTTGATGTTTTGGAAACTTTGATTTGGGCAATTAATAATGCTATACACTTTAGGTAATTTAATTGGAAAATTTGGAATTTTTGGAATTAAATTATTGGGACTTAAAATTGGATTTGGGCTTTTAAAGTTGTTATGGGTTTATTGGACTTTGTTGTACAAAGTTGGTTTAGGCCAAAATTGGTTGGATCCAATTAGGCCCAAAACCGCTTCCAAAGGCCCAAATGCGACTAATGAACCTTTAACGTTTAATTGGGCCTAATGGGCCTAATTAATTTATGGGCTTATGGGGTAACTCCCGGATTGGACTTTGGTTTCGGGTTTGACCCGAGTTGACCAAAAGTCCACGCCTCAAGAAATTAATTAAAAGCCCATTGGACTTTAATTAAATTAATATTGGATATTAATCGGGCTTTGAGACCCGTAACGATTAAATTTGGAATTTAAGTCGTAAAGGTTTATTTTATAAAGTGTAATATTTAATTTGGAATTAAATAATATGAATTAGAATTAAATACGTATTAAATTGGATTTAATCATGTAATTTAATTTTATTTGAGAAATCGTACTTTAGTACGTGTTCGCAATACGAGTTTGACTCGAACAAAATCAAATCTTTGTTTGAACATTGGATGATCACTAATTATCAAGATTAATTAATTGGATTAGATTGATTGATAACATGCTTGTATGAATACATGGTTGTGATGTTTGAATAATGTATATCGGATGGATATTAGCCGGTGGGGTGATTTTGGAAATTGTAATAAATTTGATTTATTAAATTGGACATGCGTGTCCAGCCATATCTCCTATTTCTTTGTATTCTTTTCTCACCTATTCCCCTCCATGTAAATGAGGTTTCTTTAGAAGTGTAGTGTAACGGGTAGAAGTAAATACATGTGCTAGCTTTGGAGAGAGAAAATGAGAGATTTGATCTAGGATCAATGTAAAGTATCCATCCGCATATCATTATTATTTATATCATATGCGCTTTATTATGTCTTTAGAATGCATGTTTAAGGGTGTATGATGATGAGACCTTAACAAAGATAATTAAAATTGGTAGCCAATTTGCACGCGAAAAACCCTCATTAAATATCAAGCGTTTATTTTCCTTCCATTGAGTGATTCTTACTCAAGATCCGAGATTGGCAGAGGTTGTTGGCCAAAGTCAAGCCCTTGTCCGTCGAAGATGTGTTTTAATCACGAGGCTTTGTTCCATATCGGTGTCGTGTCCAAGTTGTGGTTTGTTGGCCAAAGTCAAGACCACTTCTTGTCCATTGACATTGATTACGAAGCTTCCATGTCAATGGGTCCGCGCTTAACTGGGATCACTAGGTTTGTTGTGCCAAAGCCAAGGCCTAGTTGATTTAGAGGAAAAAGGTTAGGGTATACATTCGATGTATAGGCATATATAAGATATATGTTTGGGACTTGGATGTCCACCTACTGGATCTAGGAGTTGGATGAGATCCAATTGATCTTAGAGATCTACCTAGTTAATTATCATACATTTGTTGGCCAAAGTCAAGATTGTGTGATATTTAACGGGATCCTAGCCCACTAGGAAACACGGTTTCCCGAGTACTCGACAGAGGGTTAGAGGCTCGACGAAAAATAGTGGGAGGTAAGAATTGAATTTGCAATACTCGTTCAATTACTCGCCATACGAGCTCATTTAATTTTTTCGTCATTAGATTAAATGTTAGTTGGACTAATATTTAAATTGTTGTTTTAATAAACAGTTGGACTGTATTATACTTGATTATATATAATTGGATTATATTAATCAATATATTTGAATTAATTAATTTCAGTTTACAGTTGATTTTATAATTGGATTATAGTAATCAATGTAATTGAGGTTAATTAATTTGGATTATATTTGATTATATAGTTGGACTATTAATCATTATAATATATATAGTACCACTAATCGTTGATTAAATAGTTGGACTATTGTAATCAAGATAAAATTGAAAAGTTGGATATTTAAAATATAATCTGGGATTAAAATATTTTAAATGATTTAATTTTCAAATTGGGAATAAATAATAGGTTACTTTATTTGATAAAATAACTTATTATACCTTAAGTCCAAAATTAAGCAAAATAAGTAGAGCGTAAAATCTTTGGAAGATTTATGTGATGATGACTTTAATGCTTAATTTAATATACTTGTCATAAATCTAATTTTAGATTTAAGAAGTATTAAAATTGCAATTTATAATTCTTGGAGAATTAATTGACTATTCTAGAGGAGATAAAGTCAAAGTTTGCAATTGGGCATGCAGCACGAGGTGCACATCGTTTCGATATTCCGAAACCCACGGCTTAGCCAAAGTTTTCTGAAATATTGAAAGGATAATTGACATATCCCAAAGTGACTACCATTTGGATATGGCAGACACGAAGGAATTAAAGAAAGGGCGAGGCTCTAACTTAAAAATATTTGTCTTAGTTATGTTCACAGCTAGTATTGAAATTAGATTTTAAATACTTAGTGTGGTACATAAAATATATGTATTGATGTTCAGAATCTGCTTTGAGCAGGATACTGACTTCAAGCTGAGATTGCTCTGCGAATCAGAAACGGGACGAAAGTCGCTGTTTCGACCGTAGAAACCTAAGTTTAGGAACTACCCTTTGGGTATATACTTAAATTAGGAACTGTTATAATGTAACTAGTTTGACTAGAGACATTATCTCTATATCAGTGTTTAATCCGTTGCGGATAAAAACCTTTATATTATAGAACACTAAGTGTTTTATTATATAAAGATGATACTGAGATAAATACATTAGATGTAAATAACAGAATTTATATTTTGAATATAAATAAAATCTCAAACATATAAAATGACAAATAAATAGCTCAAATTGATTGTTGTCTAGGACACAATTTAACGAGACTCGTATATCCACACTTTTGAAGAGTGGGTACTAGGACTGATTTGACTATTCAAATAAGGTCTGCGAATCTAGTTTATTAGGTAAAATACCTAAAATACTATTTACTTGGTAATAGTAAAAGGGCCACCGATCTGTTAGCCCAATTCATGGTGAAGTAAGTGGGGCCCATATCTAGCTAGGCTAGATGTGAACATGAATATTTCGTGACCTTAACTGATGTGGCATCCGTTATGGTTATGTGTTTCTTTTGAAGAACACAAATCAGAAACTTTTAGAGTTTCAACACGAAATAGAAAAACAGATCGGCTATAGTATTATTCCGCCACGGTAAGACCATATTGGAAAATACTTAAACAGTAAGTTTTATGTACTTGAAAGAGTATAGTATTCTTTCAAATGAGGACTCCTCGGAACACGTCAAGTGACGGTGTGTCCGAACGGATTAACCGAATCATGTTAGACATGATAAGATTAATCAAGAGTCGCTCTGAGCTACCATTTCCTTCAACGGATAGTTTTAACAGTGCATAACTTATTTAGAATAAGGTTCCATATAAATCTGTTTGACAGATGTCATATAGGATATGAACAGGGAAGAAACAAGGTTCTCATTCCTGATAATTTGGGTATGCCAGGCATAACGTTTGGATGATACCAAACTAAGATCCAAATTGGATAAGTGCCAATATAGGTTATCCTAAGGGAAACCATAAGTATAGTACTTATAAATCTCACATGAAACAATGTGATTGTTGCTCACCATGCGGTTTTTCCTGAGAGGAATACCGATATGCAGTGGTCAGTGGGAGGATAGTGATACTCGATAAAAATCGGAGTAATACTGTTCAAGGCACAAGGTCCGTAATGGAACACAAATAGTTCATCAATGATGAATCTGTACCATTAATCTTCGAATACACAAGAACTGAGTAGATCGGAAAGAGTCAGAAAACGACCTAGGGTATGGGTTTCTGATCTAACCTCATAAAGATGTCAATCTTATGAAGGTATACCAACCGACTACGTTTTGAGGAAGTGATACGAGGTATCGACTCCCTATTATGGCAAAGTGCCATGAATCCGAAATGGATTCCATGTATAACAACTATTGAATACTAGTTGTTGTACCACAAGGCATTGTGCCTATTGGTACATTGAACGTCTTCAAGGAAGACATACATGGAAGGCAACATACCAACGTACAAAGCTGGGCTTTTGAATGAAAGGTATCGTTATCAACATTGTGTTAATAACGATTCAACCTTTTACCTGTTGCCATGGTAAATCCATTTTGAAGATGCTTGTTGATAACTGCGTATTTCATTTATGAAATGTGTCAGTTATAGATCAAAATCGCTTTCCTGAAAAGGAAACCTTTTGGAGGATGCTTACAACATCCTGACGATTTTGTATAACCGACAAACAAGGTTTGCGGGTTATTCGATCCATGTTTGGATTGAAGCAAGCATAAGGTTCTTGGAACTGTCGTTTTGAAATAATCATAATAGTTTTTGATTTGACTCAAAACGAAATAATTCTTGTGTATATAAGGAGGTTAGTGGGAGAGGGCACTGATAATGAAATTCCCATAAAGCAATTGGTGAAAGCTTGGCTTTCATAGATATTCTTTAATAGAAATTCTCCGTAGAATTCTGGGGAGTAACAACCTTTATTCAAGGAATAAAGATCTACTGGGATAGATTTGGAGTTGTTAACACTCTCTGGGAAATTGTACATTTAAAATGTACTTGATAGGGTGTCTCATACGCTTCGAGCATATGGAGTCACGATCAGGTCAATCCAAGTGATAGTCACTGGATTGAACATTAAGAACATCTGTTAGTATCTGAGAGAACTAAAGATGTTGTCTTAAACTATGGAGAAGGACAACTTGAAGTGACTGGGATCACCGCTGCAAGTTTCCAAACAATTAAATACTAAGGTACTATAAAGTTTGAATAACGGGACAGTGAGCTGGAAATATTCCGAGCAAGATAACTGTTGCCGAATAAACAACAAATGCGGATTATTGCTGCAGCTGAGGCAGCAATAGAAGCCATTTGGATCGATAATAAATCTAATTAATTAGATATAGTTCTTTTAGCCGCTGAGCTAGGCGTCAGCACAGGCTAAGGAATTAAAGGTCTCGTCGACGATCCAGATATATACTTCCATATCATCTGATTCGTTCGGATCATACATCGTGGCGATGTGATGATCGTATAAATCGCGTCAGAAGACAATTACGTAAATCCGCTGACGAAAACCTTTCCTCAGCAATTTGAGCGAACCGTACATAGTTCGGGTGTTAGACACTCGAGTGACTGGCTATGTGCCAAGTGGGAGATTGTTGGACAAAATGACCCATAGCGTCACTATTTGTACAGATCACGGCGTTGTTGTACAAATTAACTATGTGACAAGGAAATTGCACTCTCATCATTTGTGATTAGATCACCATAAATGTATAAATGAAGAGAGGTCCATATGATTAGTTCCTGGATTGAGAATGATATGAGACAGTATCAATCCCCGAAGGATTAATCATTAAATATCCATAGCCGGAGTATTATCGAGACAGGACATCGATAATGCGGAATAGGCTAGTATTGCACTTGTGCGCGTTGTGAGGGCACAACGGCATAGTTCTCATATATATAAGTATTGGATACTTATGCAAGTGCGATAGGAGGTGTGTTTCACCGATGGCTACGGGAAACAACTTCGCTCTGGATAGACCCCTCGGAATCCCATTGGTATTATGACTATGTGTCTATGGGAGGCCGAAATCAAGGTAGGTGTGTATAGTCTTAACCTGAGACTTGCATCGCTAATAGTTACGATAATCAATAGACTCTGGTCTTGGTGGTACAGGGCTTTAACCGGTTCTGCGTACACCACTTCTGGGTTTATCAGAGAGTCGTAGTGTATTGGGTGTGATGTCAAGACGGAAGTATCACTTCAGTCATATTGGAGATGATGTCACGCAGGATATGGTATTAGTGCTCTTAAGTGTTGCGCAACCAATCAGGATATTGTGACCAGGTCATGAATATCCGATTATAGAGACTAGTTACCAGACATCCGACATGTGCTTCGGACGGGGCAGACACTTATCCAGCCCCAGCCCTAGCACGTGACTATCCAATACTGGGCCGATATACACAATAATACGGTATACTACGCTTGATACAGATCTATATATATTCCTGTAAGTATATTTCTGGAGAATTGGGTAGGCATGGCGCTTTGCTAGAAGCCAACCTTGTCTTTTAAATCGGTATAAACGTAGTACGAGGTACTTACGTGTTCGGATAATCCGACGACCGTATTTACTGCCAACATATCCGGAGATCTCATGGGTCGGTTCCTGAAGATTCACCGATGACGTATGACTCGCACTTTAATTAATCTGGGATTAATTGGATGAGAGAGAAAATTAATCTGGGATTAATCACAGAGATATTTTATCTGGGATACAATATTAATTAAAGAGAGAGAATGATTAATTTGGAATTAATCGATAAAATTATATATTTGATATATCATTAGAAATTGGATTTCGACGCGGAATTAAAATTAGATTTTAATTCGGGCGAACGAATTAATTTAGAATTAATTCGTTAGCGACGTGAATAGTGATTTCGCTAGGCGTAATCATTTAATTACGACGCGACGGAAAATTCGTTAATTTGGAATTAGCGAACCCGAGCCCGAGAGTGATTACGAGCGCATTCGCATTTCGAATTCGAACGCGGCACGCAAGTCACATCAAGCGTCAAATCGCTAGTCACATCAATTGTCAAATCATTTGTCACTTTGAGTGATGTGACATGACATGTTGTCACTTTAATAAAGTGACTTGATGTGAATAGTGATAGTTGATTGAAAAGCACTTTTGCCTTTTTGACTTTTGCTTTTTGAAAAGTAAAATGAATTGTTTAATAGAAATAAAAAGTGGTAAATAGCTTTAATTAATTTTTGGAAAATATAAAAAGCTTTTACACTTTCTCTCTCTCTACAATTACAGTACACGGTTTTGGCATTTGGGAGCCAAAACGTTTTCTTCTTCCTCTCTTGGCTTGGAGCCATTTTCTTCTCTTCCATTTTTGGTTTGACCGGAAATCCAAGAAGAATAAGGAGTGCTAGCACACACATGGGTTTTACAAAGGTGATAGGGAAGTGAGTTTGTGAGCTTGGGATCATCTTGGAAAGCTTGAAGCTTGGAGCTTCCATGGAGGTCATCCATGGCCGAAAATGGTGGAGTTCAAAACGCCCAAAACCGAGCAGCCCACTGTCAAGGAGAGCTACTGCCGAACTCAATGGAGGACGAAAATGTCTTGTGTTCTTCTTCGCATCAAAACCGATCTATGTGAGTAATGATTCCGCCTTACTCCTTTGATGTATTCACTCGTTTTTATGCATGTTTTATGATTTTGGCACTTGATTGAAACTCTACAATGGTATCTTGAGCTATTGGTTGCATAAAACGAATTAGGGTTCTTGAGCAAAATTTGGGGCTTTTTGATTTAAGCATGATTTTAACAAATTGTTTGTTTAAGAATGCTTGTATATGAATAAATTAGAGTTATATGTAATCAATTTGATGAAAAATTAATTGGATTGATTTTCCCCAATTTGCTTAATGTTGGCCAAAACTTTAATTTGGGTAAACTCAATTTGAGCATCAAATGATTAAATTGTTTAGTATAGTATGCTTGAATGAGGTTGAATTGATGTTGTGCATAATCAATTTCATGAAATTTGGTTGGATCCATTTTTCCCTAAATTTTTGGCATGACAAATTTGGGTAAACTTGATTTTGAGCATGTTTAATGAAATTGGATGATTTAGAATGCTTAAATGTTGTTTAATTGATGATTGATTAGATCAATTTGATGAAAAGTGTTTGGAACAATTTTTCCCCAATTTGCTTGTGATGGCCGAATTTCGCAAGTGCCCTATTGTCTTGGATTTTGATTTTTTTTTGTTCATTGGATGACTTGGAAATCATTTAAGGATGTTGAATTTATGTTTAATTTGGTTCAATTGGATTGAATGTGATTTGGGCATAATTTCCCTCTTTGGCCGAGACACTTGAAGCATGAAATTGGGTTTGATTTTGATTTAATTATGTTGGACATGATTAATTGATGTTAAGCATGATTAATTGGACAAATTTGATGTTTTGGAAACTTTGATTTGGGCAATTAATAATGCTATACACTTTAGGTAATTTAATTGGAAAATTTGGAATTTTTGGAATTAAATTATTGGGCCTTAAAATTGGATTTGGGCTTTTAAAGTTGTTATTGGGTTTATTGGACTTTGTTGTACAAAGTTGGTTTAGGCCAAAATTGGTTGGATCCAATTAGGCCCAAAACCACTTCCAAAAGGCCCAAATGCGACTAATGAACCTTTAACGTTTAATTGGGCCTAATGGGCCTAAATTAATTTATGGGCTTATGGGGTAACTCCCGGATTGGACTTTGGTTGCGGGTTTGACCCGAGTTGACCAAAAGTCCACGCCTCAAGAAATTAATTAAAAGCCCATTGGACTTTAATTAAATTAATATTGTATATTAATCGGGCTTTGAGACCCGTAACGATTAAATTTGGAATTTAAGTCGTAAAGGTTTATTTTATAAAGTGTAATATTTAATTTGGAATTAAATATTGAATTAGAATTAAATACGTATTAAATTGGATTTAATCATGTAATTTAATTTTATTTGAGAAATCGTACTTTGAGTACGTGTTCGCAATACGAGTTTGACTCGAACAAAATCAAATCTTTGTTTGAACATTGGATGATCACTAATTATCAAGATTAATTAATTGGATTAGATTGATTGATAACATGCTTGTATGAATACATGGTTGTGATGTTTGAATAATGTATATCGGATGGATATTAGCCGGGTGGGGTGATTTTGGAAATTGTAATAAATTTGATTTATTAAATTGGACATGCGTGTCCAGCCTTATCTCCTATTTCTTTGTATTCTCTTCTCACCTATTCCCCTCCATGTAAATGAGGTTTCTTTAGAAGTGTAGTGTAACGGGTAGAAATAAATACATGTGCTAGCTTTGGAGAGAGAAATGAGAGATTTGATCTAGGATCAATGTAAAGTATCTGTAGGCACTGCATTTTTACGCATAAGTCCCTATTATGAGTCTCATTTTGGAGACACTACCTTTTAAGTCACGGAGGTCACGGGAAACGGACATCGGAAGGGGAAATTCAGAATAAACAAGGTTCACTGTTTTCGTTCGTGCTGCGTTCGTTTTTACGTTCGAACGTCAAACGGATTGCGGGCGTTCGTGCCGCGTTCGAGGAAGCGTTCGAACGGTGTCGGTAATTCTGGTTTTTGCTGCTAGCCTCACATCCAGCCCAATTAGCCCCCCAAAGCCCATAAAACACATCCCAATTTAAATAAATAAATATTAATTAAAACATTAACTAAATAAGATAATAATTAAATTAATTAAATAATTAAATAAAACATATACCAAACATAAAATAAACAATTACCAACTTAAACTAAAATCATGCCTAAATTAAACAAATCACATACTAAATCAAAAATATAATCATACCAAGTTAAAATCAATCAACCAATTAAAGCCAATCAAATATTCAACCTTCCCTATCTAGCCAAGATTTGTCCCCCCCTCAATCTTTGACTTCCTAATCTATAAGATAATTACCAATCTAAAATATTTGTATTCCTAAACCAAACCAAATCAGATCCCTTGCTTCCCTTAACCAAACCAAATCAAATCCCTCTTTAATTAGCCAAATCCCTTTCCTTGTCAAGCCCAACCCTTTGCCTATAAAAAGAACCATTCACCAACCTTCTCAACCCTAGTCCCTAGTCCCTAGTCCCTAGCTCATACACAACACACAAGAAAATTACAGGAAGAAGACACCCAAAGAAAGAGTAAGCAAAAGATAAAGAGGAGACGGCAGCGAAACCACAAGGAAACGGTAGCAAAACGGACTCAAAACAGTAAGACAACGAACGAGAACAGTGAACCAGTGAATCGGGAGAGTTGCGGAGCATCCACCCTTCCGACGATCGTGTACCGTACATCCGAGAGGTGATTTAAAAGGTTAGACCTGAGGGTATCTTTCACACTTGTTCTTATTTAATTTCTGGTCATTTACTTTGATTATATTTTCAATACTTGCGGCATTTGTTGTGTGTATGATGTGTGTTGTGGGTATTGGATGAATGGAAGAGTGTTGTCTCTTGTGGTATATAGGATGGAAACCCAGACGTAAATTCCATAGCCGAATCCGAATGGACGGTAGTGCGGTCTGTACATGGGACACAACTCCACGTATCACTTGAGTAAACAGCACATTCTCTTGTGTTGTGTTGCTTTGGTTTATTTATTTATTGTCATTTAAATTCTGTATGTTGCTTATTTTCGTATGCATGATTCAACCGAGCGCATGGGTTTAGTAAGTGCGATGTGAGATCCTCTATGGGGAGGGGCTAAAGCCCTTTACCACGATGCTTTGCCGCGCCGGTTGATGTGTGTTCGGTTGGATGCAATACACGTTCAATCGGACATACTTAGAATAATATGATTGTCTTTATGTTTGTATGCATGATGTGATGTGACGCGCATGGGCTTAGTATGTTGGTCTAAAGGTCCTCTCTTTGAGAGATCAAGAGCCCCAAAAGGCCACCTTTACGGCAGTACTTCGCCGCGCCCCTTTTATTTTGTGTTTATGTATTACGTCCCATTTCATGCATCAAGTCTGTTCCCGTTCGAACGCGTTTACGAACGCAACTCGAACGCGCAAGCATTTTTGCCTTATCATGCATCAGGTCTCATTTCCGTTCGAACGCGTTCACGAATGCCATACGAACGTGAGCATTCTGCTTCATTTCCGTTCGAACACGTTATCAAACGCCATACGAATGTGAGCATTCTGTTTCATTTCCGTTCGAACGCGTTATCAAACGCTACTCGAACGTGAGCATTCTGTTTCATTTCCGTTCGAACGCGTTATCAAACGCTACTCGAACGTGAGCATTCTGTTTCATTTCCGTTCGAACGCGTTTACGAACGCTACACGAACGTGAACACACTGAACTGAGTCTGTCTTATCATATTCATGCATAATTGCCTCTTGGTTGATCTTTCTTGTGTTGTATAGCCAACCGTATTATTTGTATCCCTGCATTTATCCATTCTATGTGTTCTCGGGATTGTATTCAAGCATGATTAGGCTGTTAGCATGTTATTTGGTTAATAGGTTCATGAGATAGCACTCAAGCATGATTAAGTTGTTCTTAATTTTCCATATTATAGGATTGAAATATGTTCATGAGATTGCCATGTGATGTTGCATGTTGTGATGAACTTGTTGATGTATGCATATGAATTTAGAAGCATCATATTTTTGGAAATAAATGTTATTTAAGCCTGGTTAAATTATTACATAAATCCTTTTATTACAAGTGACATAAGTAAGGGACCATTCCGAACCCAACGGTTTGAGGTCTTCCCTTGCGAGGGGTGAGTGCGGCCTTAAATCTTTGTCCCGGTTCACACCGGGTGGCGACTCCATGTTATTTCGTACTTCCCAACTAGTGCCGCGAGCCTAGGAACGATGCGCCCAGATTTCCTGTTGTCTACAGTCTAGCGACTCCACTGGGGATGTAAAGTTGGCCCTGAAATATTGTCTTGTAATGTTTGGATTTATGTTTTAATTGACCATGTCTATAGTGGATAAAGTGGGGGTTTAATCAAGGGCACTTTGAGGCTAGGTAATGGTTTGGTGTCTTCCTTCACTTACTACATTTCTAGAAGGAAAAGCTGTGAGGGCACCTATATGGCCATCTACTTGTAGCCTTTGTGATGGACTAATTTGAAGGACTCGTTGTTTATTCCTGACAACAAGCGATAAGAGCCTAAGAGGCTTGGGTATTTAAGTGAGCCTCCCTCCACCTTCCCTCTGGGGGATCTACAATGGGAAATCCATTTGACAGTCCGTCACACACCATAGCTCATTGGCACGTACCTTAGTGTATAAAAAGGGATACGCTCACTTGGTCGCTTGAACCCTTGAGTGGGGAGACCTAGTTGTGGGCTATCATTCGCCAGTGAGAGCCTTTGTCCATACTCTTGCAAATCCACCCATAGACTGGTTTATATGGTTAAAGTAACAATTATTTCCTTGAGTATGTGCTTGTGGACCATCCTCATTTGGATGCAGTTGGACTATTGTCAGAAATGCGGGCTTGCTGGGCCATTTAAACTGGGGCAAGTTCGTACTGTATGACTATTAGGCCCAAGGCTTCTGAAATGTTGATGGGCCATTATGTAAAAATTATTATGTTATGTTTGCATTATCTCCCTTATATGCTTATGTTTGGGAACATCACCGTTTGGATCCATTTGGACCATTTGTCATGGGATATGGGCTTGTTGGGCCATTTAAACTGGGATAAGAACGTATTTCATAACTATTGGGCCAAAAGCTTCTAAGTGATTGATGGGCCACCTTATGATTGTGTTCGGAATTTTATCATTTGGATTTAGTTGGGCTCTTTTGCCATAAGTCATGAACTCGTTAGGCCATTTAAACTGGGACGGGTTCACTCTTATGACAGTTGTCCCAAAAGCTTCTAAAATGATAATAGGCCGATTTGTTTGAGAATTTTATTTGATTAATATATGTTATATACTTCTTATGCACATCATGCATACATACATCATGTTAACCCTTGTGTTCTGAAAGCCATCATAGATTCCCGTTGGGTTAGAAAAAAGGGAAGACTCACCAAAATACCGAGAACAGACATGAGTGAATCAGATACTGAGGTATCCCGGATAGATCAGTTGGAAAATGGCTTCGCCAAGATTACTGAACAGTTGCAAGCCTTGACTACTGCCATGACAAATATTGCTGTGCCCCGTGCCGGGGGAGATTCTGAGAATGTAAGGCGTGAGGAGCCTCCGAATAGGTTAGGGGATGATGTCCCCACTTTTGATGATGACATGGCAGAATATGCAGCAGGCAGAGTGATTGGGTCTCAGGCAGAATTTCAGAAGCTTCGGGATCAGGTTGAAACAGTTACCCGTAAAATGAGGGGTAAAAATGAAGAGTTGTTAGATTATGAGGCAATGACGTTCGTAGAACAGCTGCCAGCTCAGTTTAAAATGCCGGACATGGCCAAGTTTAATGGGAACGGAGACCCGAGGGTCCATCTGCAGCAATATGTCTCAGTCATGAGTTCAATGGGCCTATCACAGCGCCAAGTCCAAAAGATGTTTGGGATATCACTCGAGGGGGCACCTGTGGTTTGGTATCATAGCCTTGAAAAGAAGGTTAAGGAAGATTGGAAGGAACTAGCTGATACTTTTCTGAAGCAGTATGTTATAGACTTGGAGATTGACTTGTCACTCCGTGATTTGGAGAACACTAAGCAGAAGCCGGAAGAAAGCTTCAAGGAGTATGTAGACCGCTGGAGAAGCCAGCTTCTGAAAATGCAGACTCGGCCCTCTGAGAAGGACCAAATCAAAATGATCATCAAGGGCACCAAGCCCTCTATTTATAGTAAGCTGAGGAGGATGACTTCGATGATTTCTGATTTTCGGCAGTTGAGGGAAACTGTCATGGATATTGAGGAAGAGGAGGCTGAAAACAGAAAGTCCTATGGCCAGAATAGGCGGACTTTTGGGGGGTATTCTGAAACTAAGCCCGCTACTGTCAAGGTTGCTGCCATCAGGAACCGGCAATTCTCCAACCTTGGTAGACCTTTGTCGAAGGTATTTGAAAAGTTACAGGGACAAGGAATCTTGAAACCCTTAGAAGGCAAGCCACTTCCGCACCCCCCACCACCACACATAAATGTGGACCTTTATTGTCACTTCCACCAGCTACATGGCCATGACACCGACAACTGCACCCGCCTCAGGCATGAAATTCAAGATCTCATAGATTCCCATAAAATACCCAACCCATGAAAAGAAGCCATCAACCATCAAGCTTCTTACATGGATGACAGTGAAGAACCATGGGCCGAGGAAGAAGGCAGTGCTGCGGATGATGGAGATGTTCCTCCTAGTCTATTTGATCCAGTTTTTAATGACATTGATTTTGTTACTTGTTCGAACTCTTTTCCTCAACAATAATAAAGACGTTCATTTCGCTAAAACTCTTCTGCAATATGAGTATATTTGAGAAAAGTATTCAACCTTGGTACTATGGAATCCAGTGATGAACACGGGGAACCTTCGCAATAAGCAAACAGAAAAGATAAGATAGACATTCAGAAATTGGGAAATAGAGGCAGTGAAACTATCAGACTTGGAAGGGAATTAGTTCACCGAGCCGATCAACATAGACAGACTGAAGCAGTGGTTTGCCTGAGGAAAAGAAGACTAAGCAGTCACCAAGAGGATTGATGGAAGACCTAACCCGACGGGATAGGAACATGCATGCATACACATAACATATTCGCATCCTTTTTGTGTTTGTTCTGTTTTGTAATAACAGGTTTCAAAGGAGAAAAAGAGAAAGCGTCAAATACAAGCCAACCAGAAGCAGTAACAGTACAATATCAGCAGTTTTCGAGAATGAATCGCAGAGGGTCGAGGCCCGAATCAGTATCAGTTTTGGGGATAATTCTCAGGGTCAAGGCCCACATCAACAGAATTTTGGAATGAATCCAGGGCCGAGGCCCACATCAGCATCAATCTGGGGGCGAGGCCCATGTCAGTAGCAGTTGGGGCCGAGGCCCACTTCAACATCAGTTTTGGGGATGAGTCCAAGGGTCGAGGCCCGCATTACATCAGTATCAGCATTGCCGGGTATGGCATTCTGGGGGTGAGGCCCATATTACATCAGATCAGTTCTGCCGAGAATGGCACTCCGAGAATGGAGATATAGTCCGGGAATGGGCAGTTCAAGAATGAACAAGTCGGAAATGACACTCCGAGAATGGAGACATAGTCCGGGAATGGACAGTTCAAGAATGAACAAGCCGAGAATGGCAATCCAAGAATGGAGCAGAGTTCAAGAATGAACAAGTCGGAAATGACACTCCGAGAATGGAGATATGGTCCGGGAATGGACAGTTCAAGAATGAACAAGCCGGGAATGGCACTCCAAGAATGGAAGCATAGTTCGAGAATGAACACCTCACAATTCAATTTTAACTGACTTTAATCAGAGGGTGTAATGATATTACTTTCTTTTACAGTCAGCTCTGACAGGAGAGTCACTCCCGGTGACAAAAAATCCTGGTGATGGCGTTTATTCTGGCTCAACATGCAAACAAGGTGAAATTGAAGCAGTTGTTATTGCAACTGGAGTACATACTTTCTTTGGAAAGGCAGCTCACCTTGTGGAATCAACAACACATGTTGGGCATTTTCAGCAGGTTCATCTTGACTAAATAATATATAGATTGAATTCAATGTTCATCTGGTAACATCTTAAGCTGGTTACATTGCGACTATCGCAAACATCAAGCTTTATGAATTCACAGCCAAAACAAATGATACTTTATATGTTGAGTTGTGTTCAAAATGGGATAGTCATGATTATAGATAATGAGATAGCAATTTGCTCTATTGTTTCAGGTCTTAACGTCTATTGGAAACTTCTGCATTTGCTCCATTGCTATTGGGATGGCCATTGAAATTATTGTCATTTATGGGCATCAAGGAAGGGGTTACCGAACTGGGATAGACAACCTTCTCGTGATACTCATTGGCGGTATTCCTATTGCTATGCCAACGGTGCTTTCTGTCACAATGGCCATCGGTTCTCATCGTTTATCTCAGCAGGTCTCATAAGCTAGAATTGATTCATATCTTGATATATGTCAAAGATTTCTTAGTTTAGTGAAAGGTCAACTTAAAGATTGCTTAACTTCTTGTACAGGGAGCTATAACCAAGAGAATGACAGCGATTGAGGAAATGGCTGGGATGGATGTGCTTTGCAGTGATAAAACAGGCACTTTAACTCTCAACAAGCTTACAGTGGACAAAAGTTTGATAGAGGTGGTAACTTTGTTCCATACATGTCATTTAATAGCATTAACTGAAATGATGATAAATATGGATGAGTTATTTAACATCATCCATTTCCCTTCAGGTTTTTTCTAATGACATTGACAAGGATATGGTAATTTTGATGGCCGCAAGAGCTTCAAGGTTGGAGAATCAAGATGCCATTGATGCTGCAATTGTTTCAGTGCTGGCTGATCCTAAAGAGGTACCAATTAGTTGCTGATAAGGCCCATGGGCTGAAGGTCTATCAAAGGAAAACAAGGTCTGCTGATACAAGGTCTGCTGGGTTGACAAAGATTGCTGATACAAGGGCTGCTGAGCTATTGCCAAGTGGAGGCATCAGAGAGGGGGAACAAGTGGGACCATTGGGAGAGGACAGGCGGTTAGAGCTGGAATAAAGGAGGGGCAGCAAGGGCGTGAGAGGGGGAAGAAAACGTCATGGAAATCTGAGAAATAGCTGGTTGCTCAAGAAATTTGTCAAGTTTGAATACTACTGAGATTATATGATTTGTAATAGATCAATAGGAAGACATTTGAAAGAACCTTAGCCTTGCGGCTGTTTTATTAATGAGAAATTATTGTCTTACATTTATTTTCCTTCTACTGTTACATTGATTTCCTCAGCTATTACATTGTTCTACAAAACTAATATTGCTCATAAAACATTGCTTGGATGATGGGCATTTCTGTTGGATTGAGGCTGTGCTGTTGAGAACGGCAGGAAGTCCTGGAGGTTAGCTGAGTCTGCAAAGAAACAGGGGAAGCTTCATCAGTGTTTGCAAAGAAACAGGGGAAGCTTCATCAGTTGCTTCTCAGTATTGTGAAACTTCTGTATCAATTAATTCTTTACTCCATCCATGATGGATGCCCTGCTGAGATCAATTTATTCTGTTTCCTTATATACTGTAGGCACGAGCCGATATTACTGAAGTTCACTTCCTTCCCTTCAATCCAACTGATAAGAGGACAGCTCTCACTTACACTGACAAAGATGGTAAAATGCACAGAGTGAGCAAAGGTGCACCGGAACAGGTATAAAGCATATCACTTTGACTGTTCTGCCAAATAATATATAAGTATACAAGTGATCTCTTCTTCTGTTATGTCATTGTAGATTCTTAATTTGGCATGGAACAAAGCAAATATAGAGAAAAAAGTTCATGCAGTGATTGATAAATTTGCTGACCGCGGACTCAGATCCTTAGGAGTTGCTCGACAGGTAATGACACATTCATGAATCATATAATCTCCTGGAACTCAATTTCTTTCCTTGATTAAAGAAATAGCTCTCTCTCTCACCCATAGGAAGTTCCTGCTGGTATGAAAGAAATTGCTGGTGGACCCTGGGAATTCGTTGGCCTTCTCCCACTCTTTGATCCTCCACGTCATGACAGTGCCGAAACAATTAAGAGAGCTCTAGATCTTGGTGTTGGTGTTAAGATTATTACAGGTGTGTATCAAAATTGATTAACTTTTCCTTTCCCTGCTGCAATGTTTTGTCATGGAGTTATTATCTTCTAGACTTTTTATGCTTTACGATTGGTTGGAACCATCGTAGTCTTAAAGCTGAATCTCGTGGTGGAATTGATTAATATTACCATCTGAGTAGTAGCTCTATTGAAATCATATTCTCATACAAAAGGTTAATGCTATTTAAAAGATTTATATTGGTTGCTTTTCCAGGTGACCAACTGGCAATTGGTAAGGAGACAGGGCGACGACTTGGAATGGGCACAAACATGTATCCTTCATCAGCTCTGCTTGGTGAAAATAAGGAAAGTATTGTAGGTTTACCAGTTGATGATCTCATTGAGAAAGCTGATGGATTTGCCGGTGTCTTTCCTGGTAAATATGTTTGCAATAGCTAACGAGATATTCAGGTTTGTTGTGTATTACATATCCTGATTCCATGCTTCTTCCTGAAGAGCATAAATTTGAGATTGTGAAACGACTACAAGCTAGAAAGCACATAGTTGGAATAACTGGCGATGGAGTCAACGATGCACCTGCATTGAAGGTAGCAGACATAGGTATTGCAGTGGCAGATTCAACAGACGCTGCCCGTGGTGCTTCTGATATAGTTCTTACAGAACCTGGGCTGAGTGTAATCATTAGTGCTGTTCTAACTAGCCGTGCTATCTTTCAGAGAATGAAGAATTATACGGTACACAAAAGTTCCTTTTTCTTGCTTGAATGAAGTAGTGTTTTCAGTAAAATTCCATTAGACTTCTTAGTTTCTGAACCTTAGTTTCTCCTTTTTCCAGATATATGCAGTATCAATCACAATATGTATAGTGGTAAGTTTCTCATATATTTGGTTAAATCTCCTCCATTTTCATTCATGGAATCACTTGGACACGATACTTCCCTTATGCTGTTCACCAATATAATTACTTTTCATTGGCAAATTGTTCTATGTAACAGCTGGGGTTTTTGCTGCTCACTTCAATCTGGGAGTTTGACTTCCCTCCTTTCATGGTCCTAATCATTGCCATTCTTAATGATGGTATTTCCCTTTAAGTTCACTCGTCTTTGCATGCAAGTATTACTAACAATTGTTCGCAACAATGCTTAATGATGCCCCCTCTTTCTATCTATACTTATAGTCTTGATTTATGAACTGATTTCCAGGTACCATCATGACAATATCCAAAGACAGGGTCAAGCCATCACCATCTCCTGACAGTTGGAAGCTCCGTGAAATTTTTGCAACAGGCGTTGTTATAGGGGAACTTACCTAGCCCTGACCACAGTTATATTCTTCTGGGCAATTTTTGAAACCGATTTCTTTCGGGTAAATGAATTTTCTAATTTAGCATTCTAGCCTAGTTGATTTTTTTTTTTTTAATTAAAAAAAAAAATTCCGAGCACCATCCCAGTTTCAGTTTATTATAATTTGTGATTCACTCCTCTCCCTTGTCTCAGAATCATTTCCATGTACCAAGTTTGAAGAAGACTGGTAAAGTAATCTCTGACGAACTGAAAGGACAGCTAGCTCTCCCTTGTATATATATTTTTTTGTTTTAATTTTCGGCAGTCCTTAAAAAGTGGGTTTAAAATTTTTAATTACAACTTAAAATTTCCAATGCTTTAAAACATTTTCATGTATTAAAAATTACCATAAGTCCATTTAAAAATTTCAACACACTTTAATCAATTTATCAACTATTGACAAATTAAAACTAAACATCCTAATTTTTTCCAACACTTGAAAATAATCCAAACATAAAAATTAATTTTCCAACATTTGAGAAATTAATTCAAGCATACAATATAATTTCCAACTCTTGAATAAATTAATCCAAGCATTCAAAATTAACATATCAACTATATACTAATTTTTAACACTTAAATGCTTCTAATTCCCCACATACATGCTACCAATTTATCCAACACTTCCATAACAATTTTTCTCAACTAAATTAATCAACAAATTGAACAAATAAATTCACAAATTAAATGTACCAACAAGCTTTGTCAATTGATCATTCCTTCAAGCTTTTCCAAATTTTCCAAGCTTTAAGCTTTCTCCAAATTCCACCAAATTGAGCTACTCCAAGAACAAATCTTGGTGATCAAAAGGTGGTTTGATCACTCAAGAGTGGCAACAAAATTTTCCCTAATTTAACTCTTAAAACCCTAGGGAAAAAACTAAGTTTCAAGAACACAAATCAATCACTAACTCTTAAAGATTAATTGTATGGACTTGAAACAAGGTTTGGGTAATTATGGTGAGATTTTTGGCTTGATTTTGATGAACAAAAACTGAAAAAATTCGGCCCTTATCTTCTATAAGGCTCTCGGCAGTGGCTATTCAAAAAAGGTGGGTGTTGATCTTTTCTTGTTCATGCTCGGCAGTGGCAGTGAACAAAGAAGCAAAACCAAGTAAAAACAATTCATTTCTCTTGTTCATGGTTTCGGCAGTGAGTGGAGGTGAGGCAGAGTCAAAACCATTTTTCTTATCCTCATTTCGGCAGACAGCAAAGTGAGAGATATATCAAAAAGTTTTGTTTTTCTTTTCATTAATTAAAATTAAGAAAATAAACCCAAACCATTAATAAACAAACCATGGTTCAAGGGAATCTTTTCCCTACACCACACAATTCAAAAAATTTAACTCAACCAAAGTTAAATATTAATCTCACCAACTTTAGTAACTAAGTTACCTTTATGAATCATTTAGTTACTTTAACCAAATAATTCAATTTTGCTTTAATTAATTAATTATATAAGCTAAGTAATTAATATTGTTTATATTAATTTAACAATTAAATTAATTCACAAAATAATTACTAATTTAATGTAAATCAAATTTACATTAATTATACAATAAATTTATATAAACTCTTGATATAAAATTAATTAATTCAATTCATCTCATGAATTATCAGATTAAACAATTTAATCCTAAAAACCCAAAAAATACTTTGTCAACATTTGACGAAAGGTCGCCCTAGTGCTCAATGAGTAAACTCAATATAATGGAACTCTCTAGGCTCACCTTCGGTTGTTATTTATATATATACATATATATCTCATATACTTATATACATATTTCATGAAGGTCTGTCCACCTACAAATCATGACTAAGCAACACGACACGTCGAACCGTACAAGTCGAGGTTAAAACGCTAATGTATAATCCCTTCGTCATATCTGTTTCCAATTGAGTAAGGTTATAGTTATACTGTCAAAACCTTATCTACTCAATATATGAAATTTTTCATTCTTATATTCCATTAATAAATAATATAGCAAAACTCTTTTTGAATATTATTTATAATGTCAAAGAAACAATTTCTTCAACGAACTTTCGGCCAAAAGATTTCCGGAATATATTCTAAAAATTTCTAGAAACAAAATCCAACCATATGGACTGGCGAATCCTCATATTAACACACACCGATCTTCGTGAGCATCGGTCTATACCTAACAGTCATCCAGAGGCCAGACCATGAAAGGTCTCTGACATGCATGGTATCAGGCACAGAGGATCACTCACAAGACCACCGTGGTGTCTCAAGTCAAAGGACCACAATAACTACTCAACTCGAAAAGATAACTATTGACAGTTTTATGGAATATCTATTAGTCATCTTTTATGAGTTAATTCAACATTCATTCAACTAATGAATATCTGCATTTCTATACCGAACTTCCGCTAAGCTCACAGTCTGTTGAGACAAACCATATGTCCATTACATATATAGACAATGCACTAGTCTTACCAATATAATGACCGACCCATGTCAATATATCTAGACTAGGAATAATTTATATTCGAGAGAATGCGTGATATTTCTCAACACCATTTGCAAATCTTGCAACTATATCACCATATGTTGTAACTCTCGGGTCTTTACAAATTTCATAAAAGGTTCCGAGTGTAACTCGAAATCTTCAACTCTTAGAGTAATCTAACTCTTAGATTTACAATATATAAATAAAAGTAAGAGTTTTACCATATAAAAATAAATAACCATGATAAAATAAATATTATATTGCATAAATATCAAATATTCATACAAAAAGTGAATGGTGCTCGATCACCATTTCCAACACTCCCACTTGATCTAGTGCCATTCACGATGGTATCTAATACCCATCGATTCCACGTTTTCTCTCAAACAACTTGGGAGTTAAGGCTTTAGTCAGTGGATCCGCCACATTTTCTTTAGTTTATACTTTACAAACTTTAATGGCATCGCCATTGTGAGAAAACACAAACCCAGATGTAGACTTTCTATCATCTGGATCAGATTGAAAATCTGAATCCGTGTAACCTCTCAACTGTAAGTCATTTTCTCCATATATGAGAAACTTATCCTTTGCACCCTAAAGGTATTTCAGGATATGTTTCACAGCCATCCAATGGTCCTGACCCGGATCAGACTGATAACGACTTGTAACACTTATAGCCATGCTGATATCAGGTCTAGTACATAACATGGCATATATTATGCTACCTACAGCGGAAGCATAAGGCTGGCTAAGCATTTTAGCCCTTTCATAATCTGTCTTAGGACACATTTTCTTAGACAGATGAATACCATGTTTGAAAGGCATATTGACTGTCTTACAGTCAATAAAGTTGTACCTTTCTAAGATCAAATCAATGTACTTGGACTGAGAGTGTCCTATCAACCTCCTCGCTCTATCTCTATAAAGCTTTATACCTAGTATATAAGAGGCCTCTCCCAAATCCTTCATGGAGAAATTCTTACTGAGATAGGCTTTGACAGATTGTAACATACATATATCGTTTCCGATAATAAGTATATCATCAACAAAAGCACTAAGAAGACTACCATACTCCCACTAACCTTTTTATAGACACAGGATTCCTCTCCATTCTTAATGAAATCAGACGATCTGATCACATCATTAAAACGAAGATTCCAACTACGGGAAGCTTGTTTAAGTCCATAAATAGACTTTTTAAGCTTACATACCAGATTAGGATCTTTGGCGAATGCGAATCCCTCGGGTTGTTCCATATGGATATCTTCCTCAAGATTTTCATTCAGAAAAGCCATTTTCACATCCATCTGCCAAATTTCATAATCATAGTGTGCGGCAATAACTAATAAAATCCTGATTGACTTAAGCATGGCTACAGGAGAAAAGGTTTCCTCATAATCAATACCTGATTTCTGAGTATATCTTTTTGCTACTAGTCGGGCCTTAAAGGTTTCAACCTTTCCATCGGGCCCCCGCTTCCTCTTGTAAACCCATTTACAATCGATAAGAACAATTCCGTCGGGAAGCGGAACCAAGTCCCAGACTTGATTATCATGCATTGAGGCAATCTCGGATTTCATAGCTTCCAGCCATTTTTCCGCATCGATGTCTAACATCGCCTCTCTGTAGGTTAAAGGATATTTTTCTTCAATTAAGAAAACATCGAGCGTATCATCAATTGACGTCCTGTACCTGACAGGGGGTCTTGATATCCTTTGTTACCTACGAGGTGGTTGTGTCAAAGGTATCTCATCTTCTTGAACTTCTGGTTCTATCGTCGATTCAATGTTACTTTGATTGACTTAATCTAAATCAATCATTCTATGATCTGCACTTTCTAACACAAAATGTGTTTATAAGAAAGTTGCATTTCGAGCAACGGACACATTTCGGTTCTCGGGATCATAGAACTGATATCCCATGGAATTTTTAGGATATCCAATGAATCGATACTTGCACCTTCTAGGTGCAAGTTTATCCCGCTGTGCAACTCTTACATAGGCAGGACAACCCCAAATCTTAACATACTTAAGACTCGGTTTCTTTCCAGTCAATAACTCATACGGAGTAGTCGGAACGGTTTTCGATGGAACTTTGTTCAAAAGATGAGCGGCAGCGTCTAGAGCATGGCCCCACAAGTATATTGGTAGATCAGTAAAACTCATCATCGATCGAACCATATCTAATAAAGTTCGATTCCTCCTCTCCGAAACACCATTGTGTTGAGGAGTGCCTGAAGGAGCATACTGAGCGAGAATCCCATTCTCTTTTAAATAACTCACGAACTCACTGCTCATATACTCACCGCCCCGATCTGATCGAAGACATTTCAAGAGTTTTCCGGTTTGTTTCTCTACTTCAAATCGGTATTCTTTGAACTTTTCAAAAGTTTCCGATTTGTGTTTAATAAGAAACACATAACCATATCGTGACAAATCATCGATAAAAGTTACAAAGTATTGAAACCCACCCATGGCAGCATGATTTATAGGACCACATACATCGGAATGCACAAGTTCCAATAAATCATTAGCACGGTGTCCAACACCACTAAATGAGGATTTGGTCATTTTACCTTGAATACAATATTCGCAAACTGGTAAAGGTTCTATGGTTAGATCATCTATCACACCATCCTTAACTAGTTTTGTTAGGCGTTTTATGCCTATATGACCTAATCTCATATGCCAAAGTTCTGTGTTATTTATTTCTTCCGATCTTTTCCTTTTAGATTTTTCTATATTAAAGACATCACGATTTTTCGTAAGAATGTAATGACCATCAACCATGGGACATGAAACAAGCAAAACATTCACATTATCATATAAATTCAAAAGACCATCTTTAATATTTACATGAAATCCTTCGCTGTCAAGTACAGGAAGTGAGATGATTTGCCGTATCATAGTAGACACAAAATAACAGTTATTAAGTGTAATATTATATTCATCCGAGAGTGTCAAACACAAAAATCCTAATGCTTCAACTTGTAGAGAATCTCTATTCCCTACTCGCAGTTGGATCTCTCCCAGCTTTAGTCTTCTAGTTTCTCTCAGATCCTGCAACGAATTACAGATATGAGAAGGACAAACGGTGTCTAACACCCAAGTCGAACTAGAATCAAAAGCAAGTGTAATGTCAATAATAGGAAAATAAAATACTTGAGGGCTCTATTTTCAAAGAAGCTAAATATATTGGACAATTGTGTTTCCAGTGTCCAAGTATGTCGTAGTGGAAACATTTTCCTCTTGCAACATCTGTCTTCAGCTTAGGCTTAGAAGCCCATGCGGAAGCAACCTTTGGACCTTTACCTTTAACTTTCTTCTTCTTTTTCTATTTCTTTCTAGTTGGCTTTTGAGAAGCCTAAGAAGGTCCAGAATAAGAAACACCAGTGATCATGAATGCAAAACTATTCTTATTCATGTCATCTTGAGCTGTCAGCAACATATTGTGCAACTCATAATAGGTGCGAAGCATCTTATGCATGTTAAAGTTAACGATATAGTCCTTGAAAGACTTAGGAAGAGACGAGAGAATCACACTATTCCTGAGGCGATTGTCAATTGGAATATCCATCTTTTCGAGTTCTTCCACACAATCTATTAGCTTCATCACATGTGGGCTAACAGGTTTTCCCTCAGGGAGGAAAGTGTGAAAAAACTCGACAGCCACCCCGTATATCTCAACCTGAGGTCGATCACTGAATAGTTCCTTCAAATGCAACAAGATGGATTTGGAATCAAGCATCGGCATGTACTTCCTTTGTAGTTCCGGTACCATAGATCCCAAGATATATGACCAGACTTTCTGATCATCATCCTTCCATCTGTTGAACGTCTCACGTTCTTCATCTAAAGCATCATCTGAAACCCTCACGGGCATTGGACGATCTAGAACATATTCAAGTTGCTCCGCTTGGCAAAGAATTCGGAGATTCATGAGCCAAACATTATAGTTAACAGCACCCTGGAGCCTATGCGTATCAAGTATACGCGAAAGCGGGTTCGACACAGACATTCTATCTACACAAGGATAAAATAAAGCAGAAATTAATATTTAAATATCATGATAAAAACACTAAATAGAATATGGATTTACTTTTTCTATAAAGTGCCCTCGCATTGTTTTACATATTCTTGATAATCTCTACAAACAAGAATACGAAAATTTAACTCTTAAATCTCACAAAGCAAAGTAGATCATTCTTGACATTTACGCAAATCTCACGCTTAAGCAATATTGACCTTTGTAAATTCGAGAAGGTTGACAACTATTGTCAATTGCATCTTCATGCAACTCTTATATTCGGTCCTAAATCAAATCTCATCCTCACGCTTTAGCAATATTGGATAGTTCAATTTTTAGATCAACTTGTCTATTGTCGAAAGTAAGATACTAATATTAACCTCACGCTTTAGCAATATTGGATAATACTTTCTCTTAAATTCAACTCATCTCATGCTTAATCGGAATAGTACAAAACATTATAACCAATCCCTCACGCTTTAGCAATATTGGGAATAATTACAATGGTTTCACTAACACCGTATAGACAAGCCGGACCATGTCATATTTTCAACCAAAATAATAACAATTAATGATCTAGCGTAGAGATTTTTCCAAAGTCAAATGCATACAAATATATAAAATGTATGCATGTCCAAAAATTCCTAAAACATGTAATTCATAATTAAATGTATGCATGGGCATTTTATAACATTGAGAAAAATTGAAAAGAAGATGAACAATTAGAAGCACGTATCGCTCTGATACCACTTGTTGAGTGAGGAACGGACAAAACCGAGCGCAGCGGAAACCCGCCCGAGATCAAATCGCGAGCGAGTAAAATATATATATTTTTTTGTTTTAATTTTCGGCAGTCCTTAAAAAGTGGGTTTAAAATTTTTAATTACAAACTTAAAATTTCCAATGCTTTAAAACATTTTCATGTATTAAAAATTACCATAAGTCCATTTAAAAATTTCAACACACTTTAATCAATTTATCAACTATTGACAAATTAAAACTAAGCATCCTAATTTTTTCCAACACTTGAAAATAATCCAAACATACTAAAATTAATTTTCCAACATTTGAGAAATTAATTCAAGCATACAATATAATTTCCAACTCTTGAATAAATTAATCCAAGCATTCAAAATTAACATATCAACTATATACTAATTTTCAACACTTAAATGCTTCTAATTCCCCACATACATGCTACCAATTATCCAACACTTCCATAACAATTTTTCTCAACTAAATTAATCAACAAATTGAACAAATAAATTCACAAATTAAATGTACCAACAAGCTTTGTCAATTGATCATTCCTTCAAGCTTTTCCAAATTTTCCAAGCTTTAAGCTTTCTCCAAATTCCACCAAATTGAGCTACTCCAAGAACAAATCTTGGTGATCAAAAGGTGGTTTGATCACTCAAGAGTGGCAACAAAATTTTCCCTAATTTAACTCTTAAAACCCTAGGGAAAAAACTAAGTTTCAAGAACACAAATCAATCACTAACTCTTAAAGATTAATTGTATGGACTTGAAACAAGGTTTGGGTAATTATGGTGAGATTTTTGGCTTGATTTTGATGAACAAAAACTGACAAAATTCAGCCCTTATCTTCTATAAGGCTCTCGGCAGTGGCTATTCAAAAAAGGTGGGTGTTGATCTTTTCTTGTTCATGCTCGGCAGTGGCAGTGAACAAAGAAGCAAAACCAAGTAAAAACAATTCATTTCTCTTGTTCATGGTTTCGGCAGTGAGTGGAGGTGAGGCAGAGTCAAAACCATTTTTCTTATCCTCATTTCGGCAGACAGCAAAGTGAGAGATATATCAAAAAGTTTTGTTTTTCTTTTCATTAATTAAAATTAAGAAAACAAACCTGTTGACGGCTGATTTTGGTCTCAGGGGCAATATGAGAATATCACTCCCGAGACTAATCCTCCCTCAATAGTGAATTTGTTTGGTTATGAGGGACCAAAGGCAAATTTAGCAAAAAACAGATAAACACACCAATCAACAAAGAGATTTAACGTGGTTCGGTGGATTTGGATCCGACCTACGTCCACGGACACAAACGGGATGATACTTTTATTACTTCAACACTCTTTTCGGGTCTCCACAAGTCAGAGCTTGAAGGTTCAGATCACTAGTTTTTGTTGATGATTTGATGATTTTACACATACTATGCCCTCCTATTTATAGTAATACAGAAATCAGACTCCTATTTGTATAAGAAATCATATTTGAACTTAGTCTCTTCTCTTTTTGTAAGGATTCCTAGTCCGATTCTCCCTTCTCTTTTATCATTCATTTTCGGATTCTGACTCCATTTCCTTGTGAGAGTAGGATGACTCGTTTTATCTTATCCGCAAGAATAGAGTGTCGTCATCTTGAACGCGTCACGCCATGTGGTCGGTCTTTATGTGGTTGGTCATGACAGTCTTTTATGCTGAGAGTGTTCCTGCCGACCTTAAAGTGCTCGGTCACCCGAACCAAAGTGGTCGGTCTTCACATGTTGTGGTCGGGCCGGCTTTGATGATCTCAACCAGTCAGGGATTTACCCTTCTGTCCTCGTCATGCTGTCTTAAATGTTATAGTGCCTGAAAACACCATCAACATCTGTCCCCTAGTTCTCGGTTCCAACAAGCGTGCAAGTTGGTGCCGGGAACTATACAAAGAAGGTGTTTTTGCTCTGTTGGAGGTCGGTCTTGGGTCGAGAAATGCTTTGTTTGCCTCTTTCTAAGCGTTTCGTCTCGAGACAACCAATCAGTCACGTCCGTTTAAATGCCTATCAAATCAACTTTAGGGTTTCTTCTAAGTTTGACACTTGTCAAACATCCGACGGGTTCCCGCCAAAAAGGGAACGAATCGACCGTGCAGAGGTGTCTTCACAGTGAGCTGATCTCAACCGTCCGTTTAAACTTGGGAGACCCCTTTTGCAGTTGATGCTTGGCGTTCATCTGGGCTCTTCCCTTAGATCCAATGGTCACGAGCGTCTTTGCCATGACTATAAGATGGCGAGGCTTTCACTGTTCAACCTTTTTCGGCAATTTCTTCTTCTTTTCTGCAAATATCTCTGTTATTTGCCCGTCTCCGTGCTTTCGAAGTTCAACCGTGGTCTTTTTCTTCCTCCGTGCTGTGAAAATAAGGAACGGGCACACCCGTACTGAACAACCTTCTGCCTCTTCTGAGAAGAACAAGTGTTGATGGTGTTTTCAGGCACTATAACATTTAAGACAGTATGACGAGGACAGAAGGGTAAATCCCTGACTGGTTCAGATCATCAAAGCCGGCCCGACCACAACATGTGAAGACCGACCACTTTGGTTCGGGTGACCGAGCACTTTAAGGTCGACAGGAACACTCTCAGCATAAAAGACTGTCATGATCGACCACATAAAGACCGACCACATGGCGTGACGCGTTCAAGATGACGACACTCTATTCTTGCGGATAAGATAAAACGAGTCATCCTACTCTCACAAGGAAATGGAGTCAGAATCCGAAAAGGAATGAGAAAAGAGAAGGGAGAATCGGACTAGGAATCCTTACAAAAAGAGAAGAGACTAAGTTCAAATAGGATTTCTTATACAAATAGGAGTCTGATTTCTGTATTACTATAAATAGGAGGGCATAGTATGTGTAAAATCATCAAATCATCAACAAAAACTAGTGATCTGAACCTTCAAGCTCTGACTTGTGGAGACCCGAAAAGAGTGTTGAAGTAATAAAAGTATCATCCCGTTTGTGTCTGTGGACGTAGGTCGGATCCAAATCCACCGAACCACGTTAAATCTCTTTGTTGATTGGTGTGTTTATCTGTTTTTTGCTAAATTTGCCTTTGGTCCCTCATAACCAAACAAATTCACTATTGAGGGAGGATTAGTCTCGGGAGTGATATTCCCATATTGCCCCTGAGACCAAAATCAGCCGTCAACAGTTGGCGCCGTCTGTGGGGAATTCAATAAAAAGCAACTCGCGTAGTGAGACAATGGCGGAAGACGGAAGCCACCAACCATCAGGGAGCTCGGCTGCAGATTGGATGGAGAAGATTGAGGAGAACCTTAGGAAAGAAAGGGAGGAAAGCCAAACTCTACTAAAAACCATAGTAGACCGGTTGGAAAATATAGAAGGAGCACACAATGGAAAATTCGAGGCCGGGACTAGCCGACGAAGGAACGACATAGCAGAAGGAAAGAGAATTGTCGATATAAGTGAGGACGACAGACCCCGGAGGAGAGACCCTTACAGGGTGAGATCTGTAGTGGTCCAGGGAGATTCCCGGACCGAGGACACATGGGAGGAAGAGAGTGACAAATCGTCACCAGACCCCTCCTATGATAGCCTTCGCAACACCCGGCGAAAGGAGAAAGAATATGACGAAGAGGTACGAGAAGATACCGGCCACGAGAAGCACCTCCCCCGGGATAACAGAAAGAAAGAAGACCGCATGAGGCAGAGTGGAACCAAAGATAGCAACATGAAATCTTGGTTACGGGAGGAGCTGATCAAATGGGGAGTATATCCCAATGCAAACAGAGGGGATGTCCAGGACGGCAAAGATGAATCTCCCCTCGCGGAAAAAATAAGGTCGGCAAGATTCCCAAAGCGATTCAGCATGCCGACCATGGCACCCTACAAAGGCCACTCTGACCCGAAGTCACACATCGAAAGCTTTGTCTTGTTGATGGAAGTCCATGGAGTAATAGGAGATGCCATCTGCAAAGTGTTCCCCCTAACTTTAAGTGGACCCGCCATCCTATGGTACAGAAGCCTAGCTCCGGGGAGCATCAGAGACTTCAAACAACTTAAGAAGTCATTCATTCGACACTTTAAAGGGGCTTGCGTCCCCAAAAAGACGATTGGAGAATTAAGACTTATGAAGCAAGGAGAAGATGGACCTCTGAAGATATTTATTGAAATATACCATAATATGGTACTCGAAGTCGGAGGGTATGAATCCCCCGAGGCCCTGGAAAGCTTGAAGGGAGCCTTGAAGGTCGGAAGGCTATGGACCCATCTAAGGATCCAAGACACCCCGGACTACGCCACCGCTCTGGAGGTAGCCCGAAAATTCGTTTTGTTGGAGAACGAGGAAAAAGTATCCCGAAAAGGGAACACCATTAGAGAAAGAACCGCAAGGGAGGGTGCCCCCCGCCGAGCAGAAAGAGAATCCAGAAGACCGCTCCCGAAGCACAAGGAGTTCAAACCACTACACCGGGACAATCAAGAGAGAAGGGCACCGACCCAAGTAAACCATGTGGTCGGGGAAGATGCATACATTCCCCTAAAGAAACCACTGGGGCAAATTGTCATGGAGATCCAGGGGAAAGGCCTCTTAGTGGAACCCGACCAAAGGAGATTCCCCCCGGACAAAAGAAACCAAAAGGCTTATTGTGTACACCACAACTCCAAAGGACATGCAACAGACGGATGTAAAGATCTGCGAGAGCAAATGGAGGATCTAGCACGAAACGGGTATCTCAACAAATACATTGACCACGAGGTCATGACGGCCAGACAAAGAGCACGTGGTCGCCAAATCAATATCATCGCAGGAGGAAGAACACTGGCCGTAAACTCTAACCGGTCAAGAAAAGATTACAGCAGAACCCGAGGACCAGATGTCTTAGAAACAGAGCAGGGCACAGGGCAACCGGAAGGCCGGTCGGTACCAATAATGTTCACTGATGAGGATACCCGAGGAGTAAGTTTCCCTCATGACGATGCATTGATAATCAAGGCAGTCATCAGCGGGTCGGAAGTAGACAGAATCCTAGTGGACCCCGGGAGCGCAGTTGATATAATTTCCAGAGAAGCGCTGGACAACCTAGGGGTAGAATATGCAACCCTTACCAACGATAGCACTCCCTTATACGGTTTCGGAGGAGCAGCCGTTATCCCACTAGGAAGAATACAGTTGGCAATAACTGTCGGGACACATCCCCGGACCCGGACGATCATGACAGACTTCACTGTGGTAGACTGCATGAGCAGTTACCAGGCCATCGTCGGGCGACCCTTCATGATGAAAACGAAAGCCGCGATGTCCTGCTACCACCTAAAACTGAAATTCCCCACTCGGGAAGGGATTGGAATTGTCTGCGGAAGCCAGAAAATAGCTCGCAGCTGCTTCGCAACTCTCTCACGAGAAACTCTATGCATCACAGAAGACAGTCGAAAACGACAAAGGAACCAGGGAGAAGAAGAAGAAGACAGAGGCCCAGGCGCCTGGCCAAACAAAAGTGCTCGACTCGCTGCAGCGGGGAAACCGAGGAGATAGAACTTTACGGGGCAGGAAAAAGTATAAAGATAGGGGGAGGCCTGAGCGAGTCAATACGAAAAGATCTTCTGGAATGCCAGAAGGGATACCCGGATGTCTTTGCCTGGGGATACAAGGACATGCCAGGGATCTACCCGAAATTCATCAATCACCGCCTAGCAGTAGACTCATCTCGCAAGCCGGTCAGGCAGAAGATAAGGAACTTCAATCAAGAGAGGAGTAAAGTAATAGCAGCCGAGGTCGAGAAGATACTAAAGGCGGGTCTCATCAGGGAAGCAAGGTACCCGGATTGGGTATCGAATGTAGTATTAGTCAGGAAGAACAATGGCAAGTGGCGAATGTGTGTCGATTTCACCGACTTAAACAAGGCATGCCCAAAGGACAGCTTTCCTTTACCAAACATAGACCAGCTAGTAGACACCACAGCCTGGCAAGGCTTACTGAGCTTCATGGATGCTTTCTCCGGATACAACCAGGTCAAAATGTGCCCGGCGGACGAAGAGAGACAACCTTCGTCACAGATCAGGGGCTTTACTGCTATAAAGTGATGCCCTTCGGGCTAA
>SKCR01021745.1:0-114671 GCA_019454045.1 Zanthoxylum bungeanum | reverse complement strand
AGCAGGACAAAACCTTCGATGTGGGATTTTGGGTCGGAGTGGCCTTTGTAGGGTGTCATGGTTGGCATGTTGAATCATCTAGGGAATTTTGCTGCCCTTATTTCTACCGTGAGGGGAGATTCCTCCTCACTGTCCCAGACATCTCCTGCATCACTCTTGAGGCCTACCCCCAATTGGTCATCTCCTTTTTTAACCAGGACTTTATCTCACTGCTGGTGCCACCGTGTCGTCTTCTGTTCCCCTCTGCGCGTCCATTGCCCCGGGTACGGCGTTCCTCATGCCTTGAAATTTCCCGCACATTCTTGCTATACTTCCTGTCCTCTCTTCTGGAGCTACGGAGACTATCATAGGAGGGATCTGGTGATTGTATTCCTTCTTCTTCTTCCCATGTGTCCTCTGTTTGTGAATCTTTTTCTACAACTACGGATTTTATCCCGTAGGGGCCCCTCATTCTGGGTCTATCGTATTCACTTGTGTCTATCACCCTTTTCCCTTCTGCTTTTTCACTTCTTCTTCGACTGGTTCCGACTTTGGGTCTCTCGTTGTTCGTTCCCTCCATTCTCTCCAGCCGATCCATCATGGATTTCATGCTTTCTTCCATCTTTTTCATCCAGTCGGTTGCTGGACTCCCCGAAGATTGATGATTTCCGCCTTCTGCCATTGTCTTTCTCTCGAATTGCTTTTTGTTGCGAATTCCCCACAGACGGCGCCAACTGTTGACGGTGGATTTTGGTCTCAGGGCAATATGAGAATACCACTCCCGAGGTAATCCTCCTTCAATAGTGAATTTGTTTGGTTATGAGGGAAACCAAAAGCAAACTTAGCAGAAGGTAGATAATGCGCCAATTAAACGAGAAGATTTAACGTGGTTCGGTGGATTTGGATCTGACCTACGTCCACGGACACAAACTGAACTACTCTTTTATTACTGAAACTTGTATCTCTTGTGCTTACAAGTCTAATCACACTGAGATCGATCTTGATTCTGATACTCCTTACACCTACTCTACCCTTCTATTTATAATAGTGAAGAAATCAGATTCCTTCTAGTATGAGGATTCCTAGTTGAAACAATCTCCTTTTCCCACAAGGATTCCTAATCAAATCTTCATCTACTTCCTTTATCCTTCTAGGACACTGGTTTCATCAGTATCTCTTATGAAGGTAGGACTGTCTTCTTATCCGCAAGAATATGGTGTCATCTTCCGGAGCATATCTGGTCGGTCTCTTGTGGTCGGTCATAATGATCCTTTGAATTGAGAATGCTGTTGTCGATCTGATAATGCTTGGTCATTCGAACCAAAGTGCTCGGTCTCTACCTGTTGTGGTCGGTCTGTAATCATAAGGTGCTCGGTCCCTTATTGCAAAAGTGCTCGGGCCCTTACTGCTAGCTTTTTATGGGTCGGGTCGGCATTAATGATCCTGAACAAGAATGGGATTACCTTTTGCCCCTGTCGTGCTGTTTTAAATACCATAGTGCCTGAAAACACCATCAACATAAACTAATCAACCCATTACAAAACGATGTAGGCGGATCAACAGCGGGACCAGAAACAGAACTTTCGCAATTCGAAAGTGTTGACAATGATTCTTCTTCATCATTGGTAGTATCTACATATGAATTGAAGCTATTTGTTTGCTTTGATTGGCTAACTAAACTAAACCATTAGTATTTTCCATTTTGAAAGACTAAAATAAAAAAAAAAAAATTACTAAAACAGAGGTTTCATATAACCATATATATACAGACAAAGAAAAATAGACGAATTTCTACAAGAAATCAAAAAAGCTAAACTAAACTAACTTATACATATCAAAGCAAAATAAATATATGAAAATGGGTATTGATCGATATAAATAAATATGCTGAAACGACCTAGAATGAAGAACCTGTGTGATTTTGAAGGTAGCGTGGGTAAAACGTAACGACTTTTGCAAGTGGGGGAGTTCGAATTGAATTGAATTGAATTGAATTGCTTAGAGAGAAAGGGAAGAGAAACCCAAGTGAAGTATTTATAGGTTATTATTTAATGGAACTAACCGCCCATGTGGTTTTTGGCGGTGCGGCGCTGGCTGTTTTGAGGGGCATATCGTTTTGGTTGTGTAAACTTTTGAAGGTGTGTAAAATGACCCTTTTGACATTGCTAAATTTATATTGACATTTTACATTGCTAAATCGGCTTATCCGTTTGAAAAAAATATATATTGACATTGCTAAATGGGTTTATCTTTGTTGTTGCCATACATATATATTTTTATGTCGAGTCTTAAAAAAGGACGGAATAAAAAAAAATCTATCCCGAAAATTCAAGCGAGACGGGACGGGATAATGGGATGAGACGAGATTTAACGGGATGAGATAATTTTTAAACAGGATATGAGACGAGATTTTAATGGGATATGAGATGAAACTAAGACGATTTTTTATCCCGAAAAAATATAATCATCCTGGTTCAATAAATTGATTGGGATTGAGATTGACAAATCTTGTATCATTCCGACCCTTTGCCAATTTTTCATCCCTATGGGTAGCATATGTTATTTTAATTATTTTTATGTTTGTTTGGGATGATAATGGGCCGGATATGTTATAGAGATTACAACACTCGTATTCAGTCTCTTCAACTAACGGTTACAAAAATTATACTCGTATTTAATTTTCACGTAATGGCAGGTGGAAGTTTATGTTCTCACATGGATTTTTATATAGGATGGTAGTGCTTGTACTCAACCAATCCAACTACCAGGTATTGAAATTATACTTACACCTAAGGGTGTTCGCAGTGCGGTTCAGGTGGGTTTTTTCGTTTTTCACTTCAAACCACGCGGGTTGGTGATTTGGGATATTAGAAACCGAAACCGCAAATTTGATAAGGAAAATCGCGGCGGTTTGGGTCGGCGGTTTGGGCGGTTCGGGTCGGCGGTTTGAATTATAAATTTTTTAAAGAAAATTTTGTATGTTTTCACATAATAATTGAAGAGAAAAAATACATAATTTTCATTTATACATTGCATATTGTCATATGATCATTAAATATCTTAAATTTTATGGTTAAAGAATAAGAAAAATATAAAATAATATCTAATTTGAACGCAGGTTTGCGGTTTAGGCGGTTCAGGTCGCAGTTTGAGTCAAAATTTATGGTTTTGGGCGATTCGGGTCGAGGTTGGGTCAAAACCGCACACCGACCCGAAATTTATGGTTCAATTCAAATTGACCCGAAATAATTTTTAATTTTTTTTCAAACCGCGCAGTGCGATTCGGGTCGGGTTGCAGTTTGACCTGAAACCGTGATCATCCTTACTTACACATAGTATTAATGTATTGGGCTCTTTCCTATTCCCGTATGGATTTTTTCCATTCCTATGAACTATGAAAGGAAAATAGGGCTATGAGGGTTGTCAAATTTTTTAATTTTTAAATATATTTTTGGGCATTAAATGTAGTATTCATGCATTGTTAGCAAGTGTGCCACAATTACAGTATCCCGATATTGAGATTATTGAAGTTGAATCAATATTCATCGAAATTGAAACTTCTAATATTGAATTGAAACATGTTTCAATTTCAAGTTCAATAGCCTATGTACATTTCAAGTTCAATTATCTAGATTTCAATTTTAATTCAGGAGACCATAAATTACGCTAACTAAATTTTGGGGCCCCTAAGGGAGTTACTTAAATAAGGCTCCTATGAAAAAGGATTAAAAAATAAAATTACTTTAAAATCGAATTTTCTTGATATTTGGGTCTTAATTTTAGAACAAATGATATGATCCCGACCGACCGCATATATCGATTGTCTCTAAAACCACCTTTATTTTAATCCAATTTAGATATTAGGATACATTATCAAAACCATATCAAGTAATATTGAAAAGGCAAAGGCACACAATCAGCCACTATAAAGTGAAACACCTTATTAATGGAAATAAAGGTCTAAATGAGTTTGAAATTGCCATAAATTACTTGACTAAATGGATTATTATGGAATTACAGAGTGATCAAATTACTAGGCTTAGCTGGTTTTTGAATTTCTTTTTCTACTGAGGATACACAAACGTGGGGCGGTGACTTGTAAATATGGAAACGGTTTTGACATATGGGCTATGACAACAGTAAAGCTACTTGGGGACTACTAAAAAGTAATGTTAGACGTAGGGTTGACGATGAGTAGGGATGGGATGATATTTATCAATTTCAATTCTATCATGTTTATAAAATCATGATGAAAATTAATCTTGGTCCTGTCCCATTATTTTTTGTCAAGATAAAAAATCTTCTCGGTCCCGTTCTGTATTTCGTCAAATCTCTTCTCATCTCATTTATGTTGGAGAACAATCAACGAATGCAATAATTTTATTTAAACAGAAACTTGTAAACGTAGTACAAACTAAACCCAGAAACTTAAAACAAGTAATCAATATCAAACCAACAGAAAACTTACAATGCAAGTAATCGAAAAAATAAAAACAGGAAACGGACTTTGTAGATTGAGGCTAGCACAGAAGGCTATGTCCTATAGCAGAAATTCACCCCTATTCTCGTGCTTGTAGCTCTTCGGACGTCTGCCACTAGGATTCAATAATCTGATGATCGAAGATTTTGCACTGAAAATCCAACCCCTGGCGAACATACTTGGTGTTTGCTTTTTAAGATCAACAAGTTTGTATGTAGAGAATTTTTATCAATTTCATATTCTTTTTATATATCTCCTCCAAGTCTGCCTTATCTGTTTTTTATATGAAGAATGGAAAAATAGGGTGGTTTATTTTCAAACATTTTTCCAAATTCAGTTAAAATATGAAGGGGTATGTTGATCAGACATAACCCTTCTATTTTAAATGAAAATTAAACTCAAAAAACATTTTTCCAAAAAATAAGACATTTATTCAATGTCACAAGAGCCTATCTTTGAATAATTAATATATATTAAATATATTAATTTTCATGCCAACCACACATCAATCAAGCCCAAGCCCACTTACTTTTTCCAATTTAATATAAGTGTTTAGAATACCCTTATAAACCTTTCATCTTCGATATACATTTTAGATGTGGGACTATTCCCACTATTTCTATACAAACTCTTACAATACCCCATATTTGTATAGAAAATAGTGGCGATACTGGACATAGCATGATCCGGAGAAAACTTAAAATCGATACGCATCAGGAGATGTGTCTTTTGGACTTGAACCTTCCGTAGTAAGTACTTATTGGATTTATCGATGAGTCAGTGTGTATAGGAGATATTAAACTGTTCATCATATTTCATAAATCAAGACAATAAGTTTTACACATATCAAATTTTGATACCTTTCAATTAATAAGGTTATGTTCATTTTGGTCATGAACAATCTTGGATTCATTGGAGCTTTGGATAATTTAGCCATTTCATTCTCATAAATACGACCCCATATTACTCCTATATAGGTGACACAACGATTATAAGTATCATGCAATAGTAATTTTATTTCTTCTGTTAGTGTCATTAAGAATGATTAATCATTCATTCTTATCGTCATAGATAGCATAACTTTTCTTATCATAGGAATGAGCAGTTTGTTATGCTTTATTACTTTAGTTTCACCCAACTAGTTTGCCACGTTGAACCTAGAATTGAATTACCAATTTGCTAGGTTGGGTTTCCGCTAAGTTACTTCTCATTGTATTGGCTTTAAGCCTATTCCCCTCGATAAATACAACATTTGCTCCTTTGGTATACCCTTTGTTAATTGAGCTGCAATATTCTCCTTTGATTTTACAAAATCAATGGAAATAACGCCAGTCGAGAGTGTTGGGATTGGTGCTCATAGCGCCAATTCCCGGTTGTATTTCTTTATAAATACTTTTGTAAAACGTTATTATTATGAATAATATATATGCAGTTTCTATAATATAATGTATCTTTCAATATGGTAAAGACGTAATGACCTTAGAATGACTAGTCATGGTACTGTTGCAAAAGCGTCGCAACTGACATTGAGTTGTATCATGACGTTGTCATTCTCAGACAGTTCCTGGTCAAAGTTTACACTACTTGGTCAGTATAGTAAACTCGTTGAGACCGGTATATGTCATATACTGGAATATATGATTCCAATGGTTTCTCAATGAACCATAAGTCTGGGAGACTAGTATAGACGTGTAGGTGTTTATAGCGAATAAACACTAAATGACTCACCAAAGATTCTTAATGGATGGTACACCAACGTCAATAAGAATCTTATCGGGTTGAGTAGCACTTGTGATTCTTAGACTTGAGATGCCACTGTGGGCACATGAGACATCTTCTACACTTAGATGACAGTCACGTCACCGATCTATTTAGATCAGACCTCCGTTTGTTCGTTGGGTGTAGATAGATCCTCAGGGTGTCCTGTGTGTATCGAGAAAGGATCCGTCAATTCTGTGTATCAGAGCATAGGTAGTCCATATGATTAGAAATCAGATAAAAACCATGGGCCCGTGGTACAATTTAGAAGTAAATTCTAAATGTTCTTTTTGAGATTGCTAATAGAATAGTCGACTGGATAATCCCTATAGAGATTTGACGTTTAGATCTATATCTATAGGATTTATCCAGATATATGTGACAGAGGAATTATACATTTGCCATGACCTCGACCTGTATGATTCAGCGAGTTTATCCGTGGTCGTCATAATTGTCTCACTAATGAAATATACTCGTAGAGCACTAGGGCAACATTTATAAATAATATTGATTATTTATAAAGTCTTTTAAAGGTTAAACGCAAAATACATGTGTAGGGACCTGATAGTCATTTCCTTATTTTTTATGTATTTGCATTTAATGCTTGATTAATTCAAATACACATTAATTAATTGTCAAATTGAGATATTTGACTAATATTATATTTATATATATGTATTTGATATTTATTGTAAATATAATATATATATTCAATATATTTGTAATTAATTAATTAATTAATTATTTAATTGTTAAATGATTAAATTAATTAAAATATAAATATCTTAAAGTTATAATATTTCTTTTAATGACTTGAGTTGCCTTTGTTGACTTGTTAGAAAGTTATTAAAGTTGTAATGATTAAATATAACAAGTTGATAAAGCTAATTAATTGAAACAAAAATTGAAAAAAAAATATCTAGATATTTTAACTAGCAAAATCCGGCCAAAGGCTTTATTTGGCAAGTATATATTGTTTTGTTTCAATTAGGGTTTAATAACCTAATACACTTTATACAAAAACTCGATTGAAGAAACAAAAGAAGCTAGAGAGAAAGATAAAGAAAAACAAGCAAAACTTGGAATTTTAGTAAGTTTCTTCAACTTACTATTAGAGAGTAAAATGTTTCTTTTGTTCTAGACTACATGCTATGATGTTATCTTGTTATTCTTTTCTTTATTCTTTGTGTTTTGTTTGATAGAAGTTTGTTGATAAGGTTATGCATGTATAAAATTCAAAGGATGCTTCTAATGAGTTAATAAGCATACTTTTGAAAGTTTGAGAAACTTGTTGCTAATCTAGAGTTGTTGACCCACTCTTAAATGACCTATATTTTATCTATAGTTATTTCATTGTGTTGAGACTTGATTTGAATGGAAGAAACATGATTGAAATATTGGATTTTGTTAATTTGGTATAATTTGTCCAATTTGTAGAAATGAAAAATTAGGGTTTAAGACCACTTCCAAATTTGGGGATTTTCCTTTATGTTGTGTATTTTGATGTGTATAAGATACATATAAAATCTTATGTTGATTGGATTTCAACTTGATGTGTTTTGAACATAGAAAGTGTAAAATGCACATTTCCCCCTCCTTTGGTAGCTCACGGCCTTGGGCCAATTTTTGGGAAATTTAATTTGCTAATTGTATTTGACATTTGGGACATGGTAAATTCATATTAGAAATGATTTAGAATCATTAAAAAAAAATTTGAACAATTTCGGATTAAAAATAAACAAAATGCTTGGTTTAGGGGTAATTCGGTAAATTCACATAAATTTTGATTTATGGTGTTTTATTTCATAATTTGATTATTGGATAATAAAATAAATAAGTTTATTTTATTACTCCGAGAAAAAGTTTTGAAATCGGAAAATTCTGATTTTCCACTATTCCACTGCGTTACCGATTTCCGCAATAAAACTTCTACAAAATGGTATCAGAGCGAGTCTGATTCTAGGCCCCCTAATATGATTACCCCTTTAATTCAATGTTTAATCATGTTATCTTAACTTTATACATGCATGTTTTAATCTAATTTGATTAGATTTAGGGTGTATGACACTTAGCGGAAAATCCATAATTAATAAGGATAAAATATCGATCCCACGAGGACTTAATTCCTACTGTTGTTATTAATTGTTGAATCTATTTATTTACAAATATCTAATTAAAGGGAGAAGAGAATGATTGTTTGATTGGTTGGTTGAATGTGGTTTTCCTTAATTAAAATAAATAAAATAAACAAAAGAAAATACTAAGGAAAATAACAAAAGACTCAAAGATTTAGGGTTATGAATCTTTCTAATATCTTTTAAAAGATAAAGTGATTATTTTATGTTGGTGTAATAATTCGGTTTACTAACCTGGAACACGAAATTATGCGAAAGCCTCTGTCGATGGTCAGACGCAAATACCCAGTTTAACCAAATTGAACCATATGTCTATGTCAACTAAATTATCTGGATTCATTAAGTTTAAGTTCCAATTATGGCTACCCCCGCCCGACAGGTAAATGTCTATCTTATAAGGAAATCTATTAAATGGTTATCTATCCTCAAGGAAGATCGTGAGCTATTAAGTCTAAGGATGAAACCTAAAATTCATTTGTCAAGTTTATTTTAGATTTACCACATCAATCTTATTGGTGATCAGACAACAAGAAGTATTAAGCTTAAGACTTAATAAGTAAACCTTTAAATTACCCAAACTATAAAATAACCCCTTATAAACCGGTGATATTAGAATTCATCATAACCCAAGATAACTAACTTAGTTACGACACATAACTAGTGTTCGGTTTCTCTAAGGTCCCAAGGATCAATTCAAGCAATGAAACAACATGTGAATACTCCTAAGAGTATGGCGGAATCATACTTACAATGATCGGTTGAGGCGATGTGAGGAACAATGAAAATCTTCAAGCTTTGGCCCATGAAAGCTCACGGCTTTTGCAAAAATTTGGCCTCTAAATTTTCGGTCATGTCCTCCTCCAAGCTCCAAGCTTTGGCTAGTGATTCCATGCTCACAAGTGGGTTTCCCTATCACCTTCGCAAGACCCCGAATGTGTGCTAGCACTCCGGAAATTTTGCCGCAAAATTTCCCTTTAGCTTCCTTCAACTCTCGGCAATGGCAGTGAAAGAAGAAGAAAAACAGCCTCTTGGGCGTGAGAGGAGAGGAGAGGAATGAGAGAGAGAGTCAAGTGTTGTGTGTTGAAAAATTGATTTCAAAAACCAATTAAATGATATACCAAAAATTTGGTATTTGTTCATTTAATTTCTTACACAAATTGGAGTGTATTTCAAGTCTCTACCAACTCCACCAAAACCCATCAAGTTAAAGCAACTTTAAAGTTACAAGTGATGTGATGCTTGATGTGACTTGTGGGCCCCACTCGATTCAAAATGCGAGTGGGCCCGCAAACACTCCCGGGCTCGGGTTCTCTAATTCCGAATAAACAAATTTTTCGTTGCGACGTAATTAAATAATTATGCCTAGAAAAATCACTATTCACGTCTCTAACGAATTAATTCTAAATTAACTCGTTCGCCCGAATTAAAATCCAATTTTAATTCCGCGTCGAAATCCAATTTCGTATAATATATCGAATATATTATTTTATCGATTAATTCCAAATTAATCGTTCTCTCTCTTTAATTAAAATTTTATCCCAAATAAAATATCTCCGTAATTAATCCCAGATTAATTTTCCCTCTCTTCTAATTAATCCCAGATTAATAAAGTGCGAGTCATACGTCATCGATGAATCTTCGGGAAGCGCCCATGAGATCCCCAGATATGTTGGCAGTAAATCTGGTTGTCGGACTATCTGAACACGTACGTACCTAGTACTACGTTTTTACCGATTTACAAGACAAGGTTGGCTTCTAGCAAAGCGACATGCCTACCCAATTCTCCAGAAATATCCTTACATGAATAAGTGATCTATATCAGGCATAGTATACGTAGTATTGCGTATTACGATCCAGTATCGGATGTCACATGCTAGGCCTGGGGCTGGAATTGTGTTTGCCCCGTACGAAGCACACATCGGATCTCTGGTAACCAGTCTCTATAATCGGATAAACATGACCTAGTCATAATATCCCGATAGCTGCAGCATATAAGAGAACGAGTTTCGTATCCTACGTGATCATCATCTCCACTATGACTGGCGTGATACTTCCATCTCGACATCACACCCAATACACTACGATTCTCAATATACCGAAAAGAGGCGTACACAGAACCTGTTAAAGCCCTGGATGACCAAAACCAAAGTATATTGATTGTCGCAAGTATTAGCGGTGCAAGTCTCAGGTTAAGACCAAATACACCTACCCTCATGCGGACTTCTATAGACACATAATCATATTACCAATGGAATTCCGAGGGGTCTATCCAGAGCGAAGCTGTTTCCGTACCATCGGTAAACACAACCTCCTATTACACTTGCATGAGTATCCTATACCCAAATATATGAGAACTATGCTGTTATGCCCTCACAACGCGCACAAGTGTAATACTAGTCATTTACGCATTATCGATGTCCAATCTCGATAATACACTGACTAGGGATGTTTAATGATTAAACCTTCGTGGATTGATACTGTCTCATATCATCTCAATCTGGAACTAATCATATGGACCTTCTATCATTTATATATCTTGGTGATCTAATCACAAATGATAAAAGAGCAATTTCCTTTATCACATAGTTAATTTGTACAACAACACCATGATCTGTACAAATAGTGTTGCTATTGGTCATAACTGTCCAACAATCTCCCACTTGGCCTATAGCCAGTCACTCGAGTTTCCTACACCCGAACTATGTACGGTTCGCTCAAATTTCTGCTGAGAAAAAGTTTTCGTCAGCGGATTTGCATGATTATCATCTGTTGCGATTTATTCGATCATCACATCTCCATGATGTATGATCCGAACGAATCAGATGAATAATATAAGTATATATCTGGATCTTTGATAAGACCATTAATTATTTAGCCTCTGCTGTCGCCTAGCTCAACTGCTAACAGAACTATATCTAATCTAATTAGATTTATTATCGACCCAAATGGCTTCTATTGCTGCCTTAACTGCAACAATAATCCACTTTTGTTGTTTATTCGGTAACAATATCTTGTTTGGAAGATTTCCAGCTCACTGTTCCATTATTCAAACTGTATAGTACCGTTGTTACGACTTATAGTCGTTATAATCGGTTAGGAAACTTGCAGCAGTGAACCCAGTCACTTCAAGTTGTCATTCTCCATAGTTTAAGACAGCATCCTTAGTTCTCTAAGATACTAAAGGATGTTCTTAACATCAATCCAGTGACTATTACTTGGATTGGCCTGATTGTGACTCCATATGCTCAAAGCGTATGAGACACCAGGTCGCGTACATTTATTTCAATGTACGAGTTCTCGGAGAGTATCAACAACTTTTAGATCTATCCCAGTAGATCTTTATTCCTAGAATAAAGGTTGTTTCTCCTAATAATTCTACAAAGAATTTTCATGAAAGCCAAGCTTTCACCGATTGTAATATGGGAATATCATTTCCAAGAAATGACATATTATCATTATTTAAGACTTTCACTTTAAGTGCGCTCCCACTAACCTCCTTATATACACAAGAATCATTTTCGTTTTGAATTAAATCATACACCATTATGATTAAATCATACACTATGCGTGCTTCAATCCATTCATGGATCGAATAACCTGCAAACCTTGTTTGCTAGTTATGGTATGACAAAACCGTCAGGATGTTGTGAACATCCTCCAAAAGGTTTTTGTTTAAGGAAAGCGATTTTTCCGTTCAGCTGCCATATTTCATAAATGAAACATGCAGCATCAGCAAGCATTATCAAAATGGATTTACCGTGGCAACAGGTAAAAGGTTTCGTCGTAATCGACACAATGTTGATAACGATACCTTTTCGCTACAAGCCTAGCTTAGTACGTTGGTATGTTGCCTTCCATGTATGTCTTCCTTGAAGACTCATATAGTACCAATAGGCAAAATGCCTTGCGGTACATCAACTGGTTTCCAAACTTGGTTGATTTACATGGAATCCATTTCGGACATCATGGCACTTTGCCATAATAGGGAGTCGATACCTTGTATCACTTCCTCATACGTAGTCAGTTCGTATTCCTCAATAAGATTGACATCTTTACGAGGTGAGATCAGAAACCCATACCCCAGGTTGTTTTCTGACTCTCTCCGACTTACGTGGTTCTTGTGTATTCGAAGATTATTGGTATAGTTTCATCCTTGATGAACTATTTGTGTTCCATTAGGAATTGGTGCCTGAAATAGTATTACTCCGATTTTCATCGAGTTTTACTTTCCTCCCACTTACCACTGCTGCATATTTATATTCCAAACCGTATGGCGAGCATTTAAATTGTTCTATTGTGAGTTGTATGTACTATACTTTGGTTTCCCTAGGATAACCTACAATTAGGCAGCACTTATCCGATTTGGGTTTTAGTTTAGTATCATCCAAAATAGCCTAGCATACCCAAATCATCAGGATTGAGAAACCTGGTTTCTTTCTTGTTCATATCTAATATGAAGTCTGTCAAATAGATTTTATGCAACCTTATTCAAAATAAGTTTTGCATTGTTTAATGCGTATCTGTAGAAAATGGTAGCTCAAAGCGACTCATGATTAACCTTATCATGTCCAATAAAATTTGATTTCTCCGTTCGGATACCCCTCAAATTGACGTGTTCCGGGAGGAGTCCTCATTGAAAGAAACTATACTCTTTCAAGTATTTGAGAAACTTATTGCTTAAGTAATTTCATCATGGTCTAACCGTGATGGTTTTATACTTTAGCCGATCTGTTTTTTACTTCGTGTCGAAACTCTAAAAGTTTCCGATATGTGTTTAAAAGAAACACAACCATAACCCGATGCCACATCCGTAAAGGTTATGAAATATTCATATACACCTCTAGCCTAGCTAGACATTGGCCCACTTACGTCAATATGAATAAGGGCTAACAGATCAGTGGCATTTACACTTTTACCAAGTAAATAGTATTTTAGGCACTTTACCTAATAAACTAGACTCATAGACATTATTTGAATGGAATCAAATTTGTCCTAGTACCCACTTTCAAAAGTGTGGATATATGAGTCTTGTTTATTGTGTCCCAACAACAATGCCACATTTAAGTTTTAACTGATTAAATCAGTTTGAGCTATTTGTTTGTCATGTTATACGTTTGAGATTTATTTATATTCAAAATATAAATACTGTTATTCACATCTAATGTGTTTATCTCAATATCATCTTTATAAAATAAAACATTTTAGTGTTCTAGAATATAAAGGTATATCCGCAACGGATTAAACACTGATATAGATATAATGTTTCTAGTCAAACTAGTCACATTATAACAGTTTCCTAATTTAAGTACACACCCAAAGGGTAGTTCCTAAACTTAGGTATCTACGGTTAAAACAACGACTTTCGTCCCATTTTTGATTCGTAGACAAATCTCAACTGAAGTCAGTATCCTGCTCATAGCAGATTCTGCACACCAGTACATATTTATGTACCACATCCAGTATCTAAAATCTAATTTTAATACTAGTAGTGAACATATTTATAACAAACATATTTGAAGTCAGAGCCTTGCCCGTCTTCAATTCCTTCATGTATTCCATGTCCATACGACAGTCACGCTTCCGTGATCCCGTTTGCCACAATTTAGGCAGAAATTTTGGGATATGTCCTTTATCTTCCCAGAAAACTATAATGATTTGCCTTTGCCCATTTTCCACACCCCCGAAAGCCTTTGGCCAAGCCTTGGCCTTCTGGAATGTTGAAGTAAGATGCGCCTTGCGCTTCTCGCCTTATTGCAAACTTTGGCTTTGTCTCATTGAGTATAGCCATTAACTCTCCAAGAGTTTACTATTGCAATTTTTAGTACTTCTAAAATCTAAAGATAGATTTATGAAGATCCTTCAATTTCATTATCATACTATAAGGATCTAATCCTTAGTTCTGAATAAGAAATTAAGGAGTCAATTTGGCAAGCATAATGGATTAAGCACTAAAGTTATCATCACATGAATCTTCCAAAGATCATGCTCTACTATTTGCTTAACTCCGGGCTTAGGCCCAAGATGTTATTTTATCAAATAAAGTAACTTCTTAGTTTTCAGGACTATCCTGAAATTTTATTCCCAGTTTGAAAATTAAAGTTGTTTAAATACATTTTCACCCAGGATTATGTTTTTAAACACTAACCTTTCAATTTTATCTCGATTCTAATAGTCCAACTATTTAATCAACGATTTATGTATTATTTAATATAATGATTACTATAGTCCAACTATATAATCAACTATAATTTAATTAAATTCAATTATATTGATTACTATAATCCAATTATAAAATCAACTATAATTTAATTTATTAATTCAAATATATTGATTATTATAATCCAATTATATAATCAACTATAAATGAAATAGTTTGAATACAGTCCAACTGTTTTTAAAACAACTATTAAATATTAGTCCAACTAATATATTAATTTATTTGACGAATAATTTGAATGAGCGCGTATGGCAAGTAACTAAACGAATATTGCAAATTTAATACTGGCCTCCCACTATTTTTCGGCGAGCCTCTAACCCTCTGTTGAGTACTCGGGAAACCTTATTTCCTAGTGGGCTAGGATCCCGTTAAATAACACACAATCTTGACTTTGGCCAACAAATTGTATGATAATTAACTAGGTAGATCTCTAAGATCAATTGGATCCCATCCAATACCTAGATCCAGTAGGTGGACATCCAAGTCCGAAACATATATCTTATATATGGCAATATATCCAATATATTGCCAAACCTTTTTCCTCTGAATCAACTAAGCCTTGAATTTGGCACAACAAACTTAGTGATCCCAGTTAAGCGGAACCCATTGACCTTGGAAAGCTTCGTAATCAATGTCGATGGACAAGAAGTGATCTTGACTTTGGCCAACAAATCACAACTTGGACAAGACACCAATATGGAACAAAGCTTTCATGATTCAAACACATCCGCGACGGACAAAGGTCTTGACTTTGGCCAACAAACCAATGCCAGTCTTGGATCTTAAGTAAGAATCACTCAATGGAAGGAAAAACGCTTAATATGATGTTGAGGGTTTTTCGCGTGTAATTGGCAACCAATTAATTATCTTTGTTAAGGTCTCATCATCATACACCCTTAAACATGCATTCTAAACACATAATAAGGCGCATATAAATAAAATAATAATGATATGCGGATGGATACTTTACACATTGTTCCTAGAACAAATCTCTCACTTTCCTCTCTCCCGCTAGCACATGTATTACTTCTACCCGATTACATAACACTTCTAAAGAACCTTCATTTACATAGAGGGGAATAGGTGAGAAGAGAAATACAAGAGTAAGGAGGTAATAGGCTGGACACGCAGGTCAAATTTAATAAATTCTAAATTTATTACAACAATTTCCAAATTGCCCCACCCATCTAATATCCATCCGATATACATTATTCATACATCGCATTCATGTATTCACACAAGCATATTATCAATCAATCTAATCCAATTAATTAATCTGAATATTAATGACCATCCAATGTTCAAACAACGATTTGATTTTGTGCGAGTCCAACTTGTTTTGCGAATAAGTACTCAAAGTACGAATTCTTGAATTAAATTAAACTACAACATTAAATCCAAATTTATTTGTATTTAATACTAATTCACTATTTAATTCCAAATTAAATATTACACTTTATTAATGAACCTTAGCGACTTAGATTCTAAATCTAATCGTTACGGGTCACAAAGCCCGATTAACATCCAATGTTAATTTAATTAAAGTCCAATGGGCTTTTAATTAATTTCTTAAGGCATGGACTTTTGGTCAATATGGGTCAAACCCAAATACCAAAGCTCATTTAAGGAATCACCCTTATTTGCCCAGAAACCAATTTAGGCCCATTAGGCCCAATTAAAGTATTAAAGGTCCATTAGTCATAATTGGACTTTATGGATATGGTTTTGGGCCCAATTGGATCCAACCAATTTAGCTTAAACCTAATCTTGGTACAACCAGCCCATTTAAGCCTAATTACAACTTTACAAGCCCAATTCCAAATTTGGCCCAATTAATTAAATTACCAAAATTCCAAATTTTATAATCTAATTAACTTAAAGTGTATGCCATAATTAATTAACCAAATTAACATTTCCAAAACACAAATTTATACAATTAATTATGCTTGTTTTCATCAATTCATGTCTAACACAATTGAATCAAAAATCAACTCAATATCATGCTATACATGTCACAGTTTTTTAGGGGTTTTTCAAATCGATTTCGATTTCAATCCAATTGAATCCTAAATCAACATTTCTCACATGATTCCAACTCATCCAATGATTAAAATAAAAAAATACCATGACATTAGGGCATTGATAGATTCGGCCAAGCCAACCAATTGGGGAAAAATTGATCCAATCAATATTTCATGAAATTGATCATGCACAACTTCAATTAAACATCATTCAAGCATACTCAATCAAACAATTTCATCAAATCATGCTCAAATTGATTTTACCCAATTTTAACCATAAATTCAAGTTTCATGCTTAATCTTGCTCTGATACCATTGTTGGGTTTCTTTAAGGTCCTAAGGATCAATTCAAGCAATGAAAAAACATGTGAATACTCATAAAAGTATGGCGGAATCATACTTACAACGATCGGTTGAGGCGATGCGAGGAACAATGAAAATCTTCAAGCTTTGGCCCATGGAAGCTCACGGCTTTTGCAGAAATTTGGCCTCCAAATTTTCGGTCATGTCCTCCTCCAAGCTCCAAGCTTTGGCTAGTGATTCCATGTTCACAAGTGGGTTTCCCTATCACCTTCGCAAGACCCCGAATGTGTGCTAGCACTCCAGAAATTTTGCCGCCGTAATTTCCCTTTAGCTTCCTTCAACTCTCGGCAATGGCAGTGAAAGAAGAAGAAAAACAGCCCATTGGGCGTGAGAGGAGAGGAGAGGAATGAGAGAGAGATTCAAGTGTTGTGTGTTAAAAAATTGATTTCAAAAACCAATTAAATGATATACCAAATATTTGGTATTTGTTCATTTAATTTCTTACACAAATTGGAGTGTATTTCAAGTCTCTACCAACTCCACCAAAACCCATCAAGTTAAAACAACTTTAAAGTGACAAGTGATGTGACTTGTGGGCCCCACTCGATTCAAAATGCGAGTAGGCCCGCAAACACTCCCGGGCTCGGGTTCGCTAATTTCGAATTAACAAATTTTCCATTGCGACGTAATTAAATAATTATGCCTAGCAAAATCACTATTCACATCGCTAACGAATTAATTCTAAATTAACTCGTTCGCCCGAATTAAAATCCAATTTTAATTCCGCGTCGAAATCCAATTTCGTATAATATATCGAATATATTATTTTATCGATTAATTCCAAATTAATCGTTCTCTCTCTTTAATTAATATTTTATCCCATATAAAATATCTCTGTAATTAATCCCAGATTAATTTTCTCTCTCTTCTAATTAATCCCAGATTAATAAAGTGCGAGTCATACGTCATCGGTGAATCTTTGGGAAGCGACCCATGAGATCCCCGATATGTTGGCAGTAAATACGGTCGTCGGACTATCTGAACACGTACGTACCTAGTACTACGTTTTTTATCGATTTACAAGACAAGGTTGGCTTCTAGCAAACGCCATGCCTACCCAATTCTCCAGGAATATCCTTACAGGAATAAGTGATCTATATCAGACGTAGTATACGTAGTATTGCATATTACGATCCAGTATTGGATGTCACATGCTAGGCCTGGGGCTGGAATTGTGTCTGCCCCGTATGAAGCACATATAAGATCTCTGGTAACCAGTCTCTATAATCGGATAAACATGACCTAGTCATAATATCCTGATAACTGCAGCATATAAGAGAACGAGTTCTGTATCCTACGTGATCATCATCTCCACTATGACTGGAGTGAAACTTTCATCTCGACCCAATACACTACGATTCTCAATATACCCAGAAGAGGCGTACACAGAACCTGTTAAAGCCCTGGATGACCAAAATCAAAGTATATTGATTGTCGTAAGTATTAGCGGTGCAAGTCTCAGGTTAAGACCAAATACACCTACATTGATGCGGACTTCCATAGACACATAATCATACTACCAATGGAATTCCGAGGGGTCTATCTAGAGCGAAGCTGTTTCCGTACCATCGGTAAACACAACCTCCTATTACACTTGCATGAGTATCCTATACCCAAATATATGAGAACTATGCTGTTATGCCCTCACAACGCGCACAAGTGTAATACTAGTCTTTTCCGCATTATCGATGTCCAATCTCGATAATACTATGACTAGGGATGTTTAATGATTAAACCTTCGTGGATTGATAATATCTCATATCATCTCAATCCGGAACTAATCATATGGACCTTCTATCATTTATATATCTAGGTGATCTAATCACAAATGATAAAAGAGCAATTTCCTTTGTCACATAGTTAATTTGTACAACAACACCATGATCTGTACAAATAGTGACGATATGGGTCATAACTGTCCAACAACTAGGGCTAGTAAAAACTTTAATAAAATAAAAGACATGAAGTAAAATGCTGAAAAGTAAATTGCTGAAAAGTAAATGATGGAAAGTAAATGCTGAAATTAAATACTGAAAATTAAATACTGAAAAGTAAATACTGAAAGTAAATTGCTGAAAAGTAAATACTGAAAGTAAATTGCTGAAAAGTAAATAAAGTAAAAGTACAATAAAAGAAAATGCTGAGGTAAAAGGATCCACTTTTATTACTTCTATTTTAGATATCTCTCTTAATATAATGTATTAACTTTGCATGATTATTACCAACCAGCCATATAGGCGGTATCCAGATTAAGTCAAATTAATAATTAATTACCAACCGACCAATCAGGCGGTATCCAGTTTAGTCAAGTTAAAACCAATTTAAATAATTACCAACCCGACCAATGGCGGTATCCTCGTTAAGTCAGGTTTTAACTAGTTTATATATTATAATTAAGGGAGATTAATCGAAATATTAGTAATAAAAGTTTTACCTTTTACCCCAGCAAAGGGGAGTTACCTCCTCATTACTGAAAAGTAAAAACTGAAAATTAAAGAAAGAAAGTACTGTGCGTAAAAGTAAATTGCGGAAAGTAAAAACTGAAAAGTAAAGAAAAGAAAGTGCGAAAATGAAATTAATTACTAAAGCTGTAAATAAACAAACAAGATACAATCTTCTTAGTATTCTTAAGGAATTACTTAGAAGAAAGTATGAATTTACAAATGAAATGGCTTGGTATTTATAGGCAAAATTTTACCTCCATCAAATCATCCACCAAATCCATTATTAATTGCTCCACTAATTGCTCCACCAAATCTATTATTAATTGCTCCACTAATTGCTTATCATGTTTGGTGGTGATTTGATAATTTTTATTATTATTTTATTAATTTATTTTTTTGCTTTGAAATGATTGAAAATGACTTTCTAATTACACACAACACACTTTTGGATGGTTCATCCAATTCGAGCATGAAATCTTCGGATTTCGAAATTATTTGTCTTTTAAAGTTGTAGATCTTTGAGTCTTCTTTAATATGGAACTTGAATCCGCTCAATCCGATATCGAGTAAAGAAAGGTTATGCCCAAAATACGAAAGATGCGCAAAATTGGAATTTCCAAAACTGCACTTCGTTAAAACGCCCTTTCAAGTTTCCAATCTCCAAAATTAATATGTCAAGTCCAATTTTTGCCCTTATTTGACCCACATTTCGTCCTTAATGATTCATTGTGTCCCAATATTATATTATCTACAAAATAACTAAAACACATCAAAACGTTCATCAAACCCGAGAAACTAAACAAATATTAAGTAAAAGGGGCGGTAAATATTGATATATTTTGCGCTCATCACACCCCCAAACCTAACATTTTGCTAGTCCTCGAGCAAAACAACAAAATAAAATACAAGAAACAATTAAAATTAAACTAAGCCACTTTCGTAGGGATCACAGTTGCATTTAGCATATGCAACAAGCCTTTAAACCCCTAGGTGTCCCTAGTGGACGAGTTATAGTCTCGTAAGGCTTACAGCAATGATACCCACAAAGTTTTACAAAAATAAAAAGATAATAAAACTAATGCACACAAAAGCAAAAAGGCAAGAGAAAAGAGAATAAAGAAGTTAGTGACTAGTTGTTTCATTTCTTTTAAAATTACTGAATAAGTAAATTCTCCGATTATATTTACCATTCTCCATATGCACAACCTACAAAATATTAATCAACTCATTTTTGCCCATAACAGTCACAAGTACAGTTGATAAGAGAGTAATATTTTTGTCCTAAAGTTTTATCAGAATTCACACCTTTTTGCAGCAATGGAATAATTTTTCTGATTTTTCTGATTTTTTCTTTTGCTTTTTGTTTTTTTTTATATTTATATACAATATCTTCCATCTATGTAGCGAGTGTTGGGTCGGTGGCTCCCAAACCAGTTGGCTTTAGGGCACTAGGTGTTAAGACACCCCTAGAGACTTAATTACTCATACTTCAGATATATATATTTTTGCAACATCCTTGATCCATGTAGCAAGCTTTGGGCCAGTGACTCCCAAACCAGTTGGCTTTAGGGCACTAGGTGTTAAAACACCCTTACAAACTTAATAACTCGGATCTCAGACTTTTTTTTTTACTCCATCACTTTTTGAGATGCTTCCTCCAATTAAACTAGAGCACTGAATATTACAAACTTTTCAATTATAACTCATGTCTGTATGTTACTATGCATGTTGATAATACCTGCTAACTGAGCATATGAAGATCCATTTTAGTCAGTTTTATGGAGAATTTACAAATTAAATAATTCAAAAGGAAATAAAAAAAATTAACTTGTTCCGAATTAGGTTTGAGATACGTCTCAGTAGTGGAAACTCCTTACTCAGCTATCTCTTACCAATTTCACATTTTTAGTCAAAAAAAAACACAAAAACGCAAAATATTTTTGTAATTTTTGAAATTTTTTTATTTTTTTTGTATTTTTCGAAAAATTTTGGACTAAAAATAAAAACAACACACAACTAAAACAAGATACTGATCAACTAATTCCCCCCCAAACCTAAATGAGACATTGTCCCCAATATCTTAAACAGTAGAAGCAGAGTTTAGAAGATAATACCTGGTTAGCTGAAATTCTACACGAAAAGTTAAAGGTTAAGATCCAGATTAATCCGACGCCTTTTACCATGATCGTCCTCGAACCAATTTATCTTTGAAAGGATACGGTCAATTGTGGTTCATAGGCTAAGATTTGGTCAATTAGATCCGGAGCAATTCTGGCAGTGAAGATGAGTTCTTTTAAAGGTTTTGACACGAACCCATTTCTCCGGGCATCATCAAAAAATACACAAAGAAAATCATAAAATCCTTCAACGTTGTACAGTCCAAGCGGTTTTTGGTGTAAGTTCAAGTTTGCCCAAGATAACACTATAAAAATTTCCTCCAATGTACCCAAGCCACCTGGCAAAGCAATAAAAGCATCAGCACGGTTAATCATTTCTACCAGTCGTTCAGACATACCTGGCACAATTAGCTCTTCTCCGTTTGATGGTCCAATAATATTTGCCTCCACCAAGGGTTTTGGTATGATTCCCAAAACATGACTGCCTCATTCCTGTACGGCCTTTGAAACGATCCCCATAAGTCCAATTGACATTTTTATCTATACCCATTGTATAATATGGATAGCCTGTGACGGAGGGATTATACGTATGCAATGACCTCGGTTTGCATAGTTTAGCGAGATTATCCATGATCGTCATAATCCATGAGTGGGTGGATTATAGACACAAAATTAGATTTCGTGACGACTAAACCTAAACTTAGAGAGTCTCACAATATGAAGTGTACTCGTTGAGCACTTGGGCAACGCGATATGAATAATACAGATTATTCATAATACTTCAATGAATTAAATGAGTTAATTCGAATCGTTTAATTGGTTAAACTATAACACATGCATTATGAGATTTTGGCCAATCGTAATTATTGTGTATTTGTATTTGATACATAATACGATTAGATACATATTAATTATTTATCAAATGAGATTTTGACACATGTCATAAATATATGTATTTTTTATTTATTTTAAATAAAAATAAATATATAATAATAATTATATTAATTGATTATTTGGATATTTAAATGTTAAATATTTAAATGATTAATTAATAAACTTTTTTCATAAATGTTATGAAATTTGTCCAATTATTATTGGTTTATATGGCATGAATTTATTAAGCTAAATTTGTCCAAATTTGATTTGCCAAGATTAAAGCTTATCTTGATTTAATTGATTTAAATGACAAAATGGACAAAAATGCCCAGAGTCGGTCATAACCAAAATAAAAGATGGGAAGTTTTCTTTTCTTCTTCACTTGGACTCTATGGCCAATCCATCTACAAAATAAACCCTAAGATTATGGTTTGATGAAACCATGAAGAAAATGAAGGAAAATCTAGGAAAAAGCTAAGGATACAAGAGAATTAAAAGTAATTCTTTATACCCCAAGCTTAGAAAATTTAGTTTATTGTTTCCCGATGATCTAAAAGGTTCTAAGGTTCCTTTAAATCTGAAAATTGGGGCTTTTAGTTTTGGATGATGAATTGGAAGCTTATGATGCATGTATGAAGTGATTTGGGTAGTATTATTGTAATATTTTGACCGGCATTGTCACACGCGTATAACGCAAGTGCACATATCGTTCAAGTAGTATAAAAAGTATCGATCCCACGAGGACTTAATACCTAAGCTATTAATTTGTGAAGTCAAATGTTTAAAAGTATCTAAAGGATTGATTGTTTTGATTGGAATGATCATTTTAAATTTTTAAAACAAGTAAATAAAATTGCGCGAGGAAAATTCAAATTTGTAAAACTATCCAGGGTTGTGAATTATTCTAATATCTTTTAAAAGATGAAGTGGTTATTTCACGTTTGTGTAATATATTGGTTTACTAACTTGGAACACGAAAATATGTAAACGCCTTTTCCGATGGTCAGTTACAAATACCCAATGTAACCCAATTAATCATATTCCTATGTCAACCAAGTTACCTAAATTCATTAAGATTGAGTACCAATTATGGTTACCCCCGCCGACAGGTATATTCCTATCCTGTAAGGAAATCTATTAAACGGTTATCTATCATCAAGGAAGATTGTGGGCTATTAAGTCTAAGGCTGAAACCTAAAATTTCTTTGTCAAGTTTATTTTAATTTTACCAGATCAATCTTATTAATGGCAACTTAACAAGAAACATTAAGTTTAAGACTTAATAAGTAAACCTTTATATTACCCAAATTATAAAATAACCCCTTGTAACCCGGTGATATTGGATTTCATCACAACCCTAGATAACAGACTTAGTTACGACACATATCTAAGGCAAATAACAGCTTAAATAAAATAAAAGACATAAAGTAAATGCTTGAAATTAAATAAAGTAAATGCTGGAAATTAAAAATGTTAAAGTACGATAAAAGAAAATGCTGGGGTTAGAGGATCCACTTTTAATATTTCAAAATTAGAAATCTCTCTTATTCTCAATATTTACCGATTAATTAACCAGACCAGAAAGACGGTAATTTCATTTGTCTCAATTAAATCCAACCGACCATATAGACGGTAACAATGTTATTACCTAAACCGACCATATAAGCGGAAACTACGTTTGAAATGAAAAACCGACCATATAAGCGGTAAATAAGGTTGTCACCTAAACCGTCCATATAGCCGGTAACTAATTAATCCAAGTTTTAATTAAAATAAGGGAGATTAATCTAATTCATTATATTAAAAGTCTCACCTTTTCACCCCAGCAGAATGAGATTACATGCTCATGCTGTAAAAGAAAACACACTAAATTTTATTAATTAAATAAAAGAAAATACAAGAAAACTTAAATAAATATACAAGACATTTTCCTTTAGGTTTTCATGGAGAAATTCCTCCAAAGAATGCATGAAAAATTTACAAAGTTTAGCTTGGTATTTATAGGAAAATCTAAAGGCTTCCACCAATTTCTCCATCAAACATGGCAGCAAACATTTCACCAAACATGACATCAAACATGATACCAAACATGACACCAAACATGGCACCAAATCCTCCATCAAACATGTAAGCTTGTTTGGTGGAAGTTTGTCAATTTTATTTATTTTTTATTTATTTTTTATTTTGAAAATGACTATATTAATTACACAAAATATACTAGATTATTCATCAATTTTGGTCTTACAAACTGTAGGCATTGCATTTTTGCATATTAGCCCGATGATGAGTCTCGTATGGAGACACTACCTCTTTAGTTGTGAAAGCCGCGGGAAACGGACGTTGGAAGGGTAAAGTTTGATTAGTATTTTTTTTCAGATTTAACTCGCTTGTTTCGCTTCGGGTTCGCTTGTTGGACCTCTGTTTTAAAAAAACACACCAAACCCATTAAACACATCTCACAAATTAAATAATTAAAATATTTAAAACACATCTCACAAATTAAATCACCTTCCTAAATAAATTAAATCCCTTTCCTAAAATACATAAATCACATTCCTAATTTAATTAAATCACCTACCAATTTAAATAAATCATATCCTTAACTAAAAGAATAAATCAAATCACTTCCCTTAATTAAAAGATTTCCCTTATCACATACTAAATTAAAAGATATCCATCTTAAACACAAAATCATATTCCTCCCCAACAAGGTAAAGCTTATCCCTTTGCCTATAAAATAATCTCTCTCCACACATTCAAACCCTGGTTGGCCGACTCATTCTCACGAAATCAACCCTAAAATTCAGAGCTCATACACACAAGATTGACACGCCAAAGCAACCTGCCCCACTCTTCACGTAAACTCGTTGCTGCCTCTTCATCAAACACACACACCCTCAAAGTCACGCCCAGCCTCATCGCACACGGACCCTCTCACCAACTGACTCACGTAAGCCACCTAATCCCACACCTCCTTAACCAAGCCCCAACCCACGCGTCAACCCCCTGACCTACATACTCCACTCACGCTGAAACCTTATTCAAACAGCAGCCACCTAGCCCCCACACACATTAACCTCAGCTCACGCACCATAAACCCTCACACACTGCCACCAACGCATAAACTCATCACACAAACCCACTTCACGCCAACAGCCCTCATTCTCCCCCTTAAATTCACGCAGATCAGCCCCCATCTTGCTTCCCTTATTCACGCATAAATATCCCCAAAACAGCCATTGCATTGCCCTCCAAATCACGCCTGAAACAGCCCAATGTCCAGCCCCTAAACCTGCCGCAAACAACCCCATTTACTGCCCAGGATTGCCGCAAATCTGACCCTGAAAACAGTCCAGAAAACAGCCCTATAATCATGCCAAAAACAGCCCCAAAACAGCCCCCATTCACCACAAAAACAGCCCCAAACTGCACCCTAAAAAACTGCCAAAAACAGTGACCAGAAAATACAACAAAAACAGCAGCGCAACAGAGTGAAAACAGCAGCCCAAACAGTGAAACAACGAGGAAAAACGTTGGATTAGTGAACCAGAAGAGTTGCGGATCATCCACCATTCCAACGGCCGTGTAACGCCCTTTCGTGAGACGATAAAAGAGGTTAGACCTGAGGGCACCTTTTTATCTATTATCTTTCATTTTTTTTTATTTATTCTAAAAATATTATCACATGAGAGCATTTTTTGAGGCATGATGTGATTGTTGGATGAGCGGAATATGTGTTCCCTTTTGTGGTATATAGGATGGAAACCCGGACGTAAATTCCGTAGCCGAATCCGAATGGACGGTAGTGCGGTTTGTACTCGGGATACAACGCCACGTACCACTTAAGAGACACGTATTTCGTCTCATCCAAACTTGTGTTTGAGCATGATGTAGTTCGTAGATTATTTACTTATTATTTAAAGCATGATGTAGTCTAGTTTATTGTTTATTTTCAAGCGTGATTATGTTATTTTATGCATGGTGTTTTTATGATTATGTTTAAATAGTTATTGGTTTATTTTGGTTTAATGGCTCAATATGCTCATTGGGTGATATTGCGTGTTCCCATTTAAAGACTTATTTTCGAGCATGCAAACTTAGATTAGGAGTTATTTTGATGAATGCATACTAGACGTAGATTACCCTTGAGCATGAATGTTGAATAGATTCAGTTAGTTTATTGCACAAATCATATCATCACAAGTGACATAAGTAAGAGACCATTCTGAACCCAATGGTTTGAGGTCTTCCCTTGTGAGGGGTGAGTGCTGCCTTAAATCTTTGTCCCGGTTCACACCGGGTGGCGACTCCATATTATTTCGTACTCCCAACTAGGCCGCGAGCCTAGAACAGCGTCGTCAAGTTCTGTTGTCTACACAAACTTCAGAATTCAAAAATATTTAAAACTTCAAAGTTATAGATATTTGTGTCTTCTTTAATCTGAAACTTGAATCAGCTCAATCAGATATCAGATGAAAACGTTATGGCCAAAATACCAAACTTATGTAAAACTGGAATTTAGGACTGCACTTCGTGATGTGTGTAGTAAATTTCCGTTTTTACCTTTTTTTTATTCGGATTTCATCGTTTTAGCCCCGAGTTGATTCCATAAAATCCTGATACTTTATTTATCTACAAAATACATCAAAACACATCAAAACATTCATCAAACCCGAGAAACTAAACAAAATATTAGGTAAAAAGGGCGGTAAATATTGATATGTTTCCGTTCATCACACCCACAAACCTAACATTTTGCTAGTCCTCGAGTAAAACAAAAAATAAATATAATAAATAATTAAAATTAAACTAAGCCACTTTCGGAGGGATCACAATTGCATTTAGCATATGCAACAAGCATTAAAACCCCTAGGTGTCCCTAGTGGACGAGTTGTAGTCTCGTGAAGGATTACAGCGACGATACCCACAAACGTCTTATAAAGTAAAAAGATAGTAAAACTAATGCACACAAAAGCAAAAAGACAAGAGAAAATAGAATAAAGAAGTTAGTGACTAAACATGTGAAACTTCTTATTCAAGTCAATAATTGTTTTGTTTCTTTCTAAATTACCGAATAAGTAAATTCTCCAATTATTTTTACCATTCTCCATATACACAACCAACAAAATGGTAATCAACTCATTTTGCCCACAATAGTCACATGTTAGTTGAAAGAGAGTAATATTTTTGTCCTAAAATTATATCGAAATTCACACTTTTTTAAGCAATATTATAATTTTTCTGATTTTTCTGATTTTTTTTTTTTTTTTGATTTTTTTATATACAATATCATCCATCTATGTAGCGAGCTTTGGGCCAGTGACTCCCAAACCAGTTAGCTTTATGACACTAGGTGTTAAGACACCCATACAGACTTAATTACTCATACTTAAGATATATATATTTTTTGCAACATCTTCGATCCATGTAGCGAGTTTTGGGCCAGTGACTCCCAAACCAGTTGGTTTTAGGGCACTAGGTGTTAAAACACCCTTACAGCCTTAATAACTCGGATCTCAGACATTTTTTATCCCATCGCCTTTTTTTAAGATGCTTCTTTCATAAAACCAGAGCACTGATTATTACAAACTCGTCAATTACTACTCATGTCCATATATTACCATGTATGTTGATAATACCTACCAACTGAGCATATGAAGATTCATTTTAGTCAGTTTTATGGAGAATTCACAAATTAAATAATTCAAAAGGAAATAAATAAAAATTAACTTGTTCCGAAATAGCTTTGAGATATGTCTCAGGAGTGAAAACTCCTTACACAACTATCTCTCACCAAACCAAGTTAAAAACACAAAAACATAAAATATTTTTTTGATTTTTGTAAATTTTTCAAATTTTTTTTTTTGTATTTTTCGAAAAATTTAGACTAAAATAACACAATAAAATAATACTATTTACTATTCCCCTCCCCCAAACCTAAATGAGACAATGTCCCCAATGTCTTAAACAATACTTGGTTACTGAAATTCTATATCTAAATGAAAAGTTAAAGGTTAAGATCCAGATTTATCCGACGCCTCTTACCACGATCGTCCTCAGACCAATTTTCTCTTTGAAATGATATGGTCAATTTGTGGTTCAAAGGCTAAGATTTGGTCAATTAAATATGGGGTAGTTCTGGCAGTGAATAGGAGTTCTTTTACAAGTTTTGACATGAACTTATTTCTCCGGGCATCATCAAGAACACACAAAGAAAATCATAAAATCCATCAACGTTGTACAGTCCAAGCAGTTTCTGGTGTATGTTCAAGTTCAACCAAGATAACACTGTAAAAATTTTCTCCATTGTGCCCAAGCAACCTGGCAAAGCAATAAAAGCATCAGCACAGTTAATTATTTCTACTAGTTGTTCAGACATACCTGGTACGATTAGTTCCTCTCCATTTGATGGTCCAATAAGATTCGTCTCTGCCAAGGGTTTTGGGATGATTCCCAAAACTAGACTGCCTCCTTCCTATACGGCCTTTCAAATGATCCCCATAAGTCCAAGATTTCCACCACCATATACTAAGTGCATATTCCTTACAGCAATGACTCAACCCAATTCATGTGCTAGCGTTATGTATTCTGGTTTAACCCCAACACTAGTAGGGTAAAACACACAGATGTTTTCAACTCGTCTTCTTGAAGTGGCTTCCATTTTTATCTGGATGCCTTCAAAAGTGCAATGATGAATTGAATTTATAGCACCTGAAAAGGGTGAATAAAATAATAACACTAGTACCTGCCAAATGACAATTATTAGTTAAATAGTAAAATAAATCGTGATAGTAAAAAAGGTCTGGATCCTGTTGGAGAAAATAAAAGAAATAATAAAACAAATCATAATTATTAGGAAAAGACAAAGAGATATAATATTTATAATAATTTACAGCTTGATTGACGTCTATGCGTCAGGGACAAGCTTCCCATCCAATTTTCTTATAAATTAGCAAACAAGGTCCTTTTCAATCAGATTCCCGAGACTTAACTGTTGTCTTTATTTTTGGAATTGGGTATATAATACGCGGATTTTGTGATACACATATCCACTGGGATGCGTCTCAAGAGTTTTAGATATGTCATCCAAAGACTCCTTACTCAAGCCATCCCTAATGAAATTAATTTTATCTTCACGGTTATCAGAAACCATTCCTAAAGAACGACAACGAGTATCAAAAAACATACGAGCACATTCATAGCATACACCCATTCTTTTAGCTCTTCTATTTTTAGCATAAGTGCTTCTTCCTAAACCAGACAAATGTAAAATAAAAGAGTCAGAGGACTTACCTACCAATCGGACCCGTGCTTCTATAATCCAACAAATATCAGTAGGAATACCTTTGATCATCAGTTGTCTCATCCGTTCCAAGCGAGCTTTGTAGACTTTCATCAGAGATTTTTGAGGGAGAGAAGGAAATTACTTGTGAAGATTTACGAGAACTTCTTCCATCATAAAATGTGACTTTACCTACACAAATTAAACACACAAAAATAAAACACACCGAATCACAATATATACACAAATTGCATGGTGTAGACACTGTATTTTTGCATAAATCCCAATGCTGAGCCTCGTATGGAGGCACTACCCTATAAGTTGCAGAAGTCGTAAGAAACGGACGTCGGGAGGGAAAATTCAAAAAAATAAATACCTTGTCAAATTTAATTCATTTGTTTAGCCTCGGGTTCGCTCAATTGATCTCTGTTTCAAATGTTAGCCTCGGCCCAAAATCCCCGCAATCCGTAAAAGCCCACATGCCTCACACACCCATGCAACTCCTTAAGCCCATTCCACCCAAGCCTAATCCAAAATATTCAAATCACATTTAACACATGCCAAAATCCAATCAAATCCCCTTCTTAATTTAAATCAAATTCCCTTCCTAATCCAATTAAATCACTTTCCAAATTAAAATTATTTTGAATTTATTCCCCACAAAAAATATACAATATTCTTTCCCCAAATAAAATAATTAAATGCATCCCTTTTTTTGCATGATTTGTTCCCTTTTCAAGCCATGCACACACAAGGAAACCCTAACATGCACTATTATAAAAAGAGACTAACCAACTGGGTTAGGCGTTTCACGCCTATATGACCCAATCTCATATGCCACAGTTCAACTTAATTTATATCATATACTTTAGGTTTATTAATTCCAACATTAAAGATATATTATGAGGTATGCAAAATGTAATGACCATGCTCTTTTGGAGAAACAAGGATCTGAACATTATATTTATCATATAAATACAAAGAACGATTCTTAATATTTACATTATAGCCCTCAGTATCTAATACAAAGAGCGATACAATGTTCACAACACATCCTGAACAAAAAAAAGTCATGCAACAGGCTCCCACTGGGCAGGGGAATCTCGTATAAGCCCACAACGACTGCATCCAAAAAGTCACCACTCCCAAATCGCAATTGTATCTCCCTAGATATTAGTCGTCTACTTTCCTTCAGTACCTGCAACGAATTGAAAATGTGAATTGATAATAAGATATCAATAATGGGAAAAATAAAAGTACCTGAAATAGATGTTCTTTCCTTTTGAATCTGGGCCAAGTAATCATGGCAGTTCCTTTTCCAATAGCCGATCTTACAACAGTGGTGGCATTTTTATTCGGCAGCTCTCTTGGGTTCAGCTACCTTACCCTGTGGTGGAAGATTTGTACCCTTCTTCTTCTTCCTCTTCTCCTTCTTCCCTTTCTGTTTAGAGTGGGAATAAGCGGGAAGAGTAGTGTGTTTAGGAGGGCGAGTCGGTACTCCCTTCCTCAAATCTTCCTCTACTGTTAGTAGCATCTGATGCAGCTCTTGATAAGAACAGCTAATCCCATTCATGTTGAAATACATCATAAATTGGCGATATGACATCGGCAGACATCCAAGAATGACACTTCGTCCTAAAGTGTCATTAAGAGAGAAATTATAGCGTCTCAACTGTTCGATCAAATCGGTCAGATGAAGCACATAAGGGCTCACACCATGTCCCTCTTCCAATTTTACATGGAACAGTTCCATAGCAATCTTATGAACTGAGACACGTGTTGGATAATTATGACCCATTACGTCACTATTTGTAAAAGACATTGCGATTTTTGTACAAATTAACTATATGACAATAGAAATTGCTATTTTATCATTTTGTAATTAGATTACTTAAATATATAAATGATAAAAGTCCTTATGATTAGTTCTGGATTATAAGATATGAGACGGTATCAATCCATAAAGGTTTAATCATTAAATATCCCTAGTCATAGTATTATCGAGACTGGACATCGATAATGCAGAATAGACTAGTATTGCACTAGTGCGTGTTATGGAAGAGTAACAACATAGTTCTCATATATTTAAGTATTGGATATTTATGCAAGTGTGATAGGAGGTTGTGTTTACCGATGGTATGGAAACAGCTTTGCTCTGGATAGACCCATCGGAATCCCATTGGTAGTATGAATATGTGTCTATGGGAATCCGAATCAGGGTAAGTGTATTTGGTCTTAACCTGAGACTTGCATCGCTAGTACTTGCGACAATCAATACGCTTTGGTTTTGCTCTTCCGGGACTTTAACAGGTTCTGTGTACGCCTCTTCTGGGTTTATTGAGAATCATAGTGTTTTGGGTGTGATGTCAAGAAGGAAATATCACTTCAGTCATATGGAGATTATGATCATGCTGGGATACAGAACTGGTACTCTAATGTGTTGCAACCATCGGGATAATATGACAAGGTCATGATTATCCGATTAAAGAGACTAGTTGATAATGATCCGATATATGCTTCGTACGGGACATACACTATTCCAGCCTCAGGCCTAGCATGTGACATCCGATACTAGATCGTTATACGCAATACTACGTATAATAGGCCTGAAAAAGATTATATATCCCTTAAAGAATATTTCTGGAGAATTGGAGAGGCACGACGCTTTGCTAGAAGCCAACCATGTCTCGTAAATCAGTAAAAATATGGTACTGGGTACGCACGTATTCGAATAGTCCGACAACCGGATTTACTGCCAACATATCCAAGGATCTCATGGGTCGCTTCCCGAAGATTCACCGATGACGTATGGCTCGAACATAATTAATCTGTGATTAATTAGAAATGAGAGAAAATTAATCTAGGATTAATTACGGCGATAATTTATCTGGGATAAAATTCAATTAAATGAGATAGAGAGATTAATTCGGAATTAATCGATTAAATAATATATTCGATATATTATATGAAATTTTATTTCATAAAGAAATTAAAATTGGATTTTAATTCAGGCAAATGAATTAATTTAGAATTAATTCGAGAGCGACTTTAATAGTAATTTTGCTAGGCATAATTATTTAATTAAATTTGATTTAATTAATTCGCAACGGAAATTCGTTAATTCGGAATTAACGAACCTGAGCCCGGAACGTGTTTGCGGGCCCACTCAGATTTTGAATCAAAGTGTGACCCACATCAAGTCACATCACATGTCATTCTCATCACTTTATGTTGATGGAATTTGGTGTGATGACTTCTAAAACACTCAAGTGTGATTGAAATTAGTGACTTTTACTAACTTAGATTTGGTAAATGTTATTTTATTGATTTTTTGAAAATCAAATATTTGGTAACCCATTCACTCATCTCACACATCACTCTTCTTCATCTCTTTCACGCCAAAAGCACTCTCCCTCTCTTCTTCTTGGCTTGGCCGAGAATTACAAAGAACACAATGGGAAGTTTTGTTGTAAAATTTTCCAAGTGCTAGCACACATAAATAGTCATTCTAAGGTGATAGGGAAACATCCCTTTTAGTTTGGAATCTCATTCACCAAGCTTGGAGCACAACATACATTCAAATGAGAGCTTGGAGCAACTTCAAAGAAGGCAATTTTTTGTTGTCTACACATCCTACCTATCCAAGCAATGTAAGTTATTCCGCAAACTTCTTTGCGTATTCACACTTCTATTATGCTTAAATGATCTTGGGATTGATCTTAGAGACCCAACAATGGTATCAGATCCTATTTAAGCATGAAATTGATTAGGGTTTATAATCTTGATTTTGGGGATTTTGTGATTTGAGCATGATATTTTCAAATTGATGGTTTGGATAAGCTTGGATGATGTTAAATTAGATTTATGCATCTTAATATTTGAGAAAATAAATTGGATTAATTTTCCCTATATTTGCTTACCTTGGCCGAGAGTTAAAAGCCCTTTATGTCATGGTGATTTTGATTTTTTAAGACCATTGGATGTGTTTAAAATGCTTAGATATATTGATTTGTGATTTAATTGGATTGAAATCAAAATTGATATAAAAAATCCCATCATTACAGTGACATGTAGAGCATGTAATGAGGTTGATTTTGCTTCAATAATGTTGGACATGTATTGAATATATTTAAGCATGATTAATTATGTAAATTGGTATTTTGGAAATGTTAATTTGAATAATTAATTATGACTATACACTTTAATTAAATAAATTGTGATATTTGGATTATTAGAATTTAATTAATTAGACTTAATTTGGAATTGGGCTAAAATTGTTATATTTGGGCCTAATGGGCTTGGTTGGGCCAAGTTGATTTAGGATAATTGGATTGGATCCAAATTGGGCCTAAAACCATTCCATTAAGTCCAAATATCATGAAAGCTTTGTTCCATATCACATGTCTTGGGCAAGTTGTGATTGTTGGCCAAAGTCAAGATCACTTCTTGTTCATCGACATGGATTACGAAGCTTTCCAAAGTCAATGGGTCCCGCTTAACTGGAATCATTAAGCTTGTTGAGCCAAAGCCAAGGCTTAGTTGATTCAAAGGAAAAGGTTAGGAAAATACATTCGATATATTGGCATATATATTATATATATGTTTCGGACTTGGAGGTCCACCTACCGGATCTAGAAATTGGATGAGATCCAATTGATCTTAAAGATCTACCTAGTTAAATATCATACAGCTTGTTGGCCAAAGTCAAGATTGTGTGTTATTTAACGGGATCCTAGCCCACTAGGAAACTAGGTTTCCCGAGTACTCAAAAAAGGGTTAGAGGTTCTTCGAAAAATAGTGGGAGGCCAGTATTGAATTTGCAATTTCGTTCAAATACTCGGTATTACACGCTTTCAAATTATTTCGTCATTTTATATATTTATTAGTTGGACTAATATTTTATTATTTTTCTTGTAACAGTTGGACTGTAACCATATATCATTAATTGAATAGTTTGATTATTGCAATTAAGATGACAGGAAAGAACAGCGTCAGAGACATCGTCATGGGTGAAAATGTCTTTAATGACGCAAACTTTCCAGACTGGGAAATGAATCTCAGGATTGTCCTGGGATCCGAGAAGTTGCTCTACACTATAGGTAAACCTCTTGGGCCTAAGCCCGGACCTGAGCAGATAGTTGAGCTTGAGCTTTGGAAGACTCATAGCGATGACAACTCAACTGCTCAATTTGTTATGCTTGCTGCAATGACTCCACAATTTCGTCGTCAAAACAAGGGATTGGATCCCTATGAAATGATGGTGAAATTATATGATCTTCATCGATCTAATCTTAGATTGCAGAAGTATGAGTTGCAGAAGAAGCTCTTTTGCGCTCGCATGTCAGAAGGTATATTTGTCGAGCACCATGTGTCGCATATGATTACTGATATTAATATTTTGTTGGTTGTGTATATGGACAATGGTAAAAATAATCGGAGAATTTACTTATTTAGTAATTTAAAATGAAATAAAACAACTAATAACTTGGAGTAGAAGTTTCACATGATTAGTCACTAACTTCTTTATTCTCTTTTCTCTTGTCTTTTTGCTTTTGTGTGCATTAGTTTCACTACCTTTTTACTTTTGTACAATGTTTGTGGGTATCATTGCTGTAAACCCTCACGAGACGACAACTCGTCCACTAGGGACACCTAGGGGTTTAAAAGCTTGTTGCATATGCTAAATGCAATCGTGATCCCTACGAAAGTGGCTTAGTTAAAATTTTATTAGGTTATTTTATTTTACTCGAGGACTAGAAAAACGTTAGGTTTGGGGGTGTGATGAGTGATAAATGTATCACTATTTCCCACTCATTTAACTTAATATTTTGTATAGTTTCTTGAGTTTTGTGAATATTTTGATGTGTTTTGTGTTATTTTGTAGATAAATAAAGTTTCAGGACATTCTGGAGGTGATTTGGAGCAAAACTGTGAAATTTGGCAAAAAGGGTATTTTGGCAATTTTGGGCATCCCGACACAAGGGTATTTTGGTAATTTTGGGCATCCCGACACCAAAATAAAGTTTCAGGACATTCTGGAGGTGATTTGGAGTAAAATTGTGAAATTTGGCAAAAATGGTATTTTGGTAATTTTGGGCGTCCCGACACTAAGGGTATTTTGGTAATTGCACCGCATGCCACGTGTCAAAGATTCAACGAGCCATTTTTTTTAGCCACCATGCCACGTGTCAAAATTCAGCGATCCAAAAAAAAAAATAACAAAAAAAATAAAAATCAGAAAAATAATAATAAAAAATCGGATTTTTTTGCCTATAAATAGATTTTGAATTTCTTAGTTTCAATGTACCACTTCCTCTGAAATCTTATATATAAATAAAGAGTTCTCTTCTTTAGTTTCTTATATTCAGTTTTATTTACGCTTTCTAGTAGTAATTCTATTCATCCATGAAGGGGTAACTTCCCCATGCTGAGGTAATAAGGTAATACTTTTACTTTTGCTATTTAGATTAATCTCCCTTAAAATATAATATATAAACTATTTAAAATCTGAATTAATAAAGGATACCGCCATTCCGGATGGTTGGTTATTCAATTTAATCTGGTTAACCTGACTTAATGAGGATACCACCACACTGGACGGTTGGTTTAAGTTTATATTTCTGTTCCGCTTATGGCTGGTATATTTGAATTTGACTTAATCAGGATACCGCCATTCCGGACGGTTGGTTTAAAATATCACAAGATTATATATTATTTTATGGGAGATATCTAAATAGTAAATAGTAGAAGTTAATTCCTTTTACCTTAGCATTTCTTTTTATTACTTTTCAGCAATTTCACTTTATGTCTTTTAAGTTTTTATCAGCTTTAGCTATGTATTGTAACTAAGTTAGTTTTCTAGGGTTGTGATGAAATCTAATATCACTGGTTTATAAGAGGTTATTTTATAATTTGAGTAATTTAAAGGTTTACTTATTAAGGCTTAAATGCTTCTTGTTGTTTGATCACCAATAAGATTGATGTGATAAATTTAAAATGAACTAGACATAGGGATTTTAGGTTTCAACCTTTGACTTAATAGCCCACGATCTTCTTTGAGGATAGATAACCCTTTAATAGATTTCCTTACAGGATAGACATATACCTGTCGGGCAGGGGTAACCATAATTGGAACTTAAACTTAATGAATCCAGATAATTTAATTGACATAGACATATGATTAAATTGGATTAAACTGTGTAATTGTGTCTGACCATCGACAGATGCTTTCGCATAAATTCGTGTTCCAGGTTAGTAAACTGATTTATTACACAAATATAAAATAATCACTTCATCTTTTTTAACGATATTAGAAAGATTCACAATCCTAAATCTTTTAGTCTTTTTTATTTTCCTTAGTATTTTCTTTTGTCTTTTTATTTATTTATTTATTTAGCAAATCTACAAATCAAATCATTTCAAGCAATCAATTCACTTCTCCTTTAATTAGATATTTGTAAATAAATAGTATCAACAATTAATATCAACAGTAGGAATTAAGTCCTCGTGGGATCGATATTTTTATACTACTTGAACGATACGTGCGCTTGCGTTATACATGTGTGTTTACGCCGGTCACATGTATTCACACAAAGCATGTTATCAATCAATCTAATCCAATTAATTAATCTGAAATTAATGACCATCCAATGTTCAAACAATGATTTGATTTACGCGAGTCAAACTCGTTTGAGAATAAGTACTCAAAGTATGAATTCTTGAATTATATCGAACTACAATTTAAATCTAATTTAATTCGTATTCAATAATAATTCATTTATTTAATTCTGAATTAAATAATTACACTTTATTAATGAGTCTTTGCGACTTAGATTCTAATCTAATCATTACGGGTCTCAAAGCCCAATAAACATCCAATGTCGTTTAATTAAAGTCCAATGAGCTTTCAATTAATTTTTTAAGGCATGGGCTTCGGCAACCAAAGCCCAATCAAAGAATCACCCTATAAGCCTAGAAATCAATTTCGGCCCATTAGGCCCAATTAAACTTTAAAGGCCCAATAGTTATATTTGGACTTTATGGATATGGTTTTGGGCCCAATTGGATCCAACCAATTAACCTAAACCATACTTGGCCCAACCAAGCCCATTAAGCCCAAATACAGCTTTACAAGCCCAATTCCAAATTAAGCCCAATTAATTTAATCATAATATTCCAACTATCACAATTAAATCAATTAAAGTGAATAGCCATAATTAATTAACCAAATTAACATTTCCAAAATATCAATTTACAAAATTAATCATGCTTATCATCATCAACACATGTCCAACATTATTGAATCAAAAAATCAATTCATTTTCCATATTTTTGGTCACGACAATATAGGGTTTTTTTGTTCAATTCTGATTTCAATCCAATTGAATCTCAAATCAACATTTCCCAAGTCTTTTCAACTCATCCAATGATCAAAAAATAAAAATCACCATGACATTAGGGCACTCTCAACTTTCTACCAAGCCAACAATTTGGGGAAAATTTGATCCAATTCAATTTTCATCAAATTGATCATGCATAACACTATTTTATTATCATTCAAGCATATTCAAATAATCAATTTCATCAAATCATGCTCAAATCAATTTTACCCAATTTTAAAGTTAAGAACCCTAAATCCAATTTCATGCCTAATCATGGCTCTGATACCATTGTTGGGTTTTCTAGGTTTGCCAAGATCTAATTAAGCAAGAAATTAAGTGAATACATTAAAGTTAAAATAGCGGAAATACTCACTTTGATTGGATTTGCGATGCGTTGAACAACAAAAAATTTCTACAAGCTTTTCCTCCATGGATGACTCTCGGCCAAGCTTGTTCTTTGTGCTCTCCAAGCTCCAAACTTTGTATTTGATTCCATGCTCAAAGGTTTGTTTCCCTATCACCTTTGGATGACTCTTTAGTGTACTAGCACTCGGAAAATTTTGCCGCAAATCCTTCATATTGCTTCTTCTTGTTCTCGGCCAAGCCAAGAACTTTTGAGAGAAAATGGCCCTTGGCCGAATGTAGAAGTGAGGGAGAAGAAGATGAATTGTGTTTTGTGTATATGGATTTCAAAAATCTAATACCAAAATTCAATTACCAAACTCAAAAAGGTACAAGGCATTAAAGCCTTTCAACCACCTACATCAATCAATGAATAGTGACAATGCGTCATTCACCAAAATGTGACAATAATTCTATCACAAGAATGACTAATGATGTGACGCATGATGTGACTTGTGGGCCCCACTTGATTCGAAATATGAGTGGGCCCGCAAACACTCCCGGGCTCGGGTTCGCTAATTCCGAATTAATGAATTTTCCGTTGCGACGTAATTAAATCAAATTAAATTAACTAATTATGCCTGGCAAAATTACTATTCACATCGCTAGCGAATTAATTCTAAATTAACTCGTTCGCCCGAATTAAAATATAATTTTAATTCCGCGTCGAAATCTAATTTCGTTTAATATATCGAATATATTAATTTTATCGATTAATTCCAAATTAATCGTTCTCTCTTTAAATAATATTTTATCCCAGATAAAATATCTCTGTAATTAATCCTAGATTAATTTTCTCTCTTTTATTAATTAATAACAGATTAATAATGTGCGAGTCATACGTCATCGGTGAATCTTCGGGAAGCGGCCCATGAGATCACTAGATATGTTGGCAGTAAATCCGGTAATCGGACTATCCGAACACGCACGTACCTAGTACTACGTTTTTACCGATTTACAAGACATGGTTGGCTTCTAGCAAAGCACCTTGCCTACCCAATTCTCCTGAAATATTCTTAAAGGAATATGTAATCTATATCGGATGTCACATGCTAGGCCTGGGGCTGGAATTGTGTCTGCCCCGTACAAAGCACATATCGGATCTCTGGTAACTAGTCTTTATAATCGGATAACTATGACCTTGTCATATTATCCCGATGATTGCAGTACATAAGTGTACTAGTTCAGTATCCTACGTGATCATCATCTCCACCATGACTGGATTGATACTTCCATCTTGACATCACACCCAATACACAACGATTCTCAATATATCTAGAAGAGGCGTACACAGAACCTGTTAAAGCCTTGGACGACCAAAACCAAAGTATATTGATTGTCGCAAGTATTAGCGGTGCAAGTCTCAGGTTAAGACCAAATACACCTACCCTGATTCGGACTTCCATAGACACATAGTCATACCACCAATGGAATTCCGAGGGGTCTATCCAGAGCGAAGTTGTGTCCGTACCATCGGTAAACACAACCTCCTATTACACTTGTATAAGTATCCAATACTTAAATATATGAGAACTATGTCGTTATGCTCCTACAATGAGCACAAATGCAATACTAGTCTATTCCGCATTATCGATGTCCAATCTCGATAATACTATGACTAGGGATTATTTAATGATTAAACCTTCATGGATTGATACTGTCTCATATCATCTCAATCCGGAACTAATTATAAGGACTTTTATTATTTATGTATCTTAGTAATCCAATTACTAATGATAAAAGAGTAATTTCCTTTGTCACATAGTTAATTTGTACAACAACACCATGTTCTGTACAAATAGTGATGCTATGGGTCATAATTATCCAACACAAACCATGTGCCACCCGAGCTCGACCTAAGCCTATATTGTCACTTCCATCAGAGAAAAGGCCACAAAACTGACAACTACACATGCCTTAGGCATGAGATCCAAAACCTCTTTGACGCTCATAAAATACCATACCTAGAAAAAGAACAACCCAACACACACAGAAACCCTCTACCCAACTACAACTATGTTCCACCACCCACCTACATGATTAGTGTTAGGATGTATGCCCTAGAGCTACATGTGATGTAATCGGTTTCATGTGTTTTGAAATAAAACAATGCATTATTCATTTATCAAATTGTTTGTTTATCTTTCGCATATTATATATCTTCGTAAATATCGTAGATTACTTATGTACCTTCAGACTTAGTGTATGAGTGTCATACACCAGAGGATTTAAGTCTGAAATTAGAAATCTTAAATATTTCATAGAGAGCAAACAAATCGGGTACTTTGTTTGTGGTTTATCTATAGCTGTGGTCTATTCTATATTTGTATGACGATCTTAATCCGGATCGTCCATGTAGAGACATGAGAATGGAGGCACCTTGTATGATGCGATCATATAGGACTGGACCTAGATAGAAATGACATTCTTATGATATTCGTTAAGTAAAGAAAGTCATTTCAATCTACTTGATGGTCATATATGGATTGATCTTAATCCTGAGTGTACTACGAACTTCTGCATGGCAGGCTGTGTCCTTTGATTTACAAAGGTGAGGTTGGTGTAGCAATCCCAACCAATAGCTACGTACTTTGGGGGCACAGTTTATTTTGTAGCTGGGAACGTTTTACATAGACATGGAGTTCACTCCTTCTTGCAAGAAGTAGATGAGTATCTTTCTTAAGGGTTGATTCGGTACTTGAACGATTTGAGCGCTCAAGTCTTTCTATTACGAATAGAAAGATTAATATTCATAATAGTTATGAATAAATCGTTTATTAGAGAATAAATGGTACTTAAGGTAAAAATAATTAGATTGGTATAACGGAGATTATGACCCAGCTCTAATTACGAGACACTCGTGAAGGATCAATTCGTATGCAATGACTATATCGGTGGACACCGACTTGGTTCGGCTTAATATTTCATCTACGGAAACGAGAGTGCAACTTTGGATTTTTAGTGGAATAACCCGGAGTTAATAATTCGGAATATTTAATTAAAAGCTTAATTAATATTTCGAGATTATTGGAGCTCGGAACCGTAGGTCCATTTGGTCCCCGTGCTAGCTCAATATATTTTAGCAGAGTTAATATAATTGGATAGTCCAATTATATACTCACAAAGAATAAATATTATTAATATGATTAATAATATAAATTACATCACACTTGAGACTATACATTAAAGGTTAATGTAGGGTATTAATAATTATATTATAATTATTAAAATAGAATATTGAATTATATATGATATAATTTAATAAGGCTAAGATTTTTTTATTTGGGAAACAAAATCAAATTAAAATACTTACCCTTGGCCGAATTCCTTATTAGATAAGGAATATGATTTGTTTGTTTGAGAAATAAAATCAAATCAAAATTCAATGCCTTGGCCGAATTCCTCATTGGATAAGGAATAAGATTTGTTTGTTTGGGAAACAAAATCAAATCAAAATTCAATGCCTTGGCCGAATTTCTCATTGAGTAAGGAATATGATTTGTTTGTTTTGGAAACAAAATTAAACAAAAATTCCTTACCTTGGCTGAAAATTAGGAGGGGTGTGAGACTAGTAGTTGATTTGTTTGATGAAACAAATTACCCTAAGTATAAAAAGAAAATTATATTTTTCTTTTCAGATACACAAGATAGAAAACCCTAGCCTCCTTCTCTTCTTCATGCTCTCAAAAGTTGAGAAAGATTATTGAAGAACCAGAAAATTATTTTGGTGTGTGATTAGATCTCTAAAACGTTTAGGGATTGATTTGTGAGTGTAGCCCACACTACCCTCCGTTAGTAACGAGACATAGCTCGAAATATCTTGTGGCGTTGGAAAACCTTCTCTCCCTCTCACCAGCAAGTCACGGCAGTGAGGATAAAATTTTCCCACTGCCGCGCGGACACTAGCTAATTTTGGGGCTCGGTTTTGTTTGGTTTTTAATTCGGTTTTTGGGAAACACTTTGGGATATTTTTAGGGCTGAGTTAGGATTATTTTTTGAGTGAAAAAGCAGACCTAAAAGCCTACAGAAGATCATGCAAATTGTGGACTGGTTTGGGTGCAGTTCACGCGTGTAACGGGTGCAAAATAGTCCGCTATTTCACTGCAGTTCAAGGGGCTGTTCGGGGACTGTTTCGGGGGCATTCCAGGGCTGAAATCTTGTGTAAAACAGAAGAAAAATTCCAGTATACCCACCGTACCATTCGGCCAAAGGAAGGGAAAAGAAGAAAAAATTTTCAAGTTCGATCCGTGGGCTAACCGCTTCCGCTGCGCGAGGGAAAGCGTTTCCTACAATTGGCATCAAGAGTGAGGTTGAAAAGTGCTCTTAACCTTTCACTTTTTCATTTAAAGTTTCTGTCTTTAATATATTTATAAATATGATATGCATGTTTAGATGAGTGGGCACATTTGATATTCATATGATGAATGGTTTTGTTATTTCATGTGATGAATGGATTTTGCATTGGTCGTAAATTTTTCCGGCTCTTATTTTTTTAGTTGGTTTTGGTTTTGGGATGTAAGGCCATAAGGCCATTGTTTATATTTGTTGTAATTTTAATTTTCAATGTAAAGTTTCAATTCTTTGTAATTTGGAGCACCAAAGTCGCAAAGAGAGCCAACACCACTTTGGAGCGGGATTTGAAGGCCAAGGAATGCCTTGGTGAATCTTTTGTACTAATTAGATTAGTATAGGAAAAATAAGAGCCCGGTCAATGCAGAATAATTTTTATGTTATATGTATGTTTATTTCGAATTGCTTGAATAACATGTCATAAAGCTTAAGGTGCCCACTCAGGCATTTTACTTGCCATAACATGACATAGATGCATTATCATTATAAACATAAAATTATGATTTTATGTAATTTAAAATGTTTAAGTTAGAATATGATATGCATTGAAATCATTAATTAGATTAATTGGATTTATAGTCTAAAACTTGAATTCTAATATATTGGGCTTAATTGGTGCATAATAAATTCCATTGGTATATAGAATGGAAACCCGGATATAAATTCCATAGCCGATTCCGAATGGATTGAAATACGGTCTACACTCGGGATACAATGCCACGTACCATTGGATTTTATAACGCACTAAAAATTTATTAAAATGTTTAATTGAATTTTGACCATTTAGAATTCCATGATTTTAGACCCTTAAGTGCCTAGTATTTTAAAAGTTAAAATATTGTAGCTCACTTATACCACTCTAATTCAATTAGTTTAATAGAGTAAATATATTAGTAGAGAATAATATTAGTGACACAATTTTAATAGTTAAAATTGATTTAGCTCACTTATGACAAACTAGTGTAAATAACAATTATGATTTAACCGCCATAAGTTTATCCACACTAGTTAAAATAAAATATTAGATATTTTAGATAGAAACCTTAATTTTTAAAATAGTGAGTGGGAGAGGGATATACGACAGTACATCCCACGATCTCCGTTGTTAGTCCAAAAATGTGAGATTCAAAAGGTGCCTCGAGACGGCTTTGTTTTCGTACCCCTACGGATGGTGTCCATTTTGGGTCAATATCAGGTTTGGGTTCCGAGAGGATAGGGATTCTAGATGTATCTTGTGAACTGACCTACCCTACGGCGGCACTTCACTCGTTAAGTCAAAGAATCCTGAAACGGCAGGTTACACTCACAAATGAATAATTAACTGTTAATGAAATTCCTTGATCAAATAAAACGGTAGTTGTTTAATATAGGAATAAGAATTATTCCCGCATATATTAAACTGACTAAGATTGTCTCGATCTATCATGCGAGTACTTGACCTACCCTACGGCGGCACTTACTTGTGGGATGATAGGTTTCCGTGGTGTAGCAATTCTCTTAGGTTTCTAATTCATTATTCATGGTTCATGCATCATGTTTAATTTTATGCCAAAATTCTTTGATGATTTTAATATGCGATGAATGAATGTTGAATGCATGTTTATTTTATTTTCAACCAAGGTTTCTCCAATTATTTCCATACTCTCAAACGATAAATTGATCGGAGAAAACTATGTTAAGTGGAAAAGTAACATGAACGATATCCTAGTCTGTGAAGACCTGAAGTTTGTCCAGACGGAGGAACGTCCTCCCGAGCCGGCCAGAAATGCTGGCCAAGCAGTGTGCGATACCTATCAAAAATGGGTCGCAGCAAATGAGAAAGCTCGCTGCTACTTGCTAGCAGGGATGTCTGAGGTTCTTGCTGCAAAGCATGAACCTATGGCTCTAGCATCTTAGATGATGGAGTCATTGCAGGGCATGTTTGGGCAGCCTTCGGAGCGTCAATGCCATGATGACATGGTCTCAGCGATGACTGCTAGGATAAAGGATGGGACATCAGTCCGAGAGCACGTCTTAAGGATGATGACTTATCTCAACACTGCTGAAACCCATAGAGCTCGTATTGACGAGCGTAGCCAGGTGACCATGATTATGGAAACTCATCCGAAGAGTTTCCTGTAGTTTAAAAGCAACTATGTTATAAACAAGTTGTCTTTTACTTTGACCCAACTGCTTAATGAGCTCACCCATTAAAAGTCCATGATTGTGGATCCTTGTAAGTCCAATGCAGAGGCAAATGTTGCCGAATCTTCTAAATCTACAAAGAAGAAGAAGAAAAGCACTGGAAAGGCTAAGGGTAAGCCCATGAAAAAGAAGAATAAGAAAGGCTCCAAGGATGCCAAGCCCAAAGGAAAATGTTTCCACTGCGACAAGAATGGGCATTGGAAAAGGAATTGTCCTAAATACCTTGCTGAGCTAAAGGAGAAAAAGGAAACAGGTAAATATGATTTACTCATTATTGAATCTCTATTAGTGGAGGATGATAAATCCGCTTGGATTATTGATTTTGAGGCCACTAACCATGTTTGTTCTTCTTTACAGCTACTTGATTAATGGAGGGACCTTGCTGAAGGTGATTACACCATGAGGGTCGGGACAGGGGATGCTGTTTCAGCAAGAGCAGTGGGAGCTACCAGTTTAAATTTTATTAATAATAGTTATTTAAATTTGAACAATGTGTTATTCATTCATATTTTTCGCAGGAATCTGATTTCTGTTTCTAGACTTTTGGATGATGGTTATTCAATTTCTTTTAATAGCAATTTGGTTATTATTGGTAGAAATGGATTAACTATATGCACGGGAAACTCAGAAAATAACTTGTATGTGTTAAGACCGTTAACACATAGGTCACTGCTCAACACTGAAATATTTAAGGTTGAAAAACCTATAACAAAACAGCCAAAGATTTCTCACGATGACATATATCTCTGGCATCTTAGACTTGGTCACATCAACCTTGACCGGATAAATATATTGATAAAGAACGGAGTCTTAAACCAGTTAAAGCTCAGGACTTTACCAGTTTTTGAATCCTATTTAGAAGGAAAATGACCAAGAGACCTTTTACTGGAAAAGGTATAAGAGCCAGTCAACCACTAGAACTAATACATTCGGACGTTTGTGGACCTATGAATGTAAAAGCCCGAGGTGGTTATGAATACTTCGTCACATTCACTGACGATTATTCAAGATATGGATATGTCTACCTAATGCATCATAAATCAGATACCTTTGAAAAGTTCAAGGAGTATCGTGCTGAGGTTGAGAACCAATTAGGTAAGACAATCAAAACTCTACGATCAGATCGTGGAGGGGAATACCTTGACAGAGATTTCGAGGAATTCTTAGTTGAGCATGGGATAGTATCCTAGCTCACAGTAGCTGGAACATCACAAAAAAATGGTGTGGCAGAAAGGAGAAATCGAACCCTACTAGACATGATGAGATCTATGTTTAGTTATAGCTCACTACCTAGTTCATTATGGGGATATGCACTGCAAACCGCAATATATATCCTTAATGTAGTTCCATCTAAGTCTGTTCCTAAGACTCCCTTAGAGTTGTGGAATGGTCGTAAAATTAGTTTACGAGATTTCCTCATATGGGGTGTCCAGCACATGTGCTGAAGAATAAGACTACAAAGTTGGAACCACGTTCTCAGGTGTTCCTATTTTTTGGCTACCCGAAGGAGACTAGGGGTGGATTCTTCTACAGTCCTGATGACAACAAAGTATTTATATCGACAAATGCTACATTTCTAGAGGAGGACTACATGAGGGAGTTCAAGCCTCGTAGTAAAATATTACTCGAGGAGTTACTTACTGGTTCGGCCAGCATGCCATCATCAATGAAAGTTGACAAATACATAGCACCTTCGACATCTGATAATCAGATGTTACCCAGTCAGAATGATCTACCACCTAGACGTAGTGGGAGGGTTGTGCGACAACCTGATCGCTACCTATGGGTTGGAGAGGCACAAGTTTTCACCTCCAGCGATGGTATAGATGATCCATTGACCTATAGTATTGCAATGGATGATTCTGACAAAGAGGAATGGCTCAAAGCCATGAATCTAGAGATGGAGTCCATGTACTCCAACTCGGTCTAGGAACTTGTAGACCAACCGGATAGGGTGAAACCCATAGGTTGCAAGTGAATCTACAAGAGGAAGAGGAGATCAGATGGGAAGGTACAGACCTTCAAGGCTAGACTAGTGGCCAAGGGTTATACCCAGAAAGAGGGAGTTGACGATGAGGAAACTTTCTCGCCTGTAGCTATGATTAAATCCATCTGCACTCTTCTATTCATTGCCGCATATTATGACTATGAAATTTGGCAAAATGGATGTCAAGACTGCATTCTTGAATGGAAATCTTGATGAAAGTATCTATATGATACAACCAGAACGGTTCATCGCCCAAGGTCAAGAGCAAAAAGTTTGTAAACTGCAAAGGTCCATTTATGGACTCAAGCAGGCATCTCGATCTTGGAATATAAGATTTAACACAACGATCAAGTCTTATAATTTTGAGCAGAATGTTGATGAGCCTTGTGTATACAAGCGCGTCATTGACGGGAAAGTGGTTTTTCTTGTTTTATACGTTGATGATATTTTACTCATTGGGAATGATGTAAGGATATTATCAGACGTAAAAACCTAGCTAGCTAAGCAATTCCAAATGAAAGATTTGGGAGAGGCCAGTTATGTTCTTGGGATCCAGATACTTTGGGATCGCAAGAAACACTGCAGCTATCGGGATATTATGACTAGGTCATGTATATCTGATTATAGAGACTAGTTACCAGACATCCGACATGTGCTTCGTACGAGGTAGACACAGTTCCAGTCCCAGGCCTAGCACGTGACAGTCCGATACTGGATCGACATACACAATACCACGTATACTACGCCTGATATAGACCACTTATTCTTGTAAGCATGTTTCCAGAGAATTGGGTAGGCATGGCGCTTTGCTAGAAGCCAACCTTGTCTTGTAAATCGGTACAGACGTAGTACTAGGTACTTACGTGTTCGGATAGTCAGACAACCGAATTTACTGCCAACATATCCGGGGATCTCATGGGTCACTTCCCGAAGATTCACCGATGACGTATGACTCGCATTTTAATTAATCTAGGATTAATTTGATGAGAGAGAAAATTAATATAGGATTAATTGCGGAGATATTTTATCTAGGATAAAATATCATTTAAAGAGAGATAATGATTAATTTGGAATTAATCGATAAATTAATATATTCGATATATTAATCGAAATTGGATTTCGAAGCGGAATTAAAATTGGATTTTAATTCGAGCGAACGAATTAATTTAGAATTAATTCGTTATCGACGTGAATAATAATTATGCTTGGCATGATTATTTAATTAAATTAGATTTAATTACGACGCAACGGAAAATTCGTTAATTTAGAATTAGTGAACCCGAGCCCGCGAGTGTTTGCGAGCGTATTCGCATTTCGAATTTAAGTGCGGCACGCAAGTCACATCAAGCATTAAATCATTAGTCACATCAAGTATCAAATCATTAGTCACATCAAGCGTCAAATCACATGTCACTTTTAGTGATGTGACAATTTGATTGAGTGATATGAGTTGATGGTAGTTGTTGGAATAGTTGATGGTTGTTGGAATAGTTGATGGTTGTTGGAAAGTTTGATTAGCTTTTGTATTTGACTTTTGGAATGCCAAATAATTGGTAAATCACTTTATTTATTTTTTGAAAATATATATTGTGTATTAGATATACTTTTTGGCAACCAACAAAAACAACTCTTCTCTCTTCCATTTCATCTTTCTCACGCCCACATAGGGCAGATTTTTCATCTTCTGGTTTAGTCCACTGTCGAGAATGGGAAGAAGAAATGTCATGATTTTGTTGCAAAATCAAAGTGCTAGCACACTCCGGAGTTGTCCGTAGGTGATAGGGAAACCCACCCGTGTGCATGGAATCATAACACAAAGCTTGGAGCTTGGAGCACACTTGTAATGGCCGAATTCTTAGAGCCGAAATTTAGCCACTGCCGAGACTTCTTGGATGAGGCAGAAAAATTTTTGTTCGTTGCCGCGTCGCTTAACCAATCGATGTGAGTATTCCGCAACTCTGTGATGTATTCGCATGTATGTTTCATTGCTTAATTCGATCCTCGGGACCGTAGATTTCCCAACAATGGTATTAGAGCGAGCATTTAGCGTGAAACTTGACTTAGGGTTAAAATATGGGTAAAATGTTTTTTACCATGATTTAATGAAATTGGATGAATTAGTATGCTTAAATATGTTTTAACTGAAGATTAATTGGATCAATTTGATGAAAAAAAAATTTGAACAAATTTCCCCAAAATTATAGGCTTGGCCGAATGGTGCACTAAATGTGGTCTTGGTGAATTTTGATTTTTTGATTCATTAGATGAGTTGGAATCATTCAGGAAATATTGATTTAATGTCAAATTGGATTTAATTGGATTGAATTCAAATCGGACATAAAATTAACCCCATTACCGAGAGTTAAGAATGTGAAATTTGGGTTTGATTTTAATCAAAATGTGTTGGACATGTGATGATGTTGAAGAGCATGATTAATTAGGCTAATTTGTATTTTAGAAATATTGAATTGGGTAATTAATTGTGTAATACACTTTTGGTTAATTAAATATGAAATTTGGAATTTTTGTGTTTAATTAAATTGGGCCTATTTTGGAAATTGGGCTTGTAATGTTGTTATTGGGCTTATTGGGCTTGGTTGTACCAAGATGGTTTAGGCAAAATGGATTGTATCCAATTGGGCCCAAAACCACTTCCGTTAAGCCCAAATGTGACTAATGGACCTTTAACGTTAATTGGGCCTAATGGGCCTAAATTGGTTTCAAAGGCATATAAGGGTGATTCCTTTAAATGGGCTTTAGTCTTTGGGTTTGACCCATGTTGACCAAAAGCCCATGCCTTAAGAAATTAATTGAAAGCCCATTGGAATTTAATTGTATTAACATTGGATGTTAATCGGGCTTTGAGACCCGTAACGATTAAATTTGGAATTTAAGTCATAAAGGTTCGTTGATAAAGTGTAGTATTTAATTTGGAATTAAATAGTGAATTAGTATTAAATAAAAATTGAATTGGATTTAATTATGTAGTTTAATTTAATTCGAGAATTCATACTTTGAGTACTTATTCGCAAACGAGTTTGACTCGCAAAAAATCAAATCGTTGTTTGAACTTTGGATGGTCATTAATTATCAGATTAATTAATTTGATTAGATTGATTGATAACATGCTTGTGTGAATACATGGTTGCGATGCATGAATAATGTATATCGGATGGATATTAGATGGGTGGGGCAATTTTAGAAATTGTTGTAATAAATTTGATTTATTAATTGGACATGCGAGTCCATCCTTATTACCTCCTTATTCTTTGTATTCTCTTCTCACCTATTCCCCTCAATGTAAATGAGGTTTCTTTAGAAGTGTAGTGTAACGGGTAGAAGTAATACATGTGCTAGCGGGAGACAGAAAGTGAAAGATTTGATCTATGATCAATGTATTGAGTATCCATCCGCATATCATTATTATTTTATTTATATGCGTCTTATTATGTGTTTAGAATGCATGTTTAAGGGTGTGATGATGAGACATTAACAAAATAATAAATTGGTTGCCAATTTGCACGCGAAAAACCCTCATAAAATATTAAGCATTTTTCCTTCCATTGAGTGATTCTTACTCAAGATCCGAGATTGGCATTGGTTTGTTGGCCAAAGTCAAGACCTTTGTCCATCGAGGATGTGTTTGAATCACGAGAGCTTTGTTCCATATTAGTGTTTTGTCCAAGTTGTGGTTTGTTTGCCAAAGTCAAGACCACTTCTTGTCCATCGACATTGATTACGAAGTTTTCCATGGTCAATGGGTCGCGCTTAACTGGGATCACTAAGTTTGTTGTGCCAAAGCCAAGGCTTAGTTTATTCAGAGGAAAAAGGTTAGGTAATATATTGGATATATTGGCATATATAAGATATATGTTTCGGACTTGGAGTCCCCCTACCGGATCTAGGAATTGGATTGGATCCAATTGATCTTAGAGATCTACCTAGTTAATTATCATACAAATTGTTGGCCAAAGTCAAGATTGTGTGTTATTTAACGGGATCCTAGCCCACTAGGAAACACGGTTTCCTGAGTACTCGACAGAGGGTTAGAGGCTCACCGAAAAATAGTGGGAGGCAAGTATTAGATTTGCAATATTCGTTTAATTACTTGCCATATGCGCTCAAATCAAATATCATTCGTCAAATAAATTAAATGTTAGTTGGACTAATATTTAATCATTGTTTTAATATTAACAGTTGGACTGTATTCAAACTATACATTTATGGTTGATTATATAATTAGATTATAGTAATCAATATACTTGAATTTATATGATTAATTATAGTTGAATTTTATAATTGGATTATAGTAATCAATATAATTGATTTTAACCTATTAAATTATAGTTGATTAAATAGTTGGACTATAGTAATCATTATATTAATAGTATCTAAATCGTTGGTTAAATAGTTGGACTATTAGAATCAAGATAAAATTGAAAGATTAACATTTAAAACATAATCCTCGGGAAAATGTATTTAAATGGTTTAATTTTCAAATTGGGAATAATTTCAGGATGGTCCTGGAAACTAATAAGTTACTTTATTTGATAAAATAACATATTAGGCCTAAGCCCAGAGTTGAGCAAATAATAGAGCATGATCTTCGGAAGATTCGTGTGATGATAACTTAAGTGCTTAATCCATTAAGCTTGTCGTAGTAGACTCCTTAATTTCTTTATCAGAACTAAGGGTTATATCCTTAAAGTATGATATTGAAATTTAAGGATCTTCATAAATCTATGCTTAGATTTTAGAAGTACTAAATTGCAATAAATAACTCTTGGAGAGTTAATGACTGTTCTCAATGAGATAAAGTCAAACTTTGCAATTATACAAGTAGCGCAAGGCGCACCTTACTTCGATATTCTAGAAGGCCAAGGCTTGGCCAAAAGCTTCTGGAGTGTTGAAAATGGCAAAAGCAAAATCATTATAATCTTCTGGGATGATAAAGGACAAATCCCAAAATATCTACCTAAGTTGTGGCAAACGGGATCGCGGAAGCGTGACTGCCGTTTGGACAAAGCAGACATGAAGGAATAGAAGATGGGGCAAGGCTCTAACTTCAAATATGTTTGTCATAAAATGTTCACTGCTGGTATTAAAATTGGATTTTAGATACTAAATAGTGGTACATAAATATATGCATTGATGTTCAGAATCTGTTATGAACAGGATACTAACTTCGATTGAGATTAATCTGTGAATAAGAAACGGGACAACTGTCGCTATTTTAACCGTAGATACCAAAGTTTAGGAACCACCTTCGGGTGTGTACTTAAATTAGGAAACTGTTATAATGTAACTAGTTTGACTAGAAACATTATCTTTATATTAGTGTTTAATCCATTGCGGATTTACCTTTATATTCTATAACACTAAAGTGTTTTATTATATAAAGATGATATTGAGATAAACACATTAGATGTGAATAACAGTATTTATATTTTGAATATAAATAAATCTCGAACATATAACGTGACAAACAAATAGCTCAAACTGATTTGATCAGAAGAATCTTAAATGTGGCATTGATGTCTGGGACACAATCAAACAAGAGTCGTATATCTACACTTTTGAAGAGTGGGTACTAGGACATATTTGATTCCAATCAAATAAAGTCTACGAATCTAGTTTATTGGGCAAAGAGCCCATAACACTGTTTACTTGGTAAAAGTGTAAGTGCCACCGATCTGATAGCCCTAGTTCATAGTGAAACAAGTGGGCCCATGTCTAGCTAGGCTAGATATGGATATGAATGTTTTATGACCTTTACGGATGTGGCATCGCGTTATGGTTATGTGTTTCTTTTGAAACACGAATCGGAAACTTTTAGAGTTTCGACACGAAATAGACAAATAGATCGGCTAAAGTATTATACCATCGCGGTTAGACCATAATGGAAAATACTTAAGAAATAAGGTTCTCGTATATGTAATATCCCGGGTTTTTCGGAACAGTTCGGGAAAGTTATCGAATTAAAGTTAAGGATTTAGATCACGATGGTAATTGAAAATCAGTGTTTATATGCTGGAAATTAGATTGTAATATTTTAAAGTGAAGAGTTGTCGCATTAGTAGACTCGTCGTTTTAAGGAATCAGTTACGCGATATTTATATTACGCGTAAAGTTTACAGTTTTATTCACGAAATTAGCAAACGAACTCCGATCGAGTTGGTTCTTAAACCATCAAACTCGTTTTTCTGAGACGAACAACTTTCGTGTTGAACATTTTCCGAGAATCGCATCTGAAGGGCTTCGAATGGGCTGATTTCCGAAAATACCCTTCCTAGTGGGGGTATTTTTGTCATTTTCGGAAATAAGATATTTTTGTCTTTATTATATTATTATTATTATTAATTGTTATCAGCATTTACTAAGGAATAAAGAAAGAAAACACATGAGAGGGGGAGAGAGAGAGAAAACGCATGGAAGAGAGAGGAGGAGTCACCGGCGGCGATTCGGCCAGAGACACGGCGGCGCACCAGTGGGGTCTTGATCTTCCGACGATGGGGAGTATGCCGGTGGCCGGCGCCGACACCCAGGACGCCGGAATCAGCGAGAATGGAGGGAAGAAGAGGCGCGGCTTGGGTACGTCGATCGCGGCTCGTCGCTTCGAACCAAGACCCGTGCCACCCGTCAAATTGAAGCCCTCGACGAGTACTACGAGATGGTGGTGACGATTTTCCCGATCCGTGCTCGGTGGCACACGAAATGAGGAAAGAATGTTCGGATGAATAGTAACCCGACGTGAACAGTAATTCCGATCGGAATTCCGATCGCACCAGCGCGTTCGTATGGCCGTTGGGAGTCCGAATATGGCCTCGAAAGTTCGGTACGACTTTCCGTTTAGAATTCGTCATTTTAAAGTTTACCGTTATTTATTCGAATGTTTCTAGTAATTCCGTAGTGTAGCGAATTAGCATGAAACGAATTGAATATGTTATAATATGTTAAAACGATAAATGTGGTAGAATCCGGGATGAATCGGATGAGATATGATCTATCCGGTAGAATTAGCGAGATTCCGGTAAAACGGCGTTTCTCGGGCGATTGAGCGTAGATGGTCGTAAACATAATTATGATGTAAATATGGTATTGCGATGGTAAATAGGTAATTTTGGGTTTGTTCGGAGGGTTCGAGATCCTTCCGTAGCGTTTGCGGAAACTTTTCCGCAAGTTTTGCCGCAAACGCGTAAAGTGAGAATATGGGCTATCTAGTTAGTTCAGAATAGTATAGAAAGGCATATTAGAGTGATGAAGCTTAAACCGTAGAGTCGGTGAGGATTCGTGTATTCCGAGAAAGTTCGGAAGTTTATATAGATGAGTAGAAAGTTCCGCAAATAGCGGTTCTGACATGTGTTGTGATTTGTTTTGACAGAACGGGTCCAGAGTCGGAGTGTCTGCGAAGCCAGGTAAGTAACTCATGCGATGAGAGCTTAATGTGTGATTTCGTATCTTGATTTTACATATATACATGTATAGATGATTAATATGTTAGGTAAAATAGAAGATAGTTAAGAAGTAGTTTGAGAAGCAGTTCAAGGTTATGTGTAGCTAAGTGAAACGATCATCGCAGGTATGGCTTTTGTTATTAGCATAATATGAAGTAAGAGGTTTAATGATGTTAATGACTATGCGTATGTATGAATGTACATAAAGGTATGAATCTGTAACGATATAGATTGTGTATGTGAATAAATATGAAAATGTGTAAATATATATGAGTATGTATTCGTATATGCATATGATACTAAGATATGTATAGGTTGGATATGTTCAGTTGATAAAGATGTTATATCAGATGTTCCTAGATAGAGAGTCTGAATGATTATGTTTGATCGATAAAGGAAAAACTATGAGAATTATTAAAGGTATGACATTTGAATTTGGTAACAAGAGATGTATTCATATGTTTGAAACATATTTTTGTACGTGAGTGTTTGAGTCGTGTTTTGGAATGTTTGTTACGAATGTGCTTATGTATGAGTAGTCGCGTGATAAACTTGGTGTGCCGTGATATGTATGTATTGTTTGACTGTATGCCTTGTGATGTATTGGTTGTTAAGTTTGCGTCATGATTAGTTGTATGATGATTGTATGTGTGACTGTGTGTATGTACGTGTATGATGGAGCTCGTTGATTATATTGATAACGAATGCTTATGTGAAATGAGTTAATGAATTCGGAAACTAATGTGTGTTAGATGTTATAAAGCGCGTTTGTTAAGCTGTATTGGTATGCATGCATATGTATAAGAACCTTAGAAATTATTTTTGGCATGTATATAAGAGGGGTGTGGTAAGGTATGTGTAAATATATATGAATCGCGATTGTTAAGTCATTGTAATGATGTTGTAATTAAAGGAAGTTAAGAAAGGTTTGATTTGGTATTGAGAAAAGTTTATTAACATAGCGATTTGATGATATTTCAAAGTTAGAATATTGTGATAAAAGTATAGATATATACGATTTGCTTCGTATGCTTTGGGCGTTAGCTATTAGATTAGCACATATGTTAATATGAAAATGTGAAACTTTGTTAAGAGTTAAGAATAAAGAACAATAACAAATTAATAAATTCGAATTTGAAGTAGCTTAGTAAATCTGATAAACGGCTGATATATTTGACTTGTTTGTTTGTCATAAATGTTTGACTTGTTTGTTGTATTACTAGCAGGGTTACTTACTGAGTTTCAAAACTCATACCCAACCAGTTTGCCAGTTTTGCAGGTTTACTTGTAGATTGGTCAATCATATCGGCTTTGGAAGTCATTCTCGAGACGTGGATTACCCAAGCGGCAGTCACCCTCGCAAGTGTCCTGGGAAAAGTTTTAGAAGATTAGGATATCTGATTTATTGTTTTATTTTGTAGTGCCGAGCATGTGGTTTGTATTAATAAATTAAAGTTTGATTGTTTATGATGTTGTGGGCACAAAGCCCTTAGGTTGTGGTTTTGATGAGTTTTGTGTGGACCTGGGGTCCTTTTGTTGGTTTGATATTTTCTTGGATTGCTTTTGATGCTGGACTGCGATCCAGGTTACCCAGATTTTAGGATACTTCATGCCGAATTTTCGGTAGATTCAGGGCTTATGGATATGGGTCAATCCTGTCTCCTGCCGGTAGCATCCTACTTTTGGCGGGGTGTTACAGTATACTTTAAAGAGTATAGTATTCTTTCAAATGAGGACTCCTCCCGGAACACGTCAATTTTGACGGTGTGTCCGAACAGGATAAATCAAATTTTCTTAGACATAATAAGGTTAATCATGAGTCGCTCTGAGCTACCATTTCCTTCAACGGATAAGCATAAACAGTGCATAACTTATTTCAAATAAGGTTCCATGAAAATCTGTTTAACAGACTTCATATTAGATATGAACAGGAAAGAGACCGAGTTTCACATTCCTGAAAATTTGGGAATACTGGGCATATGTTTGGATGATACCAAACTAAAACCCAAATTGGATAAGTGTCAATTGTAGGTTATCCTAGGGTTACATAAGTATAGTACTTATACATCTCACAAGAGAACAATGTAATTGTTGCTCACTATGTTGTTTTCCTTAGAGGAATTCTGATATGCAGTGGTAAGTGGGAGGATAGTAAAACTCGATGAAAATCGGAGTAATATTATTCAAAGGCACCAAGTCCTTAATAGAACATAAATAGTTCATCAAGGATGAAACTGTACCATTAATCTTCGAATACATAAGAACCGCGTAGATCAGATGGAGTCAGAAAACAACCTGGGGTATGGGTTTCTGATCTCACCTCATAAAGATGTCTATCTTATTGAGGAATACCAACTGACTACGTATGAGGAAGTGATACAAGGTATCGACTCCCTATTATGGCAAAGTGCCATGAGTCCGAAATGGATATATTAACTATGTTTGGACACTAGTTGATGTACCACAAGGCATTGTGCCTATTGGTACTATATAAGTCTTCAAGGAAGACATACATGGATGGAAACATACCAACGTACAAAGCTGGGCTTGTAGCGGAAAAGTATCGTTATCAACATTGTGTCGAATACGATGAAACCTTTTACATGTTGCCACATTAAATCCATTTGGAGAATGCTTGCTGATGCTGCATGTTTCATTTATGAAATATGTCAGCTGAACGGGAAGGTCACTTTCCTGAAAAGGAAACCTTTTGGAGGATGTTTACAACATCCTGACGGTTTTGTCGTATCAAAACTAGCAAACAAGGTTTAAATGTTATTCGATCCATGTTTGGATTGAAGCAATCATTAGGTTCTTGGAATTACCGTTTTGATGTAATCATAATGGTGTATGATTTAATTCAAAATGAAATGATTCTTTTGTATATAAGAGGGTTAGTGGGAGCGTACTGATAGTGGTTGTCATACAGATAATTATGACATGTCATTTCTTGGAAATGATATTCCCATATTACAATCGGTGAAAGCTTGTCTTTCGAGAAAATTCTCCGTAGAATTCTTGGGAGAAACAACCTTTATTCTAGGAATAAAGATCTACTGGGATAGATTTAAAGTTGTTAAAACTCTATGATAACTCGTACATTGAAAAAATGTATGTGACTTGGTGTCTCATACGCTTTGAGCTTATGGAGTCACAACCAGGCCAATCCAAGTGATAGTCACTGGATTGATGTTAAGAACATCCGTTAGTATCTTAGAGAACTTGAAGTGATTAGGATCACTGCTGCAAGTTTCCTAACCGATAAAAATGACTTTAAGTCGTAACAACGGTACTATACAGTTTAAATAACGGAACATTGAGATGGAAATCTTCCAAGCAAGATACTGTTACCGAATAAACAACAAATGCGGGTTATTGCTGCAGCTAAGGTAGCAATAGAAGCCATTTGGGTCAATAACAAATCTAATTAGATTAGATATAGTTCTGTTAGCAGCTGAGCTAGGCGTCAGCACAGGCTAAAGAAGTAATGGTCTCATCAACGATCCAGATATATACTTCGACTATTCATCTGATTCGTTCGGATCATACATCGTGGCGATGTGATGATTGAATAAATCACATCAGATGAAAATCATGCAAATCCACTGATGAAAGCCCATCCTCAGCAGTTTGAGCGAACCGTACATAGTTCGGGTGTAAGACACTCGAGTGACTGGCTATAGGCCAAGTGGGAGATTTTTGGACAGTTATGACCCATAGTGTCACTATTTGTACAGATCATGGTGTTGTTGTACAAATTAACTATGTGACAAAGGAGATTGTGCTCTTATCATTTGTGATTAGATCACCAAGATGTATAAATGATAGGAGGTCCTTATGATTTGTTCCTGGATTGAGAATGATATGAGACAGTATCAGTCCACGAAGGATAAATCATTAAATATCCCTAGTTAGAGTATTATCGAGATTGGACATCGATAAATGCGTAAAAGACTAGTATTACACTTGTGCGCGTTGTGAGGGCATAACAACATAGTTCTCATATATTTGGGTATAGGATACTCATGCAAGTGTAATAGGATGTTATGTTTTACCGATGGTACGGAAAACAGGTTCTCTCTGGATAGACCCCTTCAGAATTCCATTGGTAGTATGACTATGTGTCTATGGAAGTCCGAAATCAAGGTAGGTGTATTTGGTCTTAACTTGAGACTTGCACCATTAATACTTACGACAATCAATATGCTTTGGTTTAGGTCGTCCAGGGCTTTAACCGGTTTCTGTGTACTCTCTTATGGGTATATCGAGAATCGTAGTGTGTTGGGTGTGATGTCAAGACGGAAGTATCACTCCAGTCATAGTGGAGATGATTTCACATAGGATACGGGACTGGTGCTCTTATATGCTGTAGCTATTTGACCGGCGTAAACACACACGTATAACGCAAGCGCACGTATCGTTCAAGTAGTATAAAAATATCGATCCCACGAGGACTTAATTCCTATGTTGTTATTAATTGTTGAATCTATTTATTTACAAATATCTAATTAAAGGGAGAATGGAATTGATTGCTTGATTGATTTGGTTGATTGAAGATTTGCTAAATAAATAAATAAAAAGATAAAAGAAAATATAAGGAAAATAAAAGACACAAAGTTCTTAAGGTTGTGAATTCTTTTAATACCATTTAAAAGATGAAGTGATTATTTTATGTTTGTGTAATAAATCAGTTTACTAACCTGGAACACTAAATTATGTAAAAGTCTTTTCCGATGGTCAACTACAAATACCCAGTATAACCCAATTGAACCATATTCCTATGTCAACCACATTACCTGGATTCATTAAGTCTAAGTTCCAATTATGGCTACCCCCGCCTGACAGGTATATTCCTATCCTGTAAGGAAATCTATTAAAGGGTTATATATCCTCAAGGAAGATCGTGGGCTATTAAATCTAAGGCTGAAACCTAAAATCCCTATGTCTAGTTCATTTTAGATTTACCATATCAATCTTATTGGTGATCAGACAATAAGAAGCATTAAGCTTAAGACTTAATAAGTAAACTTATAAATTACCCAAACTATAAAATAATCCCTTATAAACTAGTGATATTAAAAGTCTCACAACCCCTAGATAACTAACACATAACTAAGACTAATAAAAACATAAAAATAAAAGACATAAAATAAAAATACTGAAAAGTAAAATAAAATAAAATGTTAAGGTAAAAGGAATTATTTCTACTACTACTTATTAGATATCTCCCATTAAAATAATATATAAACTTGTGATTATTACCAGCCATAAAGGCGGAACCAAAATAACCAGCCATAAAGGCGGAACCAAAATAACCAGCCATAAAGGCGGAACCAAAATAACCAGCCATAAAGGCGGAATATATGTTTTATTACCAACCGACCAATCTGGCGGTATCCTGATTAAGTCCAATTTAAATAGTAAATATATTATTTTTAGGGAGATTAATCTAAATAGTAATAGTAAAAGAAATTACCTTTCACCCGAACATAAGGAAATTACCCCATCATGGTAAATAGTAAAAACTGTAAAAAATAAATAGTAAATAGTAAAAACTGTAAAAGAAAGTAAAAAGTAAAAATTAAATTACTATTATTACAAAACGTAAATAAAAATTATTTACAAAACTAAAAAAAGTAAAAACTAAAGACTTTTAGAGAGAGAAACTCTCTCTTTAGAAGGATTTGAAGAGAGAGGATGATACACTGAATTCTGAAATCTCGAGCTCAATTTATAGGCGTCGATAGGGTCTGGGCGTCGCGACGCTAAAGGGTTCCGCGTCGCGATGCCAGCTACAGTTACACGTGTCACTTGCTGATTTATCGGCTCAGATCTTATCCGATTACGTGGCACTGTTCATGACGTCATTGATGACGTCACGCTGACGTCACTGTCGGCAACTGTCGGCACCGTTGGATGGGTGACACATGGCATCCGGCGCACGTTAGCAAGTCCGTTGTGATGGTGACACGTGGCACGGCGCATTTTAGCAAGTTGACCAATCAGATTTTGACACATGGCGACGGTGCATGTTAGCAGATCCGGCGCAGGTTCAGCGTCCCGACGCGCAAGTCCTCAGCGTCGCGATGCAAAAATGACGATTTTGCCCTTTTTGTCTCAAATTGCCTCCAGTGCTGTCCAAACTTTATTTATCTGCAAAATAACAACAAAACACATCAAAACGTTCATAAAACTCGAGAAATAATACAAAACATTAGGTCAAATGAGTGGGAAATAGTGGTATAAATACCACTCATCACACCCCCAAACCTAACATTTTGCTAGTCCTCGAGCAAAACAGAAAATAAAATAACATAATAAAATTTAACTAAGCCATTTTCGTAGGGATCACGGTTGCATTTAGCGTATGCAACAAGCCTTTAAACCCCTAGGTGTCCCTAGTGGACGAGTGTAGTCTCATGAGGGTTTACAGCAATGATACCCACAAACATTTTACAAAAGTAAAAAGTTAGTAAAACTAATGCACACAAAAGCAAAAAGACAAGAGAAAAGAGAATAAAGAAAGTTAGTGACTAATCAGTGTGAAAATTCTACTCCAAGTTACTAGTTGTTTTGTTTCTTTCTAAATTACCGAATAAGTAAATTCTCCGATTATTTTTTACCATTCTCCATATATACAGCTAACAAAATATTAATCAACTCATTTTTGCCCACAACAGTCATAAGTGCAGTTGATAAGAGAGTAATATTTTTGTCCTAAAGTTTTATCAGATTTCACATCTTTTTGTAGCAATGGAATAATTTTTCTGATTTTTCTGATTTTTTCTTTGATTTTTTCTCTATTTTTTTATTTATATACAATACCATCCGTCTATGTAGCGAGCTTTGGGTCGGTGGCTCCCAAACCAGTTGGCTTTAGGGCACCAGGTGTTAAGACACCCCTACGAACTTAATTACTCAGACTTCAGATATATATATTTTTGCAGCATCTTTGATCCATGAAACGAGCTTTGGGCCAGTGACTCCCAAACCAGTTGGTTTTAGGGCACTAGGTGTTAAAACACCCTTACAGACTTAATAACTCGGATCTCGGACGTTTTTTTTTTTTTTTTTTTTTACTCCATCACTATTTAGAGATGCTTCCTCCAATTAACTATAGCACGGAATATTACAAACTTTTCAATTTTAGCTCATGACTGTATGTTTCCATGTAAGTTCATAATACCTGTCAACTGAACATATGAAGATCCATTTTAGTCAGATTTATGGAGAATTCACAAATTAAATAATTTAAAAGGAAATACAAAAATTAACTTGTTTTGAAATAAATGGTTTGAGATACGTATCAGGAGTGAAAACTCCTTACTCAGCTACCTCTCACTAATTTCACCTTTTTAGTCAAAATAAAAACACGAAAATGCAAAATATTTTTGTAATTTTTTGAAAATTTTTCAATTTTTTTGTATTTTTCGAAAATTTTGGACTAAAAATAAAAACAACATACAAACTAAAAACAAGGTACTGATCAACTAAATCCCTCCCCCAAACCTAAATGAGACAATGTCCCCAATGTCTTAAACAGTAAAAGGAGAGTTAGAAGGTTGTACCTGGTTAGCTGAAATCTACAGGAAATTAAAGGTTAAGATCCAGATTAATTCGACGCCTCTTACCACGATCGTCCTCAGACCAATTTATCTTTGATAGGATATGGTCAACTTATGGTTCATAGGCTATGAGTTGGTCTATCAGATCTGGAGCAAGTCTGGCAGTGAAGAGGAGTTCTTTCATAGGTTTTGACACGAACCCATTTCTCCGAGCATCATCAAGAAACACACAAAGAAAATCATAAAATCCATCAACGTTCAGTAGTCCAAGCGGTTTCTGGTGTATGTTCAGGTTCGCCCAAGATAGTACAATAAAAATTTCCTCCAATGTACCTAAACCACCTGGCAAAGCAATAAAAGCATCAGCACGGTTAATCATTTCTACCAGGCGTTCAGACATACCTGGCACTATCAGTTCCTCTCCGTTTGATGATCCAATAAGTTTTGCCTCTGCCAAGGGTTTTGGGACGATTCCCAAAACGTGACTGCCTCCCTCCTGTACGGCTTTTGAAACGATCCTCATAAGTCCGAGATTTCCTCCGCCATATATTAAATGCATATTCCTTGCAGCTAAGACTCGACCCAATTCCTGTGCCGCTTCTATGTATTGTGGTTTAGTACCAACAGTACTACCGCAAAACACACAGATGTTTTCAACTCGTCTTCTTGAAGTGGCTTCCATTTTTCTATGTATTTCTTTCTCAAATTAGGATGCCTTCAAAAGTGCAATGACGGGTTGAATTTATAGTACCTGAAAAAGGGTGAGTAATAATAGCAGAAGTATCTTCCAGAGGACGTTTGTTAGCTAAACAACAAAAGAAATCGTGAAAGGTCAAAAAGTCTGGATACTGTCTACGAAAATAAATATAATTACAACAGAAAAGCGAATCAAAGCAATAATTAAGGTAACGGAATTGTGTATGCAATACGCCACTCGCTCAGTATAAATTCATTAGAATGCATCTTAAGATTTCATTCCTTATTCAGCCATTGCAAATGAATTGTTTCTCATCTTTGATTGCCAAACACAATTCCTTCTGTCTTAAAATGCTTCGTTTATGCCTTTCCCTACAAAAATAACACACAAAATTAAAAAGTTCACACAAAACAAATTACAACATATTGCATGGGTTGCCTCCCTGCTAGCGCTGAATTTTTCGTCTTCAGCCAGACGTGAATGAAATTCATCTGTTAAGGAGGTTTCAATGTCGTTTTGGATGTCCGATTAAGGACAATCCCGTGAGCGTTGCTTTTGAAGGGTCTCTTCCAACGGTAAAGTGGCAAAAAGAGTTTTGTTCTATTCAGTGCTCGTGCCACCTTTTTAACTTTTGTTGCTCCAGTAGTACCTAAAAAGAAAGAAAGAAAATTAGGAGGTCTCGTATAGTGCTTGACTTGAAATGGAAATTCCATTCTGTCAAGCTTCTGGGTGATATCTTTGATTTGTACTTCCCAACACAGCGATGTTTTTTTCTGAATGCTCTGGATCTTTATTAAGGTCAGACGTTTGCTCATTCATTTGCTCTTCTTTTTGCTTCACCTTTTCTTCACATATGTATTTGAAAATTTCTGTATTTAGTTCTTCATCTGTCATCTGTGAAATACATGTTTCAAAATTGTTAACCTGAGGATGAAAAGAAATGTCAGATTTTAGGTCTTCATCCTATGATCTGGGTGAAATGATTGGCTCAGGTAGATCTTCATCAAACATTTGTGCAATGGAATCTCCAAGATCTTCGTTTTGAGGCTTGAAAGTTAGATCCTCCGTTGTTGGTGCAGTTGGTATAAATGGATCGGCTTCATCCTCGTCAGAGTCAGAATAATAAAAATCAAATCGAGACTTTGCCGGTTCGGGTTCCTGAACTGATATCTCTGGTTGTTGATACTGCTCAGCCTCCTCCTCTGTTGAAATGTCATTGTGAAATGATTGGTACTCGAAGGCTTCATCAGTGTCATCTGGAACTGGTTCTTGTGGTATATAGTTCTGGTTTTCTGTTAATTGTCTGATCTGATCTGTCATTCTCTGTATGGATTCTGTTTGACTCTGAACTTGTGCATCAAATTGAGCTACTTGTTCTTTGAACATGTGAATCAATTGATCTTCCTTGGATGGTTCCGGTTATTGATAAGGATCGAAGGAAGATGGTGGATAAGATGGAAAATGTGGTTCTGTGTAATGTGATGGCTCGTCATACAATGAAGGATCTTGATAGTTCTGCCACCCTGGATGGTATTTGTATTCGTAATAATCGCTTGGGTGGTCACCATTACATATATCACATCTCCACATTGAGTTCTGATGAGAAAATGTAGTATTGCTTGATTCTGGCATCCAGTAATAATCATTAGGCTCGACAACAGGCCTCAGAAAATCGGACTGTTGCTCCCAGATTTGGGGTGTATCTTCTTGTAAAGCACGTAATCTTTCAATCTCCCAGTAATGTTCCATTTTTAAGTCACTCAAGAAATATAAGTCCCCGGCAACGGCGCCAAAAACTTGACCGGCGTAAACACACACGCATAACGCAAGCGCACGTATCGTTCAAGTAGTATAAAAATATCGATCCCACGAGGACTTAATTCCTACTGTTGTTATTAATTGTTGAATCTATTTATTTACAATATCTAATTAAAGGGAGAATGGAATTGATTGCTTGATTGATTTGGTTGATTGAAGATTTGCTAAATAATAAATAAAAAGATAAAAGAAAATACTAAGGAAAATAAAAGACACAAAGTTCTTAAGGTTGTGAATTCTTTTAATACCATTTAAAAGATGAAGTGATTATTTTATGTTTGTGTAATAAATCAGTTTACTAACCTGGAACACTAAATTATGTAAAAGCCTCTTCCGATGGTCAACTACAAATACCCAGTATAACCCAATTGAACCATATCCTATGTCAACCACATTACCTGGATTCATTAAGTCTAAGTTCCAATTATGGCTACCCCCGCCTGACAGGTATATTTCTATCCTGTAAGGAAATCTATTAAAGGGTTATCTATCCTCAAGGAAGATCGTGGGCTATTAAATCTAAGGCTGAAACCTAAAATCCCTATGTCTAGTTCATTTTAGATTTACCATATCAATCTTATTGGTGATCAGACAATAAGAAGCATTAAGCTTAAGACTTAATAAGTAAACTTATAAATTACCCAAACTATAAAATAATCCCTTATAAACTAGTGATATTAAAAGTCATCACAACCCCTAGATAACTAACACATAACTAAGACTAATAAAAACATAAAAATAAAAGACATAAAATAAAATACTGAAAAGTAAAATAAAATAAAATGTTAAGGTAAAAGGAATTATTTCTACTACTACTTATTTAGATATCTCCCATTAAAATAATATATAAACTTGTGATTATTACCAGCCATAAAGGCGGAACCAAAATAACCAGCCATAAAGGCGGAACCAAAATAACCAGCCATAAAGGCGGAACCAAAATAACCAGCCATAAAGGCGGAATATATGTTTTATTACCAACCGACCAATCTGGCGGTATCCTGATTAAGTCCAATTTAAATAGTAAATATATTATTTTTAAGGGAGATTAATCTAAATAGTAATAGTAAAAGAAATTACCTTTCACCCGAACATAAGGAAATTACCCCATCATGGTAAATAGTAAAAACTGTAAAAAGTAAATAGTAATAGTAAAAACTGTAAAAGAAAGTAAAAAGTAAAAATTAAATTACTATTATTACAAAACGTAAATAAAAATTATTTACAAAACTAAAAAAAGTAAAAACTAAAGACTTTTAGAGAGAGAAACTCTCTCTTTAGAAGGATTTGAAGAGAGAGAGGATGGTACACTGAATTCTGAAATCTCGAGCTCAATTTATAGGCGTCGATAGGGTCTGGGCGTCGCGACGCTAAAGGGTTCCGCGTCGCGACGCCAGCTACAGTGACACGTGTCACTTGCTGATTTGTCGGCTCAGATCTTATCCGATTACGTGGCACTGTTCATGACGTCATTGATGACGTCACGCTGACGTCACTGTCGGCAACTGTCGGCACTGTTGGATGGGTGACACGTGGCATCCGGCGCACGTTAGCAAGTCCGTTGTGATGGTGACACGTGGCACGGCGCATTTTAGCAAGTTGACCAATCAGATTTTGACACATGGCGACGGTGCATGTTAGCAGATCCGGCGCAGGTTCAGCGTCGCGAAGCGCAAGTCCTCAGCGTCGCGACGCGAAAATGACGATTTTGCCCTTTTTGTCTCAAATTGCCTCCAGTGCTGTCCAAACTATATTTATCTGCAAAATAACAACAAAACACATCAAAACGTTCATAAAACTCGAGAAATAATACGAAACATTAGGTCAAATGAGTGGGAAATAGTGGTATAAATACCACTCATCACTATTGGGATGTTATGACTAGGTCATGTATATCCGATTATAGAGACTAGTTACCAGACATCCGACATGTGCTTCGTACAGGGCAGACACAGTTTCAGCCCCAGGCCTAGCACGTGACAGTCCGATACTGGATCGACATACATAATACCACGTATATTATGCCTGATATAGATCACTTATTCATGTAAGCATGTTTCCAGAGCATTGGGTAGGCATGGCGCTTTGCTAGAAGCCAACATTGTCTTGTAAATCGGTACAGACGTAGTACTAGGTACTTACGTGTTCGGATAGTCCAACAACCGAATTTACTGCCAACATATCCGGGAATCTCATGGGGCGCTTCCCGAAGATTCACCGATGACGTATGACTCGCACTTTAACTAATCTGGGATTAATTTGATGAGAGAGAAAATTAATATGGGATTAATTACGGAGATATTTTATCTAGGATAAAATATCATTTAAAGAGAGATAATGATTAATTTGGAATTAATCGATAAATTAATATATTCGATATATTAATCGAAATTGGATTTCGAAGCGGAATTAAAATTGGATTTTAATTCGAGCGAACGAATTAATTTAGAATTAATTCGTTATCGACGTGAATAATAATTATGCTTGGCATGATTATTTAATTAAATTAGATTTAATTACTACGCAACGGAAAATTCGTTAATTTAGAATTAGCGATCCCGAGCCCGCGAGTGTTTGCGAGCACATTCGCATTTCGAATTCAAGTGCGGCACGCAAGTCACATCAAGCGTCAAATCATTAGTCACATCAAGCGTCAAATCACATGTCACTTTGAGTGATGTGACAATTTGATTGAGTGATATGAGTTGATGGTAGTTGTTGGAATAGTTTATGGTTGTTGGAAAGTTTGATTAGCATTTGTATTTGACTTTTGGAAAGCCAAATAATTGGTAAATCACTTTATTTATTTTTTTGAAAATATATATTGTGTATTAGATACACTTTTTGGCAACCAACACAAACAACTCTTCTCGCCTCCATTTCATCTCTCTCACGCCCACATAGGGCAGATTTTTCATCTTCTGGTTTAGTCCACTGCCGAGAATGGGAAGAAGAAATGTCATGATTTTTTTGCAAAATCAAAGTGCTAGCACACTCCGGAGTTGTCCGTAGGTGATAGGGAAACCCGCCCGTGTGCATGGAATCATAACACGAAGCTTGGAGCTTGGAGCACACTTGTAATGGCTGAATTCTTGGAGCACAAATTCAGCCACTGTCGAGACTTCTTGGAGGAGGCAGAAAAATTTTTGTTCATTGCCGCGTCGCTCAACCGATCGATGTGAGTATTCCGCAACTTTGTGATGTATTCGCATGTATGTTTCATTTCTTAATTCGATCCTCGGGACTGTAGATTTCCCAATAATTATCCGATTTGGATTCTAGTTTAGTATCATCCAAACATATGCCCAGCAGACCCAAATCTTCAGGAATGAGAAACCCAGTTTCTTTCTTGTTCATATCTAATATGAAGTTTTTCTAATAGATTTTCATGGAACCTTATTCAAAATACGTATTGCAATGTTTAATGTATATCCTTATAAGGAAAATTATAGCTCTGAGCGACTCATCATTAACCTTACCATGTCCAACAAAGTTCGGTTTCTCTGTTCGGACACACTGTCAAATTAAGGTGTTCCAGGAGAAGTCCACTATGAAAGAATACTATACTCTTTCAGGTAATCGAGAAACTTATATCTTTAAGTATTTCCATAACGGTCCAATCGTGATGTTTTAATACTCTTGCCGGTCTGTTTTTATACTTTGTGTCGAAACTCTTTGAATTACTCAAAAGTCTCTGACTTGTGTTTCATAAGATACACATAATCGTAACGCGATGCCACATCCGTAAAGGTTACAAAGTATTTATATCCACCTCTAGCCTAGCTAGATATGGGCCCACTTACGTCATTATGAACGAGGGCTAACAGATCGGTGGCACTTACACTTTTACAAAGTAAAAGGTGTTATAGACATTTTGATGAACTATATTCGTAGACATCATTTGAATTGGAATCAAATTCATCCTAGTATCCACTCTTCAAAAGTGTGGATATAAGAGTCTTGTTAATGTGTCCCGGATAACAATGCCACAAATAAGTCTCAACTGATTAATTCAGTTTGAGCTATTTGTTTGTCATGTCATATGTATGAGATTCATTTATATTCTAAATATAAATACTGTTATTCACATTTAATGTGCTTATCTCAATATCATATTTATAAAATAAAACACTTAGTGTTCTATAATATAGAGGTATACCGGCAACAGATAATACTAAATATAGAGATAATGTTTCTAGTCAAACTAGGTACATTATAACAGTTTCCTAATTTAAGTACATACCCATAGGGTAGTTCCTAAACTTATGTTTCTACGGTTAAAACAGTGACTCTCTTCCTGTTTTCGACTCGCAGGTCAATCTCATCTTAAGTCAGTCTCCTGCTTATCAGAAGATCCCATACATCAGTACATATATTTATGTACCACATCCAGTAGCTAAAATCCAATTTTAAAACTGGTAGTGGACATGTTTATGATAAACATGCTTGAAACCAGAGCCTTGCCCTCTTCACTTCCTTTAGATCACTAAGATGTATAAATGATAGGAGGTCCTTATGATTTGTTCCTGAATTGAGAATGATATGAGACAGTATCAGTCCATGAAGGATAAATCATTAAATATCCCTAGTTAGAGTATTATCGAGATTGGACATCGATAAATGCGTAAAAGACTAGTATTACAATTGTGCGCGTTGTGAGGGCATAACAACATAGTTCTCATATATTTGGGTATAGGATACTCATGCAAGTGTAATATGAGGTTGTGTTTTACCGATGGTACGGAAAACAGCTTCGCTCTGGATAGACCCCTTCGGAATTCCATTGGTAGTATGACTATGTGTCTATGGAAGTCTGAAATCATGGTAGGTGTATTTGGTCTTAACCTGAGACTTGCACCATTAATACTTACGACAATCAATATGTTTTGGTTTAGGTCGTCCATGGCTTTAACCGGTTTCTGTGTACTCCTCTTATGGGTATATCGAGAATCGTAGTGTGTTGGGTGTGATGTCAAGACGGAAGTATCACTCCAGTCATAGTGGAGATGATGTCACGTAGGATACGGGACTGGTGCTATTATATGATGTAGCTATCAGGATGTTATGACTAGGTCATGTATATCCGATTATAGAGACTAGTTACCAGACATCCGACATGTGCTTCGTACGGGGCAGACACAGTTTCAGCCCCAGGCCTAGCACGTGACAGTCCGATACTGGATCGATATACACAATACCACGTATATTATGCCTGATATAGATCACTTATTCATGTAAGCAGGTTCCTTAGCATTGGGTAGGCATGGCGCTTTGCTGGAAGCCAACATTGTCTTGTAAATTGGTACAGACGTAGTACTAGGTACTTACGTGTTCGGATAGTCCGACAACCGAATTTACTGCCAACATATCCGGGGATCTCATGGGTCGCTTCCCGAAGATTCACCGATGACGTATGACTCACACTTTAATTAATCTGGGATTAATTTGATGAGAGAGAAAATTAATATGGGATTAATTGCAGAGATATTTTATCTAGGATAAAATATCATTTAAAGAGAAATAATGATTAATTTGGAATTAATCGATAAATTAATATATTCGATATATTAATCGAAATTGGATTTCGAAGCGGAATTAAAATTGGATTTTAATTCGAGCGAACGAATTAATTTAGAATTAATTCATTATCGACGTGAATAATAATTATGCTTGGCATGATTATTTAATTAAATTAGATTTAATTACTACGCAACGGAAAATTCGTTAATTTAGAATTAGCGATCCCGAGCCCGCGAGTGTTTGCGAGCACATTCGCATTTCGAATTCAAGTGCGGCACGCAAGTCACATCAAGCGTCAAATCATTAGTCACATCAAGCGTCAAATCACATGTCACTTTGAGTGATGTGACAATTTGATTGAGTGATATGAGTTGATGGTAGTTGTTGGAATAGTTTATGGTTGTTGGAAAGTTTGATTTGCATTTGTATTTGACTTTTGGAAAGCCAAATAATTGGTAAATCACTTTATATATTTTTTGAAAATATATATTGTGTATTAGATACACTTTTTGGCAACCAACACAAACAACTCTTCTCGCCTCCATTTCATCTCTATCACGCCCACATAGGGCAGATTTTTCATCTTCTGGTTTAGTCCACTGCCGAGAATGGGAAGAAGAAATGTCATGATTTTTTTGCAAAATCAAAGTGCTAGCACACTCCGGAGTTGTCCGTAGGTGATAGGGAAACCCGCCCGTGTGCATGGAATCATAACATGAAGCTTGGAGCTTGGAGCACACTTGTAATGGCTGAATTCTTGGAGCACAAATTCATCCACTGCCGAGACTTCTTGGAGGAGGCAGAAAAATTTTTGTTCATTGCCGCGTCGCTCAACCGATCGATGTGAGTATTCCGCAACTTTGTGATGTATTCGCATGTATGTTTCATTGCTTAATTCGATCATCGGAACCGTAGATTTCCCAACACTTATCCGATTTGGGTTCTAGTTTGGTATCATCCAAACATATGCCCAACAGACCCAAATCTTCAGGAATGAGAAACCCAGTTTCTTTCTTGTTCATATCTAATATGAAGTTTTTCTAATAGATTTTCATGGAACCTTATTCAAAATAAGTATTGCACTGTTTAATGTATATCCTTATAAGGAAAATTGTAGCTCTGAGCGACTCATCAATAACCTTACCATGTCCAACAAAGTTCGGTTTCTCTGTTCGGACACACTGTCAAATTAAGGTGTTTCGGGAGAAGTCCACTATGAAAGAATACTATACTCTTTCAGGTAATCGAGAAACTTATATCTTTAAGTATTTCCATACGGTCCAATCGTGATGTTTTAATACTCTTGCCGGTCTGTTTTTATACTTCGTGTCGAAACTCTTTGAATTACTCAAAAGTCTCTGACTTGTGTTTCATAAGATACACATAACCGTAACGCGATGCCACATCCGTAAAGGTTACAAAGTATTTATATCCACCTCTAGCCTAGCTAGATATGGGCCCACTTACGTCATTATGAACGAGGGATAACAGATCGGTGGCACTTACAATTATACAAAGTAAAAGGTGTTATAGACATTTTGCCTAATGAACTATATTCGTAGACATCATTTGAATTGGAATCAAATTCATCCTAGTATTCATTCTTCAAAAGTGTGGATATAAGAGTCTTGTTAATGTGTCCCGGATAACAATGCCACAAATAAGTCTCAACTGATTAATTCAGTTTGAGCTATTTGTTTGTCATGTCATATGTATGAGATTCATTTATATTCTAAATATAAATACTGTTATTCACATTTAATGTGCTTATCTCAATATCATATTTATAAAATAAAACACTTAGTGTTCTATAATATAGAGGTATACCCGCAACAGATAATACTAGATATAGAGATAATGTTTCTAGTCAAACTAGGTGCATTATAACAGTTTCCTAATATAGGTATATACCCAAAGGGTAGTTCCTAAACTTAGGTTTCTACGGTTAAAACAGTGACTTTCTTCCTGTTTTTGACTCGCGGTCAATCTCATCTTAAGTCAGTCTCCTGCTTATCAGAAGATCCCATACATCAGTACATATATTTATGTACCACATCCAGTAGCTAAAATCAAATTTTAAAACTGGTAGTGGGCATGTTTATGATAAACATGCTTGAAGCTGGAGCCTTGCCCCTCTTCACTTCCTTTACGTCTGCCTTGTCCATATGGCAGTCACGCTTCCAGTGACCCCATTTGCCACAGTTTAGGCAGACATCTTAGGATATGTCCTTTGTCTTCATAGAAGACTGGGACGATTTTTGCCTTTGCCCTTTTTCCACACCCTAGAAGCATCGACCAAGCCTTGGCCATCTGGGATGTCGAAGTAAGATGCGTCTTACGCTTCTTGCCCTTTTGTAAACTCTGGCTCTGTCTCTTTGAGCATAACCATTAACTCTCCAAGAGTTTTCTATTGCAATTGGTACTTCTAAGATCTATGAAGATCCTTCAATTTCAACATTATGGTTTAAGCATCTAATCCTTGGTTCTGACGAAGAAATTAAGGAGTCAATGTGGCAAGCATGACGGATTGAGCACTAAAGTTATCATCATCATGAGTCTTCCAAGACTCATGCTCTACTAGTTTCTCAACTCCGAACTCAGGCCCGAGATGTCTCTCTATCAAATAAAGCACCTTCTCGATTCCCAAGACTATCATGAGGTTCTATTCCCAATCTAAAAATTAAAGCCGCTTAAAGACATTTTCACCCAGGATTATGTTTTAAACGATAATCTTTCAGTTATCTTGATTCCAATAGTCTAACTATCCAATCAACGATTTCGGCTACAATCGAATATAATGATTATTATAGTCTAACTATATAATCAACTATTATTTGATTGGTGAAATTCAAAAATATTGATTACTATAATCCAATTATATAATCAACTATAAATGAAATAGTTTAAATACAGTCCAACTGTTAAATTAAAACAACAATTAAATATTAGTCCACCTAATATATTAATAATTAATGACAAAAATGAAATGAGCGCGTATTGGCTAGTATTTAAATGAAATTGTAAATTTAATACTTGTCTCCCACTATTTTTCGGCGAGCCTCTAACCCTCTGTGGAGTACTCGGGAAACCTAGTTTCCTAGTGGGCTAGGATCCCGTTAAATAACACACAATCTTGACTTTGGCCAACAAATTGTATGAAACTTAACTTGGTAGATCTCTAAGATCAATTGGATTCCATCCAATTCCTAGATCCAGTAGGTGGACATCCAAGTCCAAAACATATATCCGATATATGCTAATATATCCAATATATTGCCTAACATTTTCCTCTAAATCAACTAAACTTTGGCTTTGGCACAACAAGCTTAATGAATCTAGTTAAGCGTGATCCATTGACTTTGGAAAGCTTCGTAATAGATATCGATAGACAATAAGTTATCTTGAATTTGGCCAAAAAATCACAACTTGGACAAGACATGCGATATTGAACAAAGCCTTCATGATTCAAACACATCCGCGATGGACAAAGGTCTTGACTTTGGCCAACAAACCAGTGCCAATCTTGGATCTTGAGAATGAATCATCCAGTAGAAGGAAAACGTTTAATATTTGTTGAGGGTTTTTCGCGTAATTGGTAACCAATTAATTATCTTTGATTAGGTCTCATCCTACACCCTTAAACATGCATTCTAAAAGCATAATACGGCGCGATAAAATTAATAATGATATGCGGATGGATATATAAAACAATTTGTTCCTATAACAAATCTCACCCTTTCCTCTCTCCCGCTAGCACTATTCTTACTTCTACCCAATTACATAACACTTCTAAAGAAACCCATTAACATTGAGGGGAAAATGTGAGAAGAGAAATACAAAGAATCAAGAGGTAATAGGCTGGACACGCAGGTCCAATTTAATAAATTCTAAATTTATTACAATAATTTCCAAAATTGCCCTCACCCATCTAATATCCATCTGATATACATTATTCATACATACATCCAAGTATTCACACATACCATGTTATCAATCAATCTAATCCAATTAATTAATCTTTGATTAATGACCATCCAATGTTCAAACAACGATTTGATTTGCGCGAGTCCAACTCGTTTAAGAATAAATACTCAAAGTACATATTCTTGAATTATGTCGAACTATAATTTTAAATCCAATTTAAATTATATCAATACTAATTCACATTTAATTCCAAATTAAATTATTACACTTTTAAAGTGCTTTTTAGACTTGGATTCCAAATCCAATCTTTATGGGTTTCAAAGGCCCAATTAGTATCCGATACTATTCAATTAAAGTCCAATGGGCTTTTAATTAATTCTTTAGGCATGGGCTTTGGCAATTATGGGTCAAACCCAAGATGCCAAGGCCCAATTAGGAATCACCATATGCCAAAAATCAATTTAGGCACAATTAAAATTTTAAAGGCCCAATTATCATATTTGGACTTTATGGAAATGGTTTTAGGCCCAATTGGATCCAACCAATTGTCCTAAACCAAACTTGGCCCAACCAAGCCCATTAAGCCCAAATACAATAAATTAAATTAATATCATTCCAAATTACATATTTCTCTAATTCAAGTGTAATTAACATAATTAATTAATTAACCTAATGTTTTCAAAACATTTAATTAATCGAATTAATTATGCTCTTTTATTCCAATTCATGTCCAACACAAATTGAAGCAAAATCAATCTTATAACATGCATCATAGCTCACGGCATTGGCAATAAAATTGACATCCAATTTGATTTCAATCTAATTAAATCAACTTCTAAGATTCATTTCATGCCATCAACAAATCTAATTGTTAAATTTCAAAAAATTCCACCATGAGCAACCTAGGGTAACTTTCGGCCAAGCTATAGGATTTGGGGATTTTTGATCTAATCAATATTTCACAAATCCAACAATGCAAAAATCTAATTAAACATCATTTAAGCTCAACCAAATCATCAATTTAGGAAAATCAAGCTCTAAACATAAAATTCCCAAATTAAAGTCTATAAACCCTAGAATTCAAATCAAACTTAGATGGCTCTGATACCATTATTAGTGTTCCTAGAACATGCCAAGATTGTTCAAGATTGATTTGTGTGTGAATAAATCAAAGGGAGTTGCGGAATACTCACATTGACTAGATATAGGCTTTCAAAAATTCCTTTGGATGTAGTAGCTCGGAGCTAAAGACGAGTTCCAAACTCTCGGGTGAGTCTCCCTATCACCTTGATTCACTCCTTTAAGTGCAAGCTTGGAACAAATGAAAGAAAAAATTTTCACCATGGAAGCTTGAAGTGTTCGATCAAGCATGAGAGAGGAAGAGAGAATAGTGTTTTCAACTTTTGATTTCTAAAATCAATAACCAAAAGTAAATCAAAAGTTGCATTTATATTTTCCAAAAAGTAAAGTGTGTTAGACAAGTAAGCTTTAAAAGCTTCCAACAACTTCGATCAATCAAGTGACTTGTTGATGTAAGTTGGTGGGCCCCACTTTAAATTCCAAATTTAAGTCGGACAATCCAACAAGCAAATTCGCTCGGGCCCGGGTTCATTTAATTTTGAATTAAACGAATTTTCCATTGCGACTTAATTAAATCCAATTTAATTAAATAATAATGGCTAACAAAATTATTACGGAAGTCGCTTGCGAATTAATTCTAAAATAATTTGTTCGCTTGAATTAAAATCCAATTTTAATTCCGCGTTGAAATTTAATTTCAATTAATATATCTAATATATTATCTTTAGCCCAATTAAATAAATTAAATAGTAAAATCTAATTTCATTATTAAATTTACTTTACCGATTAATTCCAAATTAATCACATTCTCTCTTATCGATGAATTTAATTCCAGATAAATTCTCGATGCAATTAATCCCAGATTAATTCTTTCTCTGATAATTAATTCTCAGAATAATTATTGCCATAATTAATCCCAAATTAATTTTCTCTTTCATAATTAATCCCAGATTAATTATCTGTTCGAGTCAAATCTCAACGGTGAATCTTCCAGAGGCGACCCAAGAGATCCCTGGATATGTTGGCAGTAAATACGATTATCAGACTATCCGAATACGTGCGTACCTAGTACCACATTCTTACCGATTTGCAATACATGGTTGGCTTGTAGCAAAGCACCGTGCCTACCCAATTCTCCAGAAATATTGTGTAAACGAATATGTAATATTTGTCAGGCATAATATACTTAGTATTGCGTATTACGATCCAGTATCAGATGTCACATGCTAGGCCTGGGGCTGGAATTGTGTCTGCCCCATACGAAGCACAGATCGGATCTCTGGTCACTAGTCTCTATAATTGGATAAACATGACCTAGTCCTATTATCTTGATAGCTACAGCATGCAAGAGTACCAGTTCCATATCCTACGTGATCATCATCTCCATATCACTGAAGTGATACTTCCATCTTGACATCACACCCAATACACTACGATTCTCAATATACCCAGAAGAGGCGTACACAGAACTTGTTAAAATCACGGACGACCAAAACCATAGTATATTGATTGGCGTAGGTATTAGCGATGCAAGTCTTGGGTTAAGACCAAATACACCTACCCTGATTCGGACTTCCATAGACACATAGTCATACTACTAATGGAATTCTGAGGGGTCTACCCAGAGCGAAGCTGTTTCCGTACCATCGGTAAACACGACCTACTATTAAACTTGCATGAGTATCCAATACCCAAATATATGAGAATTATGCCATTTTGCTCCCATAACACGCACAAGTGCAATACTAGTCTATTCAGTATTATCGATGTCCAATCTCGATAATACAATGACTAGGGATATTTTAATGATTAAACCTTACTGGATTAATACTGTCTCATATCTTATTAATCTGGAACTAATCATATGGACTTTTATCATTTGTATATCCCGGTAATCCAATTAAAAATGATAAAAGAGCAATTTCCTTTGTCACATAGTTAATTTGTACAACAACACCATGTTTCATAGAAATAATGATGATATGCGTCATAATTGTCCAACAGCATGATATGAGCGTATTTGGCATTAATTCAACAAAGACAAAGGCATTTAATCTTGGTACATCTGAAAACCCCAGAGGAATTTTAATTGGAAGTGAGAAGCCGAATAGAATTGACAGAAGGAAATCGTAAGCAGGCCCAGAGGGCGACCAAAGACATTAATTGGCGAAGGGCGCCAAAGAAGCACAATGAAGGCCTAACCCATCGGAATAGGAAATATATCCATGCATACATGCATACACATCACATACATGTAATTTTTGTTTTTTGTTCGCATGTTTTGAAGAAAATAGGGTAAAAGCACTAAAGACTAGCGGATCAGGAACTATTCAAAAATGAACCATCTCAACTCAGGAACGGTTCAAAAATGAACCATCTCAACTCAAGTAACGGTTCGGAAATGAACCATCGCTCATCAGTAACGGTTCAAAAATGAACCACCTCACATCAGTAATGGTTCAGAAATGGACCACCATCTCTCATCAGTAACGGTTCGGAAATGAACCACCTCACATCACTAACGGTTCGGAATAAACCACCTCACATTAGTAACGGTTTGAAAATGAATCATCTCTCATCAGTAACGGTTCAGAAATGAACCACCTATTAAGCCACGATTTGGAAGTGAACTCGCTAGTTTTAGCCTCAGGTTCGCTTAGTCAATTTCTGCAGAACCCCTGTAACCCATAAAAGCCCATTCCACCCAAGCCCAATCCAAAATAATTAAATCACATTTAACACATGCCAAAATCCAATTAAATCACCTCCCAAATTAAAAATATTCCCCCACCAAAAATTTCTTTCCTAAATAATTTAATTAAATGCATCCTTTTTATGGCTTGATTTGTTTCCTTGTTTTGAAATCCTATGCATGAGAAACCCTAGCTCTCTATTATAAAAGACACCAAAATCCAAACCCTCTCCCCCTCCTGGACACACACTCTCTCTCGGCATAACTAAAGAAATAACCCCTAACCCTTTCTCTCTTGCATATCTTCTTCTCTCTTTTTTACACACAGACATAAGGAGAGCCCCTGGCCTTCATTGAATAATCCTTCAACAGCTACCCTCTCACTCCCATCCACGACACTTCACGAAAAAAAAAAGACAAACCCTTTACACCGAATACACTTCGACGCATACACAACCCACTCACTCTCCTTATTGACACAACTTCAACACACCAACACACTGACCTGCACTCAGCCATCACACGTCAAAACCCTAGACTTTAACACAAACCTTCACCCAAAACCTCATGAAACCTATGGTAAACACACAGTCATCACACGTCAAAACCCTAGACCTTATACTTCTCCAGCAACATACCTCATGCCACTTTCAAAATAGCCGAGACACCAACCACAAAAGCGACTCCTCACACAGCAAACCAATGAACCCTCAAACTATACACAAAATATAGACCCTTAAACCAAAATAAAACCCTAAATCTGGCCGACTATAACTCACTACAAAACATCTCATTAACAGACTCCTTCACTGCAACAAATTAAGCCTTAAACCAACAAGAAAACAATAAACAAACTACCCTCAGACGAGAGCAATACACCCCAAAACAGTCCCAAAATAGTGACGAAAGATGGAGAAAAAAGCAAAGTAAAACAACTGTGAAACCGATCAGAAAACCAGAAAAGTTACGGAGCATTAACCATTTCGGCGACGACGTAATTCAATTCCAATGAGCAACTTAAAAGGTAAGACCTAAGGGAACCCTTTATTATTTATCTTTTCAGTTATTTATTGTTGATCACTCGCATGCATCATTATCTTTTATGTATATTTTCATTTATGTTGAGCTAATGATTGCGTGCTATCTCTTGCGATATATCAGATGGAAACCCAAACGTAAATTCCGTAGCCAAATCTGAATGGACGGTAGTGCGGTCTGTACTTGGGATACAACTCCATGTGCCGCTTGAGAAAATTTCAAACACATGTTTCATTTTGTTATTTAATTTTATGTTTATTCATTGTTTATGTTTTATTATTCCGTTATTTACCTTCTGCGTGTTATTGCTTTATTTATTTATGCATTGCTATCTAGTGCACATGGGCTAATCACGTTGGATTAAAGGTCCTCTATTTGAGGGAAAAGCCAAAAGGCTACCTTTACAATGATATTTTGTCACGTCGGACGAAGTATATTTGATTGAATGTGAAATATGTTCAATCGGAATAAGATGTCGATTTTGGTCACATCTCTTTTTTTATTTCGTTATTTACTTTCCGCATGTTATTGCTTTATTTACTTATGCATTGCTATCTAGTGTGCATGGGCTAATCACGTTGGATTAAAGGTCCTCCATTTGAAGGAAAAGCCAAAAGGCTACCTTTACCACGATGTTTTACTGTGCCGGATGAAGTATACTTGATTGAATGTGAAATACATTCAATCGGGCATACGAGATCCCGTATAGATGTTGGCCTTGGTCACATCCCTTTTATTATTTCGTTATATACTTTCCATGTGTTATTGCTTTATTTATTTATACATTGTTAATCTAGTGCGCATGGGTTAACTACGTTGGATTAAAGGTCATCCATTTGAGGGAAATGCCTAAAGGCTACCTTTATCACGATATTTTACCGCGTCGGACGAAATATACTTGATTGAATGTGAAATATGTTTAATCGAACATACGAGGTCCCATATAGATGTTGGCCTTGGTCGCATCTCTTTTATTATTCCATTATTTACTTTCCGTATGTTTTCTCTTTATTTATTTATGCATTGCTAGTTAGTGCGCATGGGCTGATCATGTTGGATTAAAGGTCCTTCATTTGAGGGAAATACCTAAAGGCTACCTTTACCACGATGTTTTGCCCCGCTGACAAAGTATACTTGATTGAATGTGAAGTACGTCCAATCGGACATATGAAGTCCCATATAGATGTCGGCCTTGGTCTCATCTATTTTATTATTCTGTCATTTACTTTCTGCATGTTATTCCATCTTTTTACTTTTATGTCGTCATTTGGTGCACATGGGCTAATCGCGTTGGATTAAAGGTCCTCCATTCGAGGGAAATGTCTAAAGGATACCTTTACCACAATGTTTTGTCGCGCTGGATATACAAGATCGCATATAGACGTTGGCTAAAGCTCTTGGTCACACCATTCTTCTGTTGATCTTGTTATTCGCCTTTTTGGTTGTCATTTTTAATTTTTCACTTCGCATTCATGTTGTGTTAATGCATGAGTGTTGCCTCTCGTGGTATATCGGATGGAAACCTAGACAAAAATTCTGTAGCCGAATCTGAATGGACGGTAGTGCGGTTTGTATTGGGATACAATTCCACGTACTGCTTGAGAAATATTCACGCACGTGTTTATGTCATTTTTACCACTTTGGTAATCTCGTTCGAATGCATTTCCGAACGCTACACGAATGCATGCATTCTATTTTACCATGCATCATATCCCATACCATTCGAACGCATTTCTGAACGCTACACGAATGTGCATATAGTGGGCACACTCTTCTTTATCATATTTTATGCATGTTGGCCTTTTTAGTCATTTCTTTTGTATTACATACTTAATCATTTCTCTTTATTATTAACGCTTTTTCTGTTATTATTTATTTACATTTTCACACTTCTTTTTTTAATATGTTTATGGAATTATGCATTTTCCTTCATTTCATTTACATTTATGGGTGTGCAAACTTTTGTGTTGATTATATTATCTTTTATATGTTGCATAAGACTTGGTTATATTATTGCATAAATCCTTTCATTAAAATTGGCAAAAGTAAGGGACCATTCTGAACCCAACAGTTTGAGGTTTTCCCTTGCGAGGGGTGAGTGCGGCCTTAAATTATTTCCCAGTTCACACTGGGTGGAGACTCTATTTATTCTCTGGTTTAGTCCCCCCACGGGCTACTCCGTACTCCCAACGGGCCACGAGCCCAAACAGCGTCGTTGTACCTCTGTACCATGTCTACACTAACCTGGGACACGAAATTATGCAAAAGCCTCAGTCGATGGTCAAATGTAAATACCTTGTGTAACCCAATTAATCATATGTCTATGTCAACCAAGTTACCTAAATTCATTAAGATAAAAGTTCCAATTGTGGCTACCCCCGCCCGACAGGTATATATCTATCATGTAAGAAAATCTGTTAAAGGGTTATCTATCCTCAAGGAAGATTGTGGGCTATTAAGTCTAAGGCTGAAACCTAAAATTTCTTTGCCAAGTTTACTTTAAGTTTACTACATCAATCTTATTAATGGCTAGTTAACAAGAAGCATCAAGCTTAATACTTAATAAATAAACATTTGTATTACCGAAGACATGAAATAACCCCTTATAAACCGGTGATATTGGAATTCATCACACCCTTAGATAATATGTTTAGTTATAAAACATACTTAGGATTACTAAACACTTAAATAAAAAAAACATCATAAAAAATAACTTGACGATAAATAAAAGTAAAATTACAATAATGAAAGAAAATGATGGGGGTTAGAGGATCCGCTTTTAATATTTCTAAATTAGAAATCTCCCTTATTGTCAATGTTTACCGATTAATTAATTATATTTAACCAGACCATAAAGGCGGTAGTTTCATTTGTCTCAATTAAATCCAACCAACCATATAAGCGGTAACAAGGTAATTACCTAAACCGACCATATAGGCGGAAACTATGTCTGAAATGTAAAACCGACCATATAGGCAGTAAACAAGGTTGTCACCTAAACCGGCCATATAGGCGGTAACTAATTAATCTAAATTTTAATTAAAATAAAGGAGATTAATCTAATTTATTATATTAAAAGTCTCACATTTTCACCCCATGAGAATGAGATTACCTGCTCATGTTGTAAATGAAAACATACAAAATTTTAATTATTAAATAAAAAAAATACAAGAAAACTTAAATAAATATACAAGACACTCTCCTTTAGGATTTCATGGAGAAATTCTTCCAAAGAAAGTAAGAAAAAATTACAAAGTTTAGCTTGGTATTTATTGGCAAATCTAAAGGCTTCCACCAATTTCTCCACCAATTGCTCCACTAAACATGGCATCAAATATAGCACCAAACTGTTGGACAATTATGACCCATAGCATCACTATTTGTATAGAACACGGTGTTGTTGTACAAATTAACTATGTGAAAAAGGAAATTGCTCTTTTATCATTTGTGATTAGATCACCTAGATGTATAAATGATAGAAGGTCCATATGATTAGTTCCGGATTGAGATGATATGAGACAGTATCAATCCATGAAGGTTTAATCATTAAATATCCATAGTCGTAGTATTATCGAGATTGGACATTGATAATGCGGAATAGACTAGTATTACACTTGTGTGTGTTATGGGAGCATAACGGCATAGTTCTCATATATTTGGGTATTGTATACTCATGCAAGTGTAATAGGAGGTTGTGTTTTACCGATGGTACGGAAAACAGCTTCGCTCTGGATAGACCCCCTCGGAATTCCATTGGTAGTATAACTATGTGTCTATGGAAGTCCGAATCAGGGTAGGTGTATTTGGTCTTAACCTGAGACTTACACCGCTAATACTTGTGACAATCAATATACTTTGGTTTTAGTCGTCTAGGGCTTTAATCGGTTCTGTGTACGTCTCTTCTGTGTATATTGAGAATCGTAGTGTATTGGGTGTGATGTTAAAATGGAAGTATCACTTCAGTTATAGTGGAGATGATGATCACGTAGGATACGGAACTTGTTCTCTTATATGCTACAGCTATCCGGATACTATGACTAGGTCATGTATATCCGATTATAGAGACTAATTACCAGATATTCGATATGTGCTTCGTACGGGGAAGACACAATTCTAGCCCCAGGCCTTGCACGTGACCATCCGATACTGGATCGACATACACAATACTACGTATACTACGCCTGATATAGATCGCTTATTCCTGTAAGCATGTTTCTGGAGAATTGGGTAGGCATGGCGCTTTGCTAGAAGCCAACCTTTTCTTGTAAATCGATAAAAAGGTGGTACTAGGTATGTACGTATTCGGATAGTCTGATAACCGTATTTACTGCCAACATATCCGGGGATCTCATGGGTCGCTTCCCGAAGATTCACCAATGATGTATGACTCGCACTTTATTAATCTGTGATTAATTAGATGAGAGAGAAAATTAATCTGGGATTAATTACGGAGATATTTTATCTAGGATAAAATATTATTTAAAGAGAGAGAACGATTAATTTGGAATTAATCGATAAAATAATATATTCGATATATTATACGAAATTGGATTTCCACGCGGAATTGAAATTAGATTTTAATTCGGGCGAACGAGTTAATTTGGAATTAATTCGTTAGCGACGTGAATAGTAATTTTGCTAGGCATAATTATTTAATTAAATTTGATTTAATTACGTCGCGACGGAAATTCGTTAATTCGGAATTAGCGAACCCGAGCCCGAGTGTGTTTGCGGACCCACTCGTATTTCGAATCTAGTGGGGCCCACAAGTCGCATCACGCGTCACATCACATCGCACATCATTCAAGTGATGGATGTCTTGTCACTTTGAGTGATTGACAACCAGTCACTATTAATGAGTGATGTGAGTTGATGGAAGTGGTTGGAAAGCATTATTGCAATTTTGCCTCCAAAATTGTCTTAGCTTTTTAGAAAAGCTTTGACTAATTTTTGGTATATGTTTATTATGTTTTGGAAACCAAATAACAACACATCTTCTTCCTCTCTTCTCTCTCCACTCACGCCCAAGGGGCAAAATTCTTCTCTCCCATTTTCTTCAAAGCTGTGAGCTAGGAGAAGCAACAAGGTGATTTTGTGGCAAAAGTACCTAAGTGCTAGCACACAAAGAGGCATACAAGGTGATAGAGAAACTCACTTGTGAGCATGGAATCATCATTCGAAAGCTTGGAGCTTGGATCTTCCATGGAGGCCTTGGTCGAATTCAAAGGACACAAAATGGAGCCCTTGGCTGAATGCTCCATCAACATAGAGGAAAAGGATTTTCTTCGTCGCATCCAATCCGATCAATGTGAGTATGATTCCGCCATACTACTTTGTGTATTCACATGTTATTTCTTGCTTGAAAATGATCCTTGGGACTTAATAGAAACCCAACACAAACATGACCGAAATCCTCGACAAAACATGCAAGCATGTTTGGTGGAAGTTTGACAAATTTTATTTTTTTATTTTTTTAATTTTGAAAATAACTTTAATAATTATATATAACGTACTTCCAAATGTTTTATCAATTTCGGTCATGGAAACTTCAGAATTCGAAATTATTACATCAAAGTTGTAAATCTTTAAATCTTCTTTAATTTGGAACTTGAATCACCTTAATCCGATATTGGAGTAAAAAATTATACTTCGTTAGAACACCATTTCAAGTTACTAATCTCCAAAATCAAAATGTCAAGTCCAGTTTTTGCCCTTATTTTTTCCACATTTCATCTTAAATGATTCCATTGAGTACCAATTTTATTTTATCTGCAAAATAAACTAAAACATATCAAAACGTTCATCAAACCCGAGAAACTAAACAAAATATTAGGTAAAAGGGGCGGTAAATATTGATATATTTTTCGCTCATCATATATGTATTCCAAAATTGGGACTTTTCATTTTATGGATTAAATTGGATACATTAGATGTATATTAATCATTTTGGTATTGTTTTGGAAACACTTAATTGTGTAATTGATACTTTTGGACAAAAATGAGAAAAATGCAAAAAGTTTACATTTTAGGTAATTTTAGGCTAAAGAGTAATTTGGGTAATTCCAAATTTGATTTGGGATTAATTATTAAAATAAATAGTTTATTTCAGTAGTCCAAAGAAAAATTTTTAAAAATTCGAAAAATCAGATTTTTCATGTTCCGCTGCGCGACCTAGCGTAATCGTTAATACGCCAACAAATACTAATGTTGCAGGCATGTGTATGCCAACTTTCGAATGTGCATCTTGGCTTAAAATTGAGGGTTGGAAAGTGACAAAAAAGTACGACAGAGAAAAAAAAAAAGAAAAAAGAAGTGTTCTGGTGGTTGGAGAGGGAACTATAAGGTTATACCTGGTCTAGAAAGAGATACGCAAATAAGCCTAATATATAGTCCATGAGATTCTTTGTCAATTGCTCATTTTGTAATTGCACAAACCATAATATCAAGAGTTTTCCATTAAGGCTTTCTGTTGTTAGGGTGAGAGGCCAATAGTCAGGTATGGTTCAATTATGATTTTTGTTTTCACTTTAAACATGTAACTAAGTTATTTATCAAAGAAATAAGAATTAGCTCAGGGCAACCATCAATTTAAAAGTTTAGAGTAAGAGAAAACAAGGTAACTTTGTATTTATACATTATCAATTATTCTTTAGTTTTGTACTAGTACAATAGTATGAAATATAAACAATCTTGTGAGGCTTCTAATGCTACAATAAGTTCGCAAAAAGGAAGGAAAATTGTTTTGAATGTATAAGTTGATTCCAATAGCAAGAGGAAATGTAATGTATAAGTTGATTCCAATAGCAAGAGGAAATGTAGTTAATCTATAATTTTATAGATAATAAACTTTTTTTTTTCCAATTATTAATATTCGTATATATTTGTTCATTTGTTTTTGCATTTTCTTATAACTCTAACATAATTATTGAAACAGTTTCAACCTTCTCAAGCCTCACAGACTCCATCATCAATGACTCCATCTCAAGGTAGACAATACTTTACTTGATGTTACTTAACTATTTTGGTAAAAATGCTCTTGCATGAGCTGCACTCATATATTTTGAATATCTTTTAGATTGTCTTTTGAATTTCTTAACTTTGACTGTATTTTGAATAAATATACCATAAATGCTTATAACTTTAAACTTATAATTATGTCATAGATATTTAAGATATTTTTGTCATACATTTCACATTACTTGAGATATAACCTAATTACAGTAGCGTAAATAAGCATAAATAGATATGTCATCATATTTTTCTATGATTTTCCTCATAACAACATCATTCAACTAAAACAAAAATATTTATCTTCTGCTATCATACAATTTATAGGGTTTATAGATCTTAATTTGTAACTCATTCCCGGAAACAACATTGCTTACATTTGCATGACTAAAATATTACATCAATATTGTATCTACTACCTATACACATTAATGACACAATTTTGAGTTACAGTTTACTTTTGAAACTTCACTAACTCTACCATAGTAGAAACAAATTATAAATTAGAACAATATTACCGTTCACCAAGATACAAAAAATGAAACCGGGTTGAGTCGTGGACTAGGTCACTCTTTTTAAGACGTTTCGCAGCTCTGCCCAGAATATTTGTGCTAGCAGTATTCGGCCTCCACGTCCCCAGAATAAAACAGCCCAGATAAATACTGTCTCAATCGGTTAGCACTGAATTCCGATTGATATGCTCACACCCATACTAAAATGTTTTTGTTTTGCTCGGTATCCAAAAAAAAAAAAAATAAATAAATTCGCATGAAAAGTTTTGCCCAGCAAGAAAACAGTAGCTGCAGGGAACAAAAAGATTGCTCTAGGTTTTTGTTTTTTCTCTCTCGGTTTATTTTATATTTTTGTTTTCTTTTTCTCTATCGCAAAACTGCTCATTGGTTGCTTGGAAAATTGATCTCGTTTTTGCTCAAAGAATTTCTTGGTTTTTTCATATTTTTGTCCCAAAGCATGAAGCATTTTTATATAGCAAAATTTTAGACCGTTTGACTTGATTACAAAATGTTTTGCACTTTAATTTATTTTACTTTTTACAATTAAACCAAATAAACTGTAACAACAAAACATGTTTAATAAAAATAAATAGGAAATTTAAGGAAAAAATTGTAAAGAATTAAAAGGAATTAAAACTTTTTATTTACTCTTGTAACTCCCCAACTTAAAACTTTTTAACAACTATCTATTTTTAAATTTCAAAACATGTAACTCCCTTTTTTATTTAAATTCACACTAACAACAATCCCCCACTTGAATTTTTAATAAAATATTTTCATCGAACAATATAAAATAAGATTGTGTATAAATAAATGTGTTTATCGACTTGAACCTTTACATAGTGTTGACGATTCAAATTATACTAGAATAACTCGTAGTTTTGAACTCTATCTCTGACAATGTTACACACAAAACCTTTCAGAGTGTAGTCAAAAAGCATGTGCATTACGGCCATGCATGTATATCTCAATATAGTGAATGCTCTAGATGTTAGGTTTGGTGCTCGGTGTGCCAATTCGGATCATATTTATGTCCGATTCATGAATACAAACAATTCTTTTTTCCATAATATTACTTATTTAATGGTAGCACCTCTTGTCTTTTATATACATATTCAATCTAATTGCAATTAGATAACTGATTATGATTAGATTGAAACTAATTCTGATTTAGTGGTACGTGCATATTAGACAAAGACAATAGAATTTACATTGTAGTGCGTAGTGTTGGACAATTATGACCCATAGCATCACTATTTGTACAGAACATGGCGTTATTATACAAATTAACTATGTGACAAAAGGAAATTGCTCTTTTATCATTTGTAATTAGATTACCGGGATATATAAGTGATAAAAGTCCATATGATTAGTACCAGATTAATAAGATATGAGACAGTATTAATCCACGTAAGGTTTAATCATTAAATATCCCTAGTCAAAGTATTATCGAGACTGGACATCGATAATGCGGAATAGACTAGTATTACACTTGTGCGTGTTATGGGAGCATAACGTCATAGTTCTCATATATTTGGGTATTGGATACTCATGCAAGTGTAATAGGAGGTTGTGTTTACCGATGGTATGGGAACAATTTCGCTCTGGATAGACCCTTCGGAATCCCATTGGTAGTATGACTATATGTCTATGGGAGTCTGAATCAGGGTAGGTGTATTTGGTCTTAACCTGAGACTTGCATCGCTAATACTTGCGACAATCAATATACTTTGGTTTTGGTCGCCAGGGGCTTTAACAGGTTCTGTGTACGCCTCTGCTGGGTATATTGAGAATCGTAGTGTATTGGGTGTGATGTCAAGATGGAAGTATCACTTCAGTCATATGAAGATGATGATCACGTAGGATACGGAACTAGTACTCTTGTATGCTGCAACTATCGGGATAATATGACAAGGTCATGATTATCCGATTATAGAGACTAGTTACCAAAGATCCGATATATGCTTTGTACGGGGCAGACATAATTACAGCCTCAGGCCTAGCATGTGACATCTGATACTGGATCGTAATACGCAATACTACATATACTACGCCTGACAAAGATTACATATTCCTTTAAAGTATATTTCTGGAGAATTGGGTAGGCACGGTGTTTTGCTAGAAGCCAACCATGTCTTGTAAATCGATAAGAATATGGTACCGGGTATGCACGTATTCAGATAGTCTGATGACCGTCTTTATTTCCAACATATTCAGGGATCTCTTGGGTCGCATCCCAAAGATTCACCGATGATGTTTGACTCGAACAAAATTAATCTGGGATAAATTATGAGAGAAAATTAATCTAGGATTAATTACGACAATAAATTAATCTGGGATTAATTAAAAGAAAAAGAATTAATATGGGATTAATTGCGTCGAGAATTTATCTGGGAATAAATTCGTCAAAGAGAGAACGCGATTAATTTGGAATTAATCGGTAAAGTAAATTTAATTGTTAAATTAGATTTTACTATTTAATTTATTTAATTGGGCTAAAATAATATATTAGATATAGTAATTGAAATTAGATTTCAATGCGGAATTAAAGTTAAATTTTAATTCAAGCGAATGAATTAATTTGGAATTAATTCGCGAGTGACTTCCGTAATAATTTTGCTAGGCATTATTATTTAATTAAATTAGATTTAATTACGTTGCGGTGGAAAATTTGTTTAATCGGATTAAACGAAACCGAGCCCGAAGTGTGTTGAATAAGCCCACTTGAATTTTGAATTAAATTCGGTCCCACCAACTTACATCACTAGTCACTTTAGTGATGGACATCTTGTCACTTTTTGGTGATGGAAGTGGTTGGGAGCTTTAAGAGCTAACTTGTCCAACACACATTGTAATTTTCTTTTTAAAAAGCATATATACCTTTTGGAAAAAGGGTAATTGGTAATAGACCGGGCCGACGGTTCTGTTCGGTTCCGAACCGGAACTGAACCATCCGGTTCCAGACCGGTTCGGTTCCGGTTCCACACTATAGTGGAACCGGAGTTCGGTTCCGGTTCCGGTTCCGGGTCCATTCGGTTTTTTTTTTTACTTTTTTGAAAATAAAAAATTAAGATTAATAAATCAATATAATTTAAAATAATGAATTTGAATTTATATAACACACTTATATTACTTAATTACATTAAATTTCAAATAAAATTCTTAAAAAAAAAAACAGATTTTTGTATAAATTCAAACCGGTTCCAACCGGTTCAGCTAGGGGAGGAACCCTAACCGAACCGGTTTGGTTCCGGTTCGGTTCCGGAACCAGAACCGGAACCGGTTGGAACCGAAACCGTCCGGTTCCAACCGGTTCGGTTCCGGTTCCGAACTAGAACCTTGGCCGGGCCTAATTGGTAACTTGTTTTTAGAAAACAAATAAAGGAAACCAAAATACTCTCTCTCTCTCTCCATTCTCTCCTTGGCCGAATTGGCCATGCCTTGGCCGAATTTCCTTGGTTCATCATGGCTGAATGATCATCCCTCTCTATTACCCGAATATTGCTTCTCTTGGAGGGCGATTTTTGGGTCTATTTTGTTCTAGCTAGCACTTAAAGGAGTCAAGTGAAGGTGATAGGGATACTCACCCGAGAATTTAGAACTCAATCTCTAGCTCCGAAGCTTCCAACACATCCAACAAAGTAGGAAAAGTTTTGAACTTGATCCGATCAATGTGAGTATTTCACAACTCCCTTTTGATTTATTCACACACAAATCACAACTTAGAGATCTTGGCATGTTCTAGGAACACTAATAATAGTATCAGAGCCTCCTAAGTTTGATTTGGAATTCTAGGGTTCTTAAACTTTAATTTGATCATTTTTGTTTGGAGCTTAATTTTCTTAAATTAATGATTTGGTTGAGCTTATTTGATGTTGAATTGGATTTGTGCATTTTTGGATTTGTGAAATATTGATTAGATCAAAAAAATCCCCAAATCCTTAACTTGGCCGAATTTGATACCCTAGGAAAGTTCATGGGAATTTTTGAAATTAGACAATTAGATGTGTTGTTGGCATGATAGAAATCTTAGATGTTGATTTAAATTGGATTGAAATCATAATGAATGATTTTTATATGCCTAGCCTTGATGCATGTTATATGGTTGATTTTGCTTTAATTTGTGTTCGACATAAATTAAAATGTTAAGTATGATTAATTGAATTAATTAGTATTTTTGAAATATTAGATTAATTGATTAATTGTACTAATTACACTTGAATTGAATTAATTTGTAATTTGGAATAATGAATTAATTTAATTGTTGTATTTGGGCTTAATGGGCTGGGTTCGGCCAAGTTTGGTTTAGGATAATTGGTTGGATCCAATTGGGCCTAAAACCATTTCCATAAAGTCCAAATATGATAAATGGGCCTTTAAAATTTTAATTGGGCCTAAATTGATTTTTGGCATAAGGTGATTCCTAATTGGGCCTTGGCATCTTGGGTTTGACCCATAATTGCCAAAGCTCATGCCTAATGAATTAATTGAAAGCCCATTGGACTTTAATTGAATAGTATCGGATACTAATTGGGCCTTTGAGACCCATAAAGATTGGATTTGGAATCCAAGTCTAAAAAGCACTATTAAAAGTGTAATTATTTAATTTGGAATTAAATATGAATTAGTATTGAATATAATTTAAATTGGATTTAAAATTGTAGTTCAATATAATTCAACAATACGTACTTTAAGTATTTATTCTTAAACGAGTAGGACTCGCGCAAATCAAATCGTTGTTTGACATTGGATGATCATTAATTAAATATTAATTAATTGGATTTGATTGATTGATAACATGCTATGTGTGAATACTTGGATGTATGTATGAATAATGTATATCGGATGGATATTAGAAGGGTGAGGGCAATTTTGGAAATTTTTGTAATAAATTTAGAATTTATTTAATTGGACCTGCGTGTTCAGCCTATTACCTCTTTTCTCATTGTATTTCTCTTCTTACTTATTCCCCTCAATGTAAATGAGGTTTCTTTGGAAGTATTATGTAATTGGGTAGAAGTATGAATAGTGCTAGCGGGAGAGAGGAAAAGGGAGAGATTTTTTCTAGGAACAAGTTTGTTGTATATCCATCCGCATATCATTATTAATTTATTTTTCGCGCCTTATTATGATTTTAGAATTCATGCTTAAGGGTGTATGATGAGACCTAATCAAAGATAATTAATTGGTTGCCAATTACGCGAAAAAACCCTCAACAAATATTAAGCGATTTCCTTCCATTTGGTGTTTCTCTCTCGAGATCCAAGATTGGCATTGGTTTGTTGACCAAAGTCAAGACCTTTGTCCATCGCGGATGTGTTTGAATCATGAAGGCTTTGTTCCATATCATACACCTTGGGCAAGTTATGATTTGTTGGCCAAAGTCAAGGTCACTTCTTGTTCACCGGCCTCGATTACGAAGCTTTCCATTATCAATGGGTCACGCTTAACTAGAATCATTAAGCTTGTTGAGCCAAAGCCAAGGCTTAGTTGATTTAGAGGAAAAGGTTGGGCAATATATTGGATATATTGGCATATATTGGATATATGTTTCGGACTTGGAGGTCCATCTACTAGATCTAGGAATTGGATGGGATCCAATTGATCTTAGAGATCTACCTAGTTAAGTTTCATACAACTTGTTGGCCAAAGTCAAGGTTGTGTGTTATTTAACAGGATCCTAGCCCACTAGGAAACTATGTTTCCCGAGTACTCCACAGAGGGTTAGAGGCTCGCCGAAAAATAGTGGGAGGAAAGTATTAAATTTTCAATTTCGTTTAGATACTTGCCATTACGCGCTCATTTCATTTTTTTCGTCATTATTTGAATATAAATATATTAGTTGGACTAATATTCAATTGTTGTTTTAATTTAACAGTTGGATTATATTCAAACTACTTCATTTGTAGTTGGTTATATAATTGGATTATAGTAATCAATACATCTGAATGTAACCAAACAATTATAGTTGATTATATAGTTTGACTATAGTAATCATTGCATTTAATTATACCCGAAATCGTTGATTGGATAGTTGGACTATAACAATCAAGATGACTAAAAGATTAGCGTTTAAAACATAATCCTGGGTGAAAATGTACTTAAACGGCTCTAATTTTCAGATTGGGAATAGAACTTTAGGATAGTCCAGTGAGCTGAGTAGTTATTCTATTTGATAGAGAAACCTCTTGAGCATAAGCCCGGAGTTGAGATTATAGTATAACATGAGCTTAAGAAGACTCATTGTGATGATAACTTTAATGCTCAATCTGTTATGCACAACCAAAGCTTCTTAAAATGACATATCCCAAGTTATCTGCCTAAACTGTGGCAAACGGGGTCACTAGAAGTGCGACTGCAGTATGGACAAGGCAAACATGAAGGAAGTGAAGGCGGGAAAAGGTTCCAGCTTCAAGAATATTTGTTATAAACATGTTCACTGCTGGTATTAAAATTGGATTTTGATACTAGATGTGGTACATGAATATATGTACTGATGTGCGGGATCTGCCGATAAGTAGGAAACTGTCTTTAGATGAGATCGACCTACAAGTCGGAAACAGGACGAGAGTCGCTGTTTTGGTTGTAGAAACCTAAGTTTTGGAACTTCCCTTTGGGCATGTACTTAAATTAGGAGACTGTTATGATGTATCTAGTTTGACTTGGAACATTATATCTATATCTAGTTTAACCCGTTGCGGGTATACCTTTATATTCTAGAACACTAAGTGTTTTGTTTATAAAGATGATATTGAGATAAGCACATTAGATGTGAATAACAGTATTTATATTTAGAATATAAATTAAATCTCATACATATAACATGACAAACAAATAGCTCAAACTTAAATAATCAGATGAGACTTATTTGTGGTATTGTTATCTGAGACACACAAACAAGACTCATATATCCACACTTTCGAAGAGTGGATACGGATTTGATTCTAATTCAAATGATGTATACGAATCTAGTTTATTAAGGCAAAGTGCCTAAAACACCTTTTACTTGGTAAAAATGCAAGTGCCACCGATCTGTTAGCCCTCGTTCATTGTGACGTAAGTGGACCCATGTCTAACTAGGTTAGAGGTGGATATGAATACTTCATAACCTTTACGGATGTGGCATCGCGTTACAGTTATGTGTATCTTATGAAACACAAGTCAGAAACTTTTGATGAATTCAAAGAATTTCGACACAAAGCATAAATACAGACCGACAAGAGTATTAAAACATCACGATTGGACCGTGGTGGAAATACTTAAGCAATAAATTTCTCAATTATTTGAAAGAATATGGTATTCTTAAATACAGACCGGCAAGAGTATTAAAACATCATTATTGGACCGTGGTGGAAATACTTAAGCAATAAGTTTCTCGACTATTTGAAAGAGTATGGTATTCTTTCATAGTGGACTCCCCCGGAACACCTCAATTTGACGGTGTGTCTGAACAGAGAAATCGAACTTTGTTAAACATGGTAAGGTTGATGATGAGTCGCTCTGAGCTACCAATTTCCTTCTGAGGATACACATTAAACAGTGCAATACTTATTTTGAATAAGGTTCCATGAAAATTTGTCAGACATATTTCATATTAGATATGAACAGGAAAGAAACCAGATTTCTCATTCCTGAAGATTTGGGAATGCTGGCAATATGTTTGGAAAGTACCAAACAAGAACCCAAATCGGGTAAGTGCCTATTTGTAATTGGTTGTCCTAGGGAAACCAAAGTATAGTACTTATACAACTCACAAGAGAACAATGTAATTATTGATCTTCATGCGGTATTCCTAAGAGGAATTCCTATATGTAGTGATAAGTGGGAGGAAAGTAAAACTCGATGTAAATCGGAGTAATACTGTTCCAGGCACCGAGTCCTCACGGAACACCAATAGTTCATCAGGGATAAAACTATACCAATAATCTTCAAATACACAAGAACTACGTAGGTCAGAGAGAGTCAAAAAACAACCTAAGAGGTATAGGTTTGTGATCTCACCTCATGTAGATGTCGATCTTATTGAGGAAGGCGAACTAACTACGTATGAGGAAACGATACAAGGTATCGACTCATTTTATGGCAAAGTGTCATAAAGTCCGAAATGGATTCCATGTATATCAATCAAATTTGGATACTAGTTGATGTACCAAAAGGTATTGTGCCTATTGGTGAGTCTTCATAGTGAAGACATACATGAAATATGGCAACATACAAACGTACAAAGTTAGGCTTATAGTAAAAGGGTATCATCATCAACATAGTGTCGATTATGAGGAAATCTTCTACCTGTTGCCATGATTAAATCCATTCGAATAATGCTTGCTAATGTTGCATATTTCTTTTATGAAATATGGCAGTTGAACGTCAAAATTGCTTCCCTTAAACGGAAACCTTTAGGAGGATGTTTACAACATCCTGACGGTTTTGTCGTGCCGGAACATGCAAACAAGGTTTGCAAGTTAAATCGATTCATTTATGGATTGAAGCAAGCATTGTGTTCTTGGAACCAACGTTTTGATGATATCATAACGGTATATGACTTCATTCAAAACGATAATGATTCTTGTGTATATTAGAAGGTTAGTGGGAGTGCACTAATAATGATTGTCCTATATAATGATGACATATCATTTCTTGGAAATGACATTCCCATAATGTGACATCTGATACTGGTGTTGGGTTCTCTAATAACAAAATCCAAGATCATTAAGCATAAAAGATTTGTGAATAAACAAAGTAAGATAGCGGAAAGTAATCACTTTGATCGGCTAAGTAGGATGCGGAGACAATAAAATTTTGCCAAGCTTTTGTGTAGAGATCCAAGTCCTCATTTTGATTGTATATTAAGCTCCAAGCTTGATTCTTGAATTCCAAACTCAATGGATGTCTCCCTAACACCTTTGAATGACCCATTTAGTGTGCTAGCACTTGAGATTTTGAAGCAAAAAATCAAGAACATGAAGCCAAGCTTCACGCCATTTTTAAGAGAAAAATGAAGCCTTATTTTCGGCCAAGGAGAGAAGAATGAGAGAGTTGTCCAACATGCCCCTCCCACTATAACATGCAATACTGTAATCCCCAAATAGAATGCAATCGTACAATTAATCAAATTAAATTTAATAACGAAATGTGGATCCCATGAATATATTTTAGCTCACAGCTTTGACACGATCTCGCCTACGTATATTCATTAGGTAGCCAACACATTGTCAATCACCCAATAGTGACTCATGGGTTCCGGTCCTGGTCGTTTCTCATTGTGACAACTTTGGCACGTTCACAAGGAGGCGTACCAAGGTTAAACTTGTCAATGAAAAATTCAAGATACTTGCGTAGTCCTGACACATTTGGCACGTTCAAGATTTCCGCTTTCACTTGAATTTATCTAGTATCACATATTTATCCAGTATGGATAAATTGAATACACCCTCACAGCTTTGGCACGATCTCGGATGTAGCCATAGAACATATATCTATAAACCGTATTGACAAGACGAACCAAGAAATATGTATCCAATATGTACTACTTACAAAACCTTATTAAAATAAGGATTTTGCGCAAAGATGAAACATATTTAATTTAATCTAATTAAATAAATACAAGCATGTATCATGTAAGAACATAATTAAATAATAAATTTAAAGGCGTATTCATATCATATGTCGAGGTTCAGACCTGCTCTGATACCATTTTTATTAGGATTTTGGACGGTAATTCGGGTAAACGCAACGGACCGCGGAAAATCAAACTTTTCCGATTTTAAATATTTTTCTTGGGCAATTAAAATAAATTAATTTATTTCAATTGCTCAATACTCAGAAACTAAAATCTTTACCCAAAAATCAGATTTTTCAGATTTACCATTTTGCCCCAAAACTTTGAATTTTAATCATTTTAGTCCATAATTGTCAAATACAATTCTAATTGATTCTAAATCAATTCCAAAATGATTTATCCATGTCTAATACATGAAAATTCAGTTTTCAATTTAAAGAAATATATTTTTCCCTAATTATCGAATGGTCCCTCAATTTTCAAGAATTTATAATTTGGTCCTTTTTGTTAAACACATGCCAAGATCAAATCCCAAAATTCCCAAATTTAATATTCATCAAATATATATAAAAAAATCATCACATATATTAAAATCCCCAAATTTGGTGAAGGTTCAAAACCCTAATTTTATTACTTTCATAAATTAACCAAGTAATACCAAATTAATCCAATTCAAAGCTTTAATTCAATTCTTACCACACCAATTGAGTCTCACCAACATGAAATACCTCAAGAAAAATTCTAGGCCTAACATGAGTGGCTAATAGACTCTAGAATGGCAACTTGCCATTAAAATGACAAAAGAAAGCTTAATGGGCTAATTTAAGCAATCTAAGTAATTATACATGCTTCCATCTTTCATTCAAGCCCCAAATCATCAAATCACATTCATGAAAGAGTAGAGAAGAAACTAAGCTAATTATATTAATGCCTAGTATGTTAGAAACATTTAAAGGAAACATAAGAAAAACATACAAAAATGCTTGATTTCAAAGGTTTTTATTCCTTTTTCCTTCTTTTCTCTTTTCTTCTCTTTGTATTTGATTTTTAGGGTTTGTAGAATTATGAAACAAAAATCAAAAATGGGTTTATATATTTTCCACAATTACCGAAATTTGATTGGAAAATATTAATCACATTTTTCTATTTTGTTTAATTAATTGGAAATTAATTTAATAAATATATGTGGTTATAAAACATCCAATAATTTGATGTTTATCCATATATATCAAATTAAATCATTCCAAATTTAACCAATCAAAATTGGCCACAATTTATAATTAAAATAAGCCATTTAACTTATCTAAATAAGTAATAAAGATTTTAAATATTTAATTAATTTAATTATTCAAAAATCGAATAAATAAATAATTAAATACAAATATCTCAAAACATATGTATCATATTTACTTTAAATAATCAAAATACATATATAAATTATAAATGTCAAATATCACAATTCGACATTTAATAAATGGCCAAAAGCATGTATCTTCATTTAACCGTAAATCGACTTATAAATAATCAGTATTATTTATAAAATTTGCCCTATTGCCCAATGAGTATATCTCATTAGTGAGACTCTCTAAGTTCAGGCATATCCGTCACGAAATCTAATTTCATGTCCATAATCTACCCACCCATAAATTATGACGAACACAGATAAAATCTCTGAACCATACAGGTCGAGGTCACAGCATACGTATAATCCTTCTGTCATAGGTATCCAGATTATTCCAGAGATATAGATATAAACTCAAATCTCTTTAGGTATAATCTCGTCGACGATTTTATTAGTAATCTCTTGAATAACACTTAGAATTGATTTCTACAGTTTACCACGAGCCTATGGATTTAACAGATCGCTAATCCCAAAATGGATACCTATGCTATGTACAAAGAACTGATAGATCCTATCTTGATACATACAAGATATCAAGAGAATCAGTCCACACCCAACGAACATGCGAAGATCTGATCTAAATAGATCGGTGACGTGACTGCCATCAAAGTGTGGAGGATACCTCATATATCCACAGTGTTACCTCAAGTCGGAGGATCACTATGCTTACTCGACCCAAGAAGATTCTTATTGACGTTGGTGTACTATCTATTAAGAATCTTCGGCGAGTTCATTCAGTGTTTATCCGATATAAACACATACGTGTCTATACGAGTCTCCGGAGACTCATGGTTCATTGAGAAACCATTAGAATCCAACATTCCAATATATGAAATGTACCGGTCTCAACGAGTTTATTTATTGACCAAGTAATTGTAAACCTTGACCAGGAACAGTTAAAGAATGATACTGTTATGATACCGCTCAATGTCAGTTGCGACACTTTTGCAATTGTATCATAACCAATCACTCTTGGTCATTTACATCTTTACCTTATAATAAAAGAATTTATATTACAGAAACTGTCTATTTTATTTTATTAATAAAATATATACAAAAGTATTTACAGGGAAATATATAAGAAATTAGCACTCAGAGCACTAACCATAACACAAAGCTCTCGTGGTACAATTATGGAGAGTATTTGGGTTATTAAAAATATGGGTACTCTTAGGGTTTTGTATTTGAATATGCCTTGTAACCCTAATTATTACCGATAATAAAACTTAGGTTGTAGAATGGATGTAGATAAATTACTGACCTATAATTAAATTGGTTTTCTTTCTTTACTTAATTTACTACTCATTATTTTTATTTTTTTTTAAATTAATGAAGGTCCACGTCTCCTTTTACCAATTGCACCATATCACCATCTAAAACTCCAAATTCACTATCCATAAGATTTGAACATATGACCTCTTGCTTCCACTGTAAGAGTTAAGCTAACTAAATTATCCTGTGAGAATTATTACATATTACTTTCACATTTTTTAAATTTTACTGAATTTAATAAAATAATGATTTCGGATAAAGTATAATGACATTAAAAGATCTATACAATTAACTCATATCTAACAAAAAAAAAGACTTTTATTTGGTTTGATTTGATTTAGGTCACTTGTGAATGGAACTAACGAAGATGCTTGATTGCTCTCAATGTCTTTAGTAGAATTTATTACTTGACCTCTGTTTAAGATGAGTGATTCTTTGGTGTAACGGAGACGTGAGTAACGTGATATCATCAACAAATTAGTAAACTATATATATGATTTAATATCCATCTTTTTAGTTATTTTTTAATATTTTAACACACATGACAATGGATGATTGGATTATTGCACGGATGATGTGGTACCTCCGTTATATTGTAGATTTTCTTGTTTAAGAGATAATGATTTTCGAATAATCCACTTGTTTACATCGTATTGGACAATGTTTTAGTTTGTGGTTTATAATATCAAATGACCAAAACTACTCGATTAATTATTATATAAAATATGTTTCAAATGTCTTATTTTAAAAAGACTTTATTTTTAGACATCTCCCTATTATTATTTAATTAATAATTATCCTAAAATTTTAAATTTTTAAAATTATGTATTGTGCTATAGGGAAACTCCATTTTTATTTGTATCTCAATCTATATCTATATATATCTATATATCTTATATATACTACTATATAATCCAATAATACTTTCTCCTTAATTTAAGGAGATCGAGGTAATTTTACTTGTTTTGATAATATTAAAAAATTAAAATATCTTTTTTATTTTTCGCCAAATTTCGGCCAAGTCCCAACAAAATATCACTCTCAAACTGATGATAATGTGACAAACATAAGGAATTAATAAGGTCTTGGTCAAAGTAAGAATATAATTGATGCTTATCTTATTAAATGAGGATGGAATGCAATTGATGTTCTTGCTCTTAACTGACTTTCGATCGAACAACTTAATTTGTAGTAAATTCTGAAAAGGAAAGTACCCAAACCAAACCAAACCAAACAAAATTCTTATTTCCATTAGATGAGGTTGGCTATATGAATTTTTTTATGTTTTCATGTATTGTATGAGATCATTGTTTCACCAAACATAGTAAAATATGTCTCTTTTAAATTTTGAAATGGTATGAGGGTAATTTATTTTCATAGATGAATGTAAATATTTTATAGTACACATATATATAAAAAAAAATGAAAAGCTTTTCAATAATGAAAAATTGTTACCAGCAAAAAAAAAAAGGAAAATATTGAATGGTGCAGTCATAACACTGATTCATTGGAGGTAAAATCTATTTTAATGGAGGTAAAATTTGATTCTTAGAATATTTTATTAATAAAATTGAATTTTTATTAATTTATAAGATACATATGATTGAAACTATAACATGTAACATATTCACACCTTTAATGTTAAAGTTGTTTGTGAGTCATTTTGGTGTTATTTTTTGCTAAAGATTTTTTCTCCTTTGTCGATAAAGTTATAATGACAATCTCATTATTAGAGATAAATTTTAGTTTATTATAATTCAACCCAAAATTTAATATTAATGTGGACAGTTTAGTAATTTGAATTGTGTTGAAAACTTGATTGTATAGATTTGACAATGGGATTGGGATGAGTGTAGTGTTAGATGGTTTGCTCTATCTATCATGTCTTAATGACATCTCGTTTGGAATAAAATGAGACATTTTTATATTCAGGTTTGGAAATAAATTGAGTCAAAAAAATATTTTGAAATCTTAAATTAGACTAGATTTTAATTGGATAAGATTTTATTAATAGGATTAGACGAAATTTAACGAGATACACAAAAGAACGAGAGAACTTTTTTCTTTCAAAAAAATAACTAGGCGGGAGTAAGATAATTTCTTTTATTCTCTATTACATAAATAAAATGATAACAAAATTAACAAATTAATGGCCCCATAGCATTACGAACCTTAGGTGAGTTGCTCAGACACATTCTTTATCTAAATAAACCCGGTTCAAGTCGCGAAACCATCTCCTTGTCTCCTACACATCAGGTTCATCAGTCCTAGGGTTTCAAACCAAACAACAACTTAAATACCCAACAGAGGGTTTAGTTTCGTTACCGCACACCTCCAACGATTGAACGCTGCAAAATAGGCAAAAGTAATCGCTCAAAATCATCCTCTTTAAAACAAAAAAATCCGTCTTTTCATCTCGATCAGTGTCAAAAATGAATATTTTTTGGCTAAGTGAAAGCCCTCGTAGTGTTGCAATTTTCAAAAGCATGATAATCAGAAAGCCTGGATCTTGCTGCTTCTTGTTTAATACTAGTAGAAGAGCAGTAAGAAGTTGTAAACTTGAAGTAAAGCCGCCAGAAAACGCAATCTCAGCCTCACAATCGACCTCAAGTGACCAAAAATTGCTTTGCTCCTATGGTGATATCAACTTTGGTTTGGGTATCTATGGTGTTCTTATGGGGAAACTGATTAAATTTGGACAATCGCAGTCGCCTCTTTCGCTTGATCAGAATGCTGTTGTTGTTTTAGGTGTTGATCCTATTCTGTCTATTTTGAATTCTCTCGTAGTTTTCTTTTGTGAGCTAGGGAATTTAGAGTATGCAATTAGACATTTTGATAGGATTATTTCAATGAATTTTGTTCCTATTAAACCTGCATGTGTTGCTATTCTCCGAGGTTTATTTGCAGAAGAAAAGTTTCTAGAGGCTTTTCATTATTTCATTAAAATTTGCAATGGTGTATAGATTTAAATGGTTGGTCGAATGATGTTTTGATTGATGGGTTGTGTCATAAGGGGTATTTAAATGAAGTTTTGGAAGTTTTTGATATAATGCATAAGAGAAAAGGGTTGGAGCCTACATTTCATCAGTACAAGTGTTTGTTCTGTGCTCTCTATAAGAGAGAACGGATTGTGGAGGCTGAGTCATGCACTAGAGAAATGGAGTCATAAGGTTTCTATATGGATAAGGTGATGTATAATTCTTTGATTAGTGGGTATTGCAGGCATAAGAAGATGAAAATTGCAATGCGACTTTATCTCAGAATGCTCAAGACAGGTTGTGAGCCAGATGCATATACTTATAACACATTGATTCATTGGTTTTTTGAGATGGGTTTGTTTGATAAAGGATGGGTGCTCTACAACAAATGAGTGACTGGGGATTGCAGCCAAATGTAGTGACTAATCATATTATGATCAGTAATCATTGCATGGTAGGGGAAGTAGATGTTGCTTTAATGCTTTTGAATAGCATGGCAAGTAGCAATTTAGCTCCTAATGTTCACTGTTACACAGTTTTGATTGATGCTCTTTACAAGCAGAATAGGTTGGTGGACGTAGATGAATTGTACAAAAAAAAGCTGGCCAATGGTGTTGCTCCTGACCATATATTTATCTTTAATTCTCTTGAAGCGCTGCCCTAAGGGGAAGGAGCTTCAGCTTGCTCTGTTGTTGTTGCGTGAATTTGCCAAGATGGATTGGATGTGGTATTGATCCTCTGATTCTCTCAAAGTCGGCTACTCTGAATTATACTGGGGATTTGAATAAAGAGATTGGACTTCTGCTTGGGGAAATTGTGAAAAGTGACCTAAATCTTGCTAACGTGGCATTTGGAATTTATATCATGGCCTTGTGCAAGGGAGGAAAAATTGAGGAAACTTTCATTTCTTTGTGTCAATCGGTTAATTTTGGATGCAGACCTTTAGTTTTTATTTGTCATGGATTGATAAAGTCCTATTATCGGGTAGGTCTTTACAAAGAGGCTAGAGTCATAATTCAACTTATGCGAGACACTGGTACTGTTGCAAGTATGGGCACTTGTATGTTTATGATAGAGAAAGACTGTAAATTGGGCAATCTAAATTCCGCATTGGACATTTTGGACCATATGGAGGTTAGAGGACCAAAACCCGATGTTGCAATTTATAATGCAATTATTGATTGTTTGTACACAAGAAGAAAAAAATACTTGAAGCATAAAATATGGTCCTGAGAATGTTGGAGGCAAGTGTCGAGCCTGGTGATGTTGTCTTTACAACAATTATCAATGGGTACCTTCAGAATGGAAAACTTGATGAAGCTTGTGAACTTTTTGCAATGTTCTAAAAAGCATTAGGCACTAGTGAGGTGGTGAGGGAGCACCACTAAAAAAGAGTGTAGAACATAACCACTTTTCTTTTTCTATTTTGATTCAATTGTTTTTATGTTTTATTTCTAAATCCTTTGTAAACAATGAAAGTGAAAGCAATTAAGTTATTCGTGTATCTAGTTAGTCTGTATACCATTATTTCCTACCATTAGGTAAGAAGATTCGAGAAAAATATGTATTTTATCGGGAATTTAAAAAGGTAATCTATTTGTATTTGGTATTTTTGGCTTAATTTTTTTCGAGTCGATACTCAATCATGTCCTCATTTTTTATGATTGAATGTCCCCTTTAGTGTTATGTTTAATAATTTCGGAATTTTTTTCTAATAAATTAATTTTAAAATTTGAAAATTAGAATCGAATTAAGAAAATTCAAATTTTTTAGTAGTATTCGTGGATGCCAAATATATCATACTAAATCATAAAAAAAACAAAAAACATAAACATAAACTTAAAATTAAAATTAAAATTAAAAAAATGTAAATAAAAACGTGTTGTAGAAACATATAGGATCGTATCCTGATATTTATTTTTATCTTGAATTTGGCATTTATGTTACGATAATGTAATTGCGGACAAAATCGATTTTTAAAACCTTTGCAGTTAAGATGAATAACTCGTATCATGGAACAATAATTGATACCTATCTCCAAGCTTTCTCCACCAAACTTTAGTACCATGCTCCAAGCTTACCACCACCATAAGTTTTACTCTTGAACAAATCTTGACAACTAAGAATTGGCTATGTTTCTCAATATTGGTAACAAAAATTTCCAACAAAATCCAACTCTTGAAAATCAACGCCATAAACTATCCTTAACTCTCAAAGGTTAGTTTGATATACATAGTTTAGTGTTTAAGTTGTTTTAAGCTTGGTTTCAAGGCCAAATATATTGAATAAATTATTATTCCTCTTCTTAGCAATTATTTTCCTAAAAGGACAAAACCATTGCTTTCTTTTTTGTAGGAAATTCTCTAATTTTTTAAAATCATATATAAAGACATAATTTATAGGGATATTGTTGGACAGTTATGACCCATAGCGTCACTGTTTGTAAAAGACATTGTGTTTTTGTACAAAATTAACTATGTTGTAATGAAATAACCTTTTTACCGTTTTGTATTTATTTACTTTGATATATAAATGGTAAAAGTCCTTATGATTAGTTCCGGATTGAGATGATATGAGACAGTATCAATCCATAAAGGTTTAATCATTAAATATCCATAGTCGTTGTATTATCGAGATTGGACATCGATAATGTGGAATAGACTAGTATTGCACTTGTGCACGTTGTGAGGGCATAACGACATAGTTCTCATATATTTAAGTATTGGATACTTATGCAAGTGCGATAGGAGGTTTTGTTTTACCGATGGTACGGAAAACAGCTTCGCTCTGGATAGACCCCGCGAAATCCCATTGGTAGTATGTATATGTGTCTATGTGAGTCCGCTTCAGGGTAGGTGTATTTGGTCTTAACCTGAGACTTGCATCGCTAGTACTTGCGAAAATCGATACGCTTTGGTTTTGGTCGTCTAGGACTTTAACAGGTTATGTGTACGCCTCTTCTGGGTTTATTGAGAATCGTAGTGTATTGGGTGTGATGTCAAGACGGAAGTATCACTTCAGACATATAGAGATGATGATCACGCAGGGATTCAGAACTGGTTCTCTATTGTGTTGCAACTATCGGGATAATATGACAAGGTCAGGATTATCAGATTCAAAGAGACTAGTTGTTTGATATCCGATATGTGCTTCGTACGGGGCAGACACTAATCCAGCCTCAGGCCTTGCACGTGAACATCCGATACTGGATCTCAATATGCAATACTACGGTATACTACGCCTGATATAGATCGTATATTCCATTAAGAATATTTCTGGAGAATTGGGTAGGCATGGCGCTTTGCTAGAAGCCAACCTTGTCTCGTAAATCGGTAAAAACGTAGTACGAGGTACGTACGTGTTCGGATAGTCCGATGACCGGATTTACTGCCAACATATCCAGGGATCTCTTGGGTCGCTTCCTGAAGATTCACTGATGACGTATGATTCGAGCTTAATTAATCTGGGATTAACTGCGGAGAGACTTTATCTTGGATAAAGTACTATTTGAATAGAGAGAAAGATTAATTTGGAATTAATCAATAAAATAATATATTCGATATATTAAACGAAATTGGATTTAGACGCAGAATTAAAGTTAGATTTTAATTCGGGCAAACGAGTTAATTTAGAATTAATTCGTTAGCGACGTGAATAGTAATTTCGCTAGGCATAATTATTTAATTACGTCGCGACGGAAGTTCGTTAATTCGGAATTAGCGAAACCGAGCCCGGAAGCGTTTGCGGGCCCACTCGCATTTTGAATCAAGTGGGGCCCACAAGTCACATCGCGAGTCACATCACTTGTCAATTTAGTGATAGATGTCTTGTCACCTTTTTTTGGTGAGTGACATGTAGGCACTATTCGTGATGGAGTTAGGTGTGGGCATTTAATGCCATTTTGGAGACAAAATTGGCTTTGAATTTTGGTAAAGATATACCAAAATTTTGGTAATTGTTTTCATTATGTTTTAGAAACAAATTATAAAACTCTCTCTCCATTTTTCTTAGAGAAAACCCTGAGCCTCCAAAGGAAGAAGAAGATTGTTTTCTTTCTTCTATCTTGCTAGCACAAACTAGAATCCATACAAGGTGTTAGGGAAACCTTCCTAAGAGCTTGGGATCCATTTGAGCTTGGAGCTTGTTCAACATCTTCAACATTTCCTCCTTGGTCGAGAGCTTCTACAAGGGAAGGAAGAAAAGTTTTGTGTTCTTCACATCCTAAAGTCGATCTTTGTAAGTATGATTTCGTCATACTTCTTAGTTGTATTCATTCATTTCTATGCTTATTATGATCTTGGGATTAACCTAGAAACCTAAAAGATATATCCCTTAGAATAAAATGATATAATCCTTTAATAAGATTGGACATAGCTTTTAATATGAAAGAGTTTCTTGAAGGGATATAACTCTTAAAGGATTACATTTTTTTATGTTAAACGTGTTTTTACAAAGGCAACCCTCCATGTCTGAAAATAAGTCCTTAGGTTCTCATTTTCATCCATTCATTCTTTTCATTAGTCCTTAGATATTAAAAGAAAAATGTATAGTTTTGAGAGTTTTCAACATTTACAAGTTCGTGTTCTTGAATAAAGGAGTGCCTTTTTTTTATAAGCAACGGCTAAGTATCCTGGGAGGACATTAGCCAAGAGATTCGTAAAGAGCACCACGGTGAGGCTAATAAGCTCTTAAAGATGGAGACTACTCAAATTGGTTTCAGATCTTCATCTTTAACAAAATAAGTTTTTCAGGTTCTTCTAAGTTTTTGTGTTTTTTTTTATTTGATTAGGTAGATTGCAGGTTTTGTTATTTATAATTTTGTTTGAATTATGCATGTTAAAAATGATAAATAACACACCATCCCTACAATTTTAAGAACGTGTTGTAATCTTTATGATGTAAATATGATTTTTGCATGATTTTAAAAGAACATGCTTTGACAAAAAAAAAATATGAAAGAAGGAAAAATCTCTGTGTATAGTTACTTTTTCATATCACATGACAAGAGAATTAAAATAGTTAAATTCAACCACTCATAGTATACAAATAAAGTAAAATAAAATAAAATAAAAATTATTATAGTATTATTTTTAGTATTTATACGTGTATAAGTACCTGAAAATTATTTAACACACATGATTCTTGTAATTTGAAATCTGTAATTTAGTCATTAGTTATTAAATTAACTGAGGAACTAATCATATAATGAACAAATTTTTAACTAAAATTATAAACTTGGTTATTATATATTTAAGTTAACTAAATTATTTTCAATTATCACATATTAACAAAACAACTTTAAGTGATAAAGTTAATAGTAGGTGATAAGTGCATGAAAATTTAATTTTAACATCACTTATTTGGGTTTATTGTTAAGTATTTAGTAATATATCTTATATTTTATTATATAATTTTTATCATTATTCTAATTTAAAAAGTATTTGTTATTTAATTATTTGTTGTTATTATAGGAATTGAATAATGGAAAGAGAAGCCATAATTGAAGAGAGTTGACCAAATCAAAGAATAAAAGAGCAAAGTGGACCCTTATATTACAAATAAGTGGCGTGAAAAGAATGAATTTTGGAGAAAGGAAGACTCAACGTTGACTAGTCAACAAAGGCTTGCACACATGGACCCTCTTACTACTAAAAGCCATGAAAATGGCGTGAAAATAAAGAAAGTGTAGAGAGAGCCACAATTGTTGACTTTACAAAATTAAAAGAGAAACATCTTTGACTTTGGAGAGAACCAAGTTGCATGAGCCCATAGAATAATTTTAGGATTCAAGATTTGGTTATTATAAAAGCCAAATCCGGCTGCTGTGCGTGAATTGAGAGGCAGCACAAGAAACAAAAAAATAGAAGCTACCGAGTGAAGTAAAAAACACAAGGAGTGCCAAGAATAAAGAAAGAATAAAAAGCAGTGCCGAGAAGAGAATGAGCGCATTACACGATGTTTCTCTGATCCGTCGACATTGTTTCTTCCTTCAGCATGTAAAACTAATCTCCTAAAGCAAAGCTAAGGATGAACTCTTGTATTTGAATTTCTCTGTTTAAGTTTTTGATTCTTAAAGAACCTTTTAACATTTAATTAATTAACGTTTATTATTCTTTATTATCTATCGATTTATTAGCTCAGAAATTGTGTTTTTTAAATCCCATATAGATCCAGTCATGTTATTCTATGTGTGGTTTGTGAACTCAGTTGTGAGTGGTAAAAGTTATTTTATGTGTTAGTCTTCTGCTGCAGTATTGCCTAAGGGTATATTATCGACATTAGATAACTCGTAACAATGACTTTTGTGTGTTTTTAACATAGAGAAACTAATCATTAATTACCTTAGAATTTAACATGCGTAGAATTGAATATTTTCTGGTTGTTGGTTTGGGATGTGAAACCCTCAACTGAGTAATAACAAGAATTAATAACTAAATATGTGAGTTTGATACAAAACGGATTCTCGACACTTTTCTGATTATCTCTGCTGATTCTCTTATTATCTTTTCATTATTTTATTTATCTTTACTTTAATTATCAATTTATTGTTTTGTTTATTTTAGTTATTACTTCCGTTTTGTTTGAGTAAATTAGTTCATGTAACCATCTCTCTGATGAATCAACACCCCAGCTATACTGCGATAACCGCAAGTTATTATTTGGCATAATCAGTAGGAATATAATTTTTGTTATGTTTTTGTTGAGAATTAAGTGAAACACAAAGAATGAATTTCTAAGATTGTATATTGAGAAAGTGACTAAGGAAATTCCGATACTAAAGTGATAAGAGTCTAAGAGGATAAAGATTTAAATGGTTATGTATCACACCCCTGGAAATCTGAGCATACGATCAGCGGGAGAATGGCTTGGTCATCACCCAAAACCTTGACTGGCACACTGGACTCGCTAACTGGCTAACTATATGCATAGTTATAAAGCAAATGAGTGTTGCGACAATTAAAGTATAAAGAAATCGGATTCGCATAGAAAGTATGGTTAGGGTAAATGAAAGTCTTGGAATGAAATATGCATGTATATACATGTGTTATCATTTTTAGAAGTGGTGCTAAAATTAAGAATATTTTTTTTTTAAGATTCAAGTGTTTTAAGAAAAGTTTCAGATGTTTTTAAATAAAATGTACTTCAGAAAAAGTGTTTACAAGTTTTGAAATACAGAACAAGATTTTATGTTTTTCGTGACATGAGGGAAAAACTCACCCCAGTATGTAACTTGATACAATTGGAATTGAAGGATTCAGAAACATGTGCACATGTAGAGGACTGGGGGGACGACGATACGTAACACCTCCATATCCTAGTTCAGGACTATGGTGTTGGACAGTTATGACCTATAGCGTCACTATTTGTACAGATCATGGTGTTGTTGTACAAATTAACTATGTGACAAGGAAATTGCACTCTTATCATTTTTGATTAGATCACCTTAGATGTATAAATGATGAGAGGTTCATATGATTAGTTCCTAGATTGAGATGATATAAGACAATATCAGTCCACGAATTATTAATCATTAAATATCCATAGTCAGAGTATTATCGAGATAGGACATCGGTAATGCGTAAAAGACTAGTATCGCACTTGTGCGCGTTGTGAGGGCACAACGGCATAGTTCTCATATATTTAAGTATTGGATACTTATGCAAGTGCGGTAGGAGGTTGTGTTTCACCGATGGTACGGGAAACAGCTTCGCTCTAGATAGACCCCATCGGAATCCCATTGGTAGTATGACTATGTGTCTATGGGAGTCCGAAATCAGGGTAGGTGTATTTGGTCTTAACCTGAGACTTGCACCGCTAATACTTACGACAATCAATATACTTTGGTTGAGGTCGTCTAGGGCTTTAATCGGTTCTGCGTACGCCAATGCTGGGTATATTGATAATCGTAGAGTATTGGGTGTGATGTCAGGACGGAAGTATCACTCCAGTCATAGTGGAGATGATGTCACGCAGGATACGATATTAGTGCTCTTAAGTGTAACCATCGGGATATTATGACTAGGTCATGTATATCCGATTATAGAGACTAGTTACCAGACATCCGACATGTGCTTCGTAGGGGGCAGACACAACTCCAGTCCCAGGCCTAGCACGTGACCATCCGATACTGGATCGACATACACTATAGAATGTATACTACGCCTGATATAGATCACATATTCCTGTAAGGATATTTCCGGAGAATTGGGTAGGCATGGCGCTTTGCTAGAAGCCAACATTGTCTTGTAAATCGGTAGAACGAAGTACTTGGTACTTGCGTGTTCGGATAGTCTGATAACCGTATTTACTGCCAACATATCCGGGGATCTCATGGGTCGCTTCCCAATGATTCACCAATGATGTATGACTCTCATTGAATTAATCTGATCTCATGGGTCGCTTCCCAATGATTCACCAATGATGTATGACTCGCACTTTAATTAATCTGAGATTAATTCAATGAGAGAGAAAATTAATCTAGGATTAATTTCAGAGATATTTTATCTAGATATCGTCTAAAGAGAGAAAATGATTAGTTTGGAATTAATCAGGTAAGTTAATATATTCGATATATTAAACGAAATTGGATTTCGACGCGGAATTGAAATTGGATTTTAATTCGGGCGAACGAATTAATTTAGAATTAATTCATTAGCGATGTGAATAGTGATTTCGCTACGCATAATCATTTAATTACGACGCAATGGAAAATTCGCTAATTAGGAATTAGCGAACCCGAGCTCGAGTGTGTTTGCGAGCGCATTCGCATTTCGAATTCGAGTGCGGCACGTAAGTCAAATCAAGCGTCAAATCATTAGTCGCATCAAGCATCAAATCGCTAGTCGTTTCAAACGTCAAATCACTTATCACTTTGAGTGATGTGACTTGACAACTTGATTGAGTGATGTGACTTGACACTTGACTTGATGTGACTTGATGTGGTTGTTGGCTTTTAATTGTTTGACTTTTGAAAGCAAATTCAAATGAAATTCATTTGAAATTCAAATGTGTGTATTTAATATACAAATTTGACAAACCAAAAACAACACTCTCTTTCCATTTTTCCTCTCTCTCTCACGTCCTTGGAGGGCCATTTTCGTTTTCTTTTTTGTTCAATTTTGGCGTGAAATAGGAAGACGATAATGGTGATTTTGTGGCAAAATCACTTAGATCTAGCACTCCAATAGTTATACGAAGGTGATAGGGAAACCCACCCACGAGCCGGGAATCGTTTGACACAATCTTGGAGCTCAAATCTTCAAACAAAATCTGATTTATTCAAGGCAGTGGACTGCACTGCAGTGGGCGTGAAAATGGAGGCCAAAATCATTTTGTTTGTTGCCGAATCGTCTCAACCGATCGATGTGAGTATTCCGCAACTTCTTCAATTTGTTTTCACACATTTTTCATGCTTGTTTATGATCTTGGGACCTAATTAGAAACCAACAATGGCATCAAGAGCCTAGGTTCAAGCATGAAAAGTTTAGGGTTAAAATTTGGGTAAACTTGATTTGAGCATGTTTTGGTTAAATTGTTTGATTGAATATGTTTGATATATGTTTAATTGAAGTTTGATTGGATCAATTTCATGAAAATAGTTTGGAACAATTTTTCCCCAAATATGTCACTTGGCCGAATTCATTAGGGTTTTTGGAATTCTTGGAATTTTTAGATTTTGATTCATTGGATGAGTTGGAATCGTATTGAATAATGTTAATTTGAAATTAATTGGATTTAATTTTGAATTGAACAAAAACCTCAAATTCCTTATGTTGGCCGAATGTAATATGCCATAATAGTCTTGGAATTTTGATTTTTTAATTCATTTGATGTGTTGGAAATCATTTCGGATGAGGACTTAATATCGATTGTGAAATTAATTGGATTGAATTCGAATCGGATAAAAAGTCTCTCCTTGGCTGAGACACTTTAAGCATGTAATGGGTTTGATTTTTCATTAATGTGTTGGTCATGTGATGATGATGAAAAACATGATTAATTGGACAAATTTGATCTTTAGGAAATATTAATTTGGGTGATTAATCATGTAATACGATTTAGAATTAATTAGATTATGAAATTGGACTTTATGATTTAATTAATTGGGCTTGAATTGGATTTGGGCTTATAATGTTGTAAATGGGCTTATTGGGCTTTGTTGTACAAAGTTGGGTTTAAGCAAATTAAATTGGATCCAATTGGGCCCAAAACCGCTTTCATAAAGCCCAAATGCGACTTAATGAACCTTTAAAGTTTAATTGGGCATAATGGGCCTAAATTGATTTATGGCTTATGGGGTAATTCCCGGATTGGATTTTGGTTATTCGGTTTGATCCGAGTTGACCAAAAGTCCACTCCTTAAGAAATCAATTAAAAGCCCATCGGACTTTAATTGAATTGACGTTGGACGTTAATCGGTCTTTGAGACGCGTTATAATTAAATTTGGAATTTAAGTAGCAAAAGGTTTATTAATAAAGTGTGATATTTAATTTGGAATTAAATAGTGAATTAGTAATAAATGCATATTAAATTGGATTTAATGTTGTAGTTTAATTTAATTCGAGAATTCGTACTTTGAGTACTTATTCGCAAAACGAGTTTGACTCGCGCAAAATCAAATCATTGTTTGAACATTGGATGATCACTAATTATCAGATTAATTAATTTGATTAGATTGATTGATAACATGCTTGTGTGAATACATGGTTGTGATGAATGAGTAATGTATATCGGATGGATATTAGTCGGGTGGGGGCAATTTTGGAAATTGTTGTAATAAATTTGATTTATTAAATTGGACCTGCGTGTCCAGCCTTATCACCTCTATTCTCTTTGTATTCTCTTTTCACCTATTCCCCTCAATGTAAATGAGGTTTCTTTAGAAGTGTAGTGTAACAGGTAGAAGCAATACAAGTGCTAGTTTGAGAGAGAAATGTAGAGATTTGATCTATGATCAATATGTTAAGTATCCATCCGCATATCATTATTATTTTATTTACATACTCGCTTTATTATGTATTTAGAATGGATGTTTAAGGGTGTATGATGATGAGACCTTAAGAAAGATAATAAATTGGTAGCCAATTTTCACGCGAAAAACCCTCATCAAATATCAAGCGTTTTTCCTTCCATTAAGTGATTCTTACTCAAGATCTGAGACTGGCATTGGGTTGTTGGCCAAAGTCAAGCCCTTTGTCCGTCGAAGATGTGTTTGAATCACGAGAGTTTTGTTCCATATCGGTGTCTTGTCAAAGTTTTGGTTTGTTGGCCAAAGTCAAGACCACTTCTTGTCACTCGACATTGATTACGAAGCTTTCCATGGTCAATGGGTCACGCTTGACTGGGATCACTAGGTTTGTTGTGCCAAAGCCAAGGCTTAGTTGATTCAGAGGAAAAATGTTAGGCTATATATTGGATATATAGGCATATATAGGATATATGTTTAGGACTTGGATGTCCACCTACTGGATCTTGGAATTGGATTGGATCCAATTGATCTTTGAGATCTACCTAGTTAATTATCATACAATTTGTTGGCCAAAGTCAAGATTGTGTGACATTTAACGGGAACCTAGCCCACTAGGAAACACGGTTTCCCGAGTACTCGACAGAGGGTTAGAGACTCGCCGGAAAAATAGTAGGAGGCAAGAATTGAATTTGCAATATTCGTTCAATTACAAGCCATAAGCGCTCAAACAAATATCATTCGTCAAATAAATTAAAAGTATTAGTTGGACTAATTTTTAATGTTGTTTTAATATAAGCAGTTGGACTGTATTATACTTGATATATATAATTGGATTATAGTAATCAATATATTTGAATTAATTAATTTCAATTTACAGTTGATTTTATAATTGGATTATAGTAATCAATGTAATTGAGGTTAATTAATTTTAATTATATTTGATTGTATAGTTGGACTATAATAATCATTATAATATATAGTACCGCAAATCATTGATTAAATAGTTGGACTATTAGAATCAAGATAAGAATGAAAGATTAACGTTTAAAATATAATCCTGGGGAAAATGTGTTTAAATGGTTTAATTTTCAAATTGGGAATAATTTCATGATGGTCCTGGAAATAAATAATAAGTTATTTTATTTGATAAAATAACATATTATGCCTAAGCCCGAGAATTAAGCAATAATAGAACATGATCTTTGGAAGTTTCATGTAATGATAACTTAAAGTGCTTAGTTCGATATACTTGTCATAAATCTATGTTTAGATTTAATAAGTATTAAAATTGCAATTAATAATTCTTGGAGAATTAATGACTATTCTCAAGGAGATAAAGTCAAACTTTACAATTAGGTAAGTAGCGCAAGACGCACTTTACTTCAATATTCTAGAAACCCAAGGCTTGGCCAAAGGCTTCTGAAATATTGAAAATGGTAAAGGCAAAATCATTATGGTCTTTTGGGAAGATATAGGACATATCTCAAAAATGTCTGCCTAACATGTAGCAAATAGGATCACGGAAACATGACTGCTGTTTGGACATGGCAAACATGAAGGAATTAAAGAAAGGGTAAGACTCTGACTTTAAATATGTTTGTAAAACTTATGTCCATTACTAGTATTGAAATTAGATTTTAAATACATAGTATGGTACACAAAATATATGTATTGATGTTCAGAATCTGCTGTGAGCAGGATACTGACTTCAAGCTGAGATTAATCTGCGAATCGGAAACGGGACGAAAGTCGCTGTTTCGACTATAGATACCTAAGTTTAGGAACTACCCTAAGGGTATGTAATTAAATTAGGAACTGTTATAATGTAACTAGTTAGACTAGAAACATTATCTCTATGTCAGTGTTTAATCCGTTGCAGACAAAACCTTTATATTCTAGAACACTAAAGTGTTTCATTAGATAAAGATGATATTGAGATAAACACATTATATGTGAATAACCGTATTTATATTTTGAATATAAATATATCTCAAACATATAATATGACAAATAAATAGCTCTATCTGATTTGATCAGAAGAGACTTATATGTGGCATTGTTGTCTAGGACACAATTAAACAAGACTCGTATATCCACACTTTTGAATAGTGAGTACTATGACTGATTTGACTATTCAAATAAAGTCTACGAATCTAGTTTATTAGGTAAAAGTACCTAAAACACTATTTAGTTGGTAATAGTGATA